>JALBCR010003061.1:170000-695355 GCA_030710515.1 Abscondita cerata | reverse complement strand
AAGCAAACAAAGTCCCGGAAAATATGTCAATTACATTTAAAAATTTGTGGAGACAAACCATTAGCCTAATCACAATTAAGAAATAACAGCTGGTACAGTCTCGGACAGAAGTTTAAATTATCAATTTGAATTTCTTTGACAAATTCTGGTTCTTCCAGTTTTGCGTCCTATTCATCTTTATAAAAACAGTTTTTTTAAATTTTGTGAAACGGTGTAAGCATATACGTAACCTCAAAAGCACTCTTAATATTTATTTGTTGTTTAAAACATTTTTGCAGAATTAACCCTCAAATTTCTTAAGAACAATTAATGTTTTAATTTAAATGATTAAAAATTATTAGTTTCTTACAAAATTTTGTTTTTCCAGCTTTTACTTGCATTTCAAGAATTACAAAGAAACCTGTTCATTCCAAAGCCAGAAACGTTATTAAAACTGTCATCAAGTTCTTCAATCAACAGAAAGATGCAGGTGTGTGGTCATTTCCTTTAGAGAAAGCAATAGAATTAGTTGTAGCTGCAACTGGGAAATCGATCAGTTTTATAAAGCAAATAAAGTAAATGTGTGATATTGGTGGTTTTAACAAAATTGTGTTGGATGATTTTGATTTGGGCGTTTTAAAACAAACTGTTCACGAAGTTTTTATCGTAGACAAGAAGGTATCAACAATGAACATATTAGTTCAGAAAATGCATAATACAGTTAACTACGACGGTGATCCAGATACTCTTAAAAAAGCATTGTTACAAATGGGGTTTAAATACACAAAGTGTCACGACAAAAGAAAATTGTTAATGTAGTGCAATGCTATTGTAGCTTGGCGTTCTCGCTATTTAAAGAAATTACGAAGGAATGATGCTTTGGGAGTAATGAAAAAACCAGTTACATACTTAGACGAAACTTACATTCATCCTTCTTATGGAGTTACCAAGTGCTGGCAACCTGAAGACGAACCTGGTGTGTACAACACAGACAAATCCGGACAGAGATACATTATTGTTGATGTAGGTGAATCATACGGAATTGTGAAAAGTGGATTATTGGTTTTAAATCTCAGACAAAATCTAGAGACTACCATAACCATATGAACCATAACAACTTTATGCAGTGGATACAGAAGCAATTAATTGCGAATTTCCCTGCAAACGGTATTGTTGTTATGAATAACACACTATATCATAGCGTTTAAATAAACAAACCAAGCAAGAAAATAGAGATTATGGACGTTAGAGAATAATGGCATATCAACTACCAATGATATGCAAAAAGCATAGTTAATTGGATTAGTCAAACTATTTAATTACACAAAGACTTTGGTTAATGAACTACTGAAGAAACATAGACACACTGTACTGCGCTTACCTCCTTATCATTCCGATTTAATTTCCATCAAGTTTATCTAGAGTTTGGTAAATCATAAAGTTGAAATCAATAATGTATCCAGAGATCGAGGAATTTGTAAGAAAGGCATTTTTAGGAATCACACTGTCAGATTGGAAGAAACATTGCATTCATGTCAATCAATTAGGTATTGAAATGTGAGAACAAGATGCCCTATTAAATCTATTATATTCTTAAAATCTTCATCTCTGTCAATTTTGCTGGAATTACTTATACAAATTTATAATAAAATTTATTATAAAGAAACTTAGAAGAATAGTTACTCAGTAGTCTAAACGTTGCTGAATAAAATTTCTTTTCATTCATATGTACGAATAACCAAACAGGTTTAACGGATAATGTGTTTTGATCCCAAAACTGTGTTATCATTGTGTTATTGTAAACTTTGTAGTTTATAGTTTACTACTTTAGTTTTTAATATTATCGATTTGGTGATGTTATTCCGATTATTTAAAGTATCGAAACATGTTATTAAATTTTTCTGGAGTCTAAGACATTGATTGTTCATTTTAATTAATTATTGCCAACAAAATTAAATGGAACTGTTTTAAGAATTAAAATTATTTTTCTGTTATAATTTGTCTATTGCAACAGTGAAGGCATATCAGAATCTTGTGATATAAAATTAGATACCTAAACCAAAATTATTTTATTTTGACAACCAAAAACTTGTTAATCTTAATGTACCGTCAAAATTAAAGCGACCCCAGTCACGCCCCTCCAGGTTTTTTGTTTGATTTGGTTCGCTGTACATTGCTTTGTTTTGGATCACCACTTCAATTTTTAATGGAAAAATAGTGTACTTTAAGTACGCTGGATTAAGTTTTATAGTAACTGCTATGTCGGATATCGTATTATGGATATACTGGTACATCGTTTTCTGAAGAGGTAAGTCATTATAATAAATTAATTTAAAATTATGTAAAAGTATTTAAGTGTCTTTTGATGTTTGTTTTTAAATGTTACTACTCAGTAAACACAACTAAGTACAGACGCGTGCATTTATATTTAACCAAAACGTTGCAAAATCTCCAATTTGCAACCTATTTCAATAAACCGACATTTAAAGTCGATCAAATTTCTAGCTAATACTGTATTTAAGTATTAAATTGATTTTGGCGCTACAATTTGGGTTTTGCAAAATGCAACACCTTCTTATTTTCGTTATCAAAATTATTAACAATTGTGGTTTCCTTTGGCGATCCTTGTCTGGAACCAGTCGTGTGTGCCGATGGTTGACCTGCTGTTTTATTCTGCATTTATTTAGATCATTCACCTGTTCTACTTAGTTGTGCTGAAAATATTCTGCATCAATTTAAGTATTTGTCGTTAATTAAACAGGATTAATAAAGACACACACGGACTCTTCAAGCCATTCCACATCTGCATGCTTCTTTTTCTTTGTTCACCCCTGGATTAAATTTGCTACCGTTGAGATTCCAGTTGGTTGTTCCATGTGTCTGGTTTTCACTCCCGTATGGTTTTGTGTCTGGTGTCAATAATATTGGACGTGGAGAAGCTCCTCAACCATTCGCTGCTCACACGCTGGATTGTGTTACCGTAATTGTTTAGCGCAATTTGTTGGTGCCCTGGCCAGTTTGTTCTTTGATTGTCAGAAGGACCTCAGCTTGCCTGGCCAAAACGTTTCTCTTACAACCAGGACCTCAGTTTGCCATCAACAGTCGCTTTGCAACAAACTTGCTGACAGGTACCCAAAACATTTGAATTAAGTGCATTTATAAAAGGCTATTATATATATTAATCTGAATTGCCTATTTATGCAAAGCGAATAAACGGTATCGCAATCTCACAGTAATTAACACTTCACCGCGACCTCACATGCTTGTTTTAATTTGTTTTTATGGTTAATGTTAGATAACCAATCTAGTCGTTTTTATTTATTTCTGTGGGTGGCAAGACATGCTTTTGTGTGATTAAAACAATTGTTATTTGAATACTTTATTGATCATTTATTCATCATTAACTTTTTCTTCATTGTCGTCGAAATTTGACACAAATTATTTTTGATAATTTACTTTTTTGTGTAATGTAAATAAATATAACCTTTGTTTTGACTTATTTTTTTATTCCTCCCTATCATTAAGGGTTCGTAATAATAGATTAACAATCGTAGATAAATTGAGATAGTTAATACGCATCTGTCAAAGGCTTTCGATCACATAGATAGTTCCTATCCTTTACAACCAACTGTGGTGTAGCTCATGACTCAAACCTAAGGTTTTTAATAAACAACTTTGCAGGTCGATATTGCCAATAAAGTAAACATACTTCTATCTATCAAAATTTTTAGGTGTAGGAATAATACATGAAATTTTAACGTTAGCAAATGTGAAGTTCTTAGTTATTTACTAAACGACGCGACGCACATTAATAATTGACTACGGCATTGATGAAATTAAGTTAGACAGATATAAGTAAATTGGTGACCTGGAGTTATTTTCTAAAGCAAATTATATTTTAGAAATTATATTCTTCAAATGGTATTAGTCTCTTACAAAATGATATACCTTAAAGAACTTGTATTTTCTCTTTTGTTCCTGTTTAGAAAATTGTGTTTTAGTGATGTACTCCTTGTTACAGTTTGTTGTCGTAGACAAATTTATTGTAAAAATATTTATAATCGTTTGAGCGCACTTACGCTTAGGCTATGTCGGAAAGTGAGTCGTTGACAATTATGAAAGAGGCGATAGTTAAAAAATGTGCTTCGAGGCTAGGGCTCCACCCTATGAGTTATAATAATTTATTGCAAGCAATAGGCGCTTAAGACACAGAATAGTAATACTTATTTGCGCAGAAGTTTTATTGGGTGTCTGAGCGTTTGAAGCCGGTGATCCCATAAAATTGGGCGCTGTGCTCACGCGCAAGAATATTATTAAGACTTGGAGGAGAGTTAGAGAAGGTTACTATTTCTTAGCAGTGGCATTTTGCAATATACCGCACAATCACACCAACAAATTTACTTTAGCAACACCTTTTCTACTCCTGGCTGCGCGTGGGTACAGCGCCAACGCTACTTAAGATCAAAATTATCGATCAGTAAAAATTTCTGTATGAACGCTGTAAATATATTTGTTATTCTGTGCTTAAGATACAAGAGAATAAAGTGTAAACAAAAAAAAACGTATAATTTACAGGGCTTTCTTTATGCCGGGTATACTGAGATAATATAACCAGCAACTATCGGTAAATTTTAAATAAATAGTAATTAGTGTAGAATAAAGTTAGTTGAATTGTGAAATGATGTTTAAATTCACACGTTAATTAATTCAGCAAGTGCAAGTTACAAAACAATAAAAATAGGTCTTCAAAATTAGTAAACCATAAAAAAAAATAATGAACATTAAAAATTAAAATAATATTTGTTACGGTTTTTGTAAACAAACTAAAATAAATATATAGCAGTGCTAGATAACCTACCGGCAGCTTTTCTTAGTCGGAAGTGGTCAGGGGTTGATTAAAAAATCGCTTTAAAGGCCCACACTGCTTGAAAAATTTATAGGCGCCACCTAGTATTGCGTATAAGAGATAGCTAGGAGCCACAAGAAACTCGTAGAAACAGAAAACAAACCGTATGTGCATAGAAATATGTATATTGTTATAGCGACTAGAATTTAATTAACACACTCGTGTAAATAGGAAGTCTTCAGTGTTTGACAATTAATCGGTAGAGATAACAGCTCTCATATCTAAATCTAACATTTGAGTATTCAACGAAGAAAAAGGAAACATCAAAAATAGACTCGGATGATAACAGTTGCTAGGCTGCACAAAGGATTAGATAAACGGCTTATCTTGAGTGGTGACCTTGACCCAAATAATGTAGGTTGAATCCACTTCTGTAGTTTATAATATTTGCCAGCATGTACCATCAAATATCCATGACGCGCTAAGAACAAATATTTTATTAAAAACAAGGAAAAGTAAAGAAAAGGTTAACTTGCACCGTAATAACGGAATTGAAGATTTATTCCCTAATTATAATGGAATGATTTTACTTCCAATCGATATTACAAAACACAATGTCTAATTGTTTAATTTTTTAAAACAGCATTTTCCATGTACACCTTTTCGCAACGGACAGTAAATTGGAAATGAATTGTAACCTTTACGAGAACACGAGCACAAATCATGGGAACCGACAACTCCAAACAACTAAAATCCCCAAAACTGTTCAATAAAGAATGCATATTTAGACGCATTAGTGTAAACACGGCAGCCTGTAGAGAGAGAAAATGATCCATAA
Organism: Abscondita cerata; assembly: GCA_030710515.1. Lineage (NCBI taxonomy): Eukaryota > Metazoa > Arthropoda > Insecta > Coleoptera > Lampyridae > Abscondita > Abscondita cerata. Next base: position 689,692 of record JALBCR010003061.1, on the reverse strand, counting down.
ATCAATAATTTGCGAAATAATCCCGTCACATATTTTACAAATACAAATCAAAAGTTTGTTGTAAAAAGTATTAAAAATAATAAGAAAGGGGGATAAAATTGGTTTACTGAAAAAAACAGATTTAGTACGGTTGGAAGTAGACTGACCTGAAAAAATAAAATTTGTTAATGTAAATAAAGATTAAGTATATATTACTTACCACAAGAATTATATTAAGACCAGATTTGTGACATTGTTTAACTGAGCCGAGACGGATTCATATCAATCCTAAAATAGACTAACCAGCAATAGTGTACTTAAAAAACAAGTGTCACAACAACACATTTTTGGTCGCACAAAGACAAAGTTTGCTAGATCGACCGAGTGTCGTAACACGACAAAAGTGGAGTTGTGGCACGTAGTTTTTTATATTATTTTTACTATTTCGCACAAATTTACTTCAAATACTTCGAGAAATAAATGTTAATATTTGATCTACTGATTTCTTTTGTTTTAAAGCTTAGTTAATAGAGTAGTTGATATTATAATTTCAAATGTTTTAAATATTTTGAAAATAAAACACAAAATTTCTTAATTTTTCATGTCAATCGACTACAAAACAATAGTAAAGAAAAGCAGTATCTTCAAAATTATGCAATCAACAATATAACGAAATTCATTTCTTTGTATGCGAGTTTGGGTTTGATTTCCCCAGAAGATTTGAATTCTTCTAATTCAATAACAATATCGAACTGTTTGTAGCGGCAAACAGCAACTTCCATTTCTGCTATACAACATCTGAATTGGGCTGCGGACATCCAGTTAAAAAATACAATAATTTATTGATACAACAAATCTTAGACACCATTTTCCTTGACTAGGAAAAAGTCATCAACCATCGATGTACTACAAATGGTATGTAAGTTATCGATCCATTACGATTTTCGATAACCAAACTTCAAAGCCTTTTTATTTATATTAAAAGATTTAAGAACTTTGGCAAACCTGTCGTTACGGCAGCACAATGAATGATCACCAACTCTTAAATATATAAAACTTCCAACGAATGTATTTGAGTGTTAATTACAAATTATCATAAGCGTTACAATACCCAAAATAAAAATGTAACTAGACGGTGCACAAAACTAGTATCAATAACAACAACTTTTAAATTTGTTAAAAAGTTTAAAATATGCCTTGGAGAGTTGACAATAAACTGAAAAAATGTTAAATTTTTTAATTTTAATTTGACTTGTTTTCTTATATTTGCCTTGATCTGGACGACAACTTCCACATTTAATGCAAGAAATAGTATATTTTACAACAAGAAACGAAAGATGAAGAGGTTAGTCAATGCAGTGAATAATCTAATCATTACATAAAAGTATATTTTATTACGGAACAGTAAACAGTAAAATCTTTAGCTGTAATCATTAGTTCATATCAGTTTCTGAAATTGGCACACAAATAATAATGTTAACCAACTAAACAAATATTCAACAACAAGACATTCTTAAAATAGTTCAACAAAGGCCTCAATACTAGATAAATTTAAATAAAATTCTAGACTTAACGATGACCAATTGTTTAAAATAGTCCAATTACAATAAAGTATTTTACGAGTAAGAAATTTGTGTACGACACAAGAATAGAAAATGTTTACTGCTACAATTATGTACATTTACTTTTCTGCGCTCAGAAATAAAGAAGAGTTCACTTTTATGTATGAAATAGCTTACTCTCAGTTTGTACAAATTCATGTAAACACTTGCAGAACTGAACGTAGAAAACGCAATTTACAAACCTTTTGAAATTGTTTACAAAGTATGGTTATTAATTGAAACAAACAAAAATTAAGAAAAGTGATGATGGTGTTGAGTACTACTATTTTTTAAAAGAAGTCATGTTGCTTCGTATACATATAATGTAGTTGTAAATACGTAAAATGGTTTTGATTTAGAAATTAGAAAAGTGATGGTGGGGATGAAGACTACTATTTTTTTTAATGTACACTTGTCTACTTATATTTGCTTTGTTTGGATCACCACTTTCAGGATAGTTCACTTTAAGAATAATATTTTTAGAAGAAGTAAAAAAAAAATAAATTTATTGATTATTAATAATATATCCGAGTGAATTAATATTAAATTTTAAATGTTTTATTAAAAAAATAAAATAAAAAAAAAAAAGTTGTTTTAAATCGTATTATTATTGGAATTCCTTTAGTTAAGTATGATTCTTTAGCAGTGTCACTGTCAAAAAGAAGAAATCCTAATAGTGTCAGTGTCGGAAATTATGGACGGTGGGAATGAAGTATGAAATCATAACATGGTTGCTAAGCAAATCACATTACCGCATTTGATACCGTAATGTTTCGTTTACGGGTCACAAAAATTGCACATAAGTTGATTTTACTGGACAAGATATATATGTAAATGTCTTCCATATTTGTTTTTAAATTCAATTGTACCTTAATAATGTACTGTTATTACAATCGTTATATGATTCCATGTTTAAAATATCTGTGATTCAAATTCTACAACTTTAGCACTCCTAAAGATTTTTCAACAAGATGTTGTTAGATATTTTGACATGGATTGTTTTAATAGAAGACGATCAACAATCGTGCATAAATCCCCAATTTTAAAGTGAGATAAAATTTTAAATACTGTTTTAAATGTTTTTGAATTTTAAACAAAATATAACTTTATATGTGACTAAACTATGTTTTAACTTTGCAAATATCTTATCAATTAATTAAATGAACTTTATCTCTGTTTTAATTGATAAATGCAACTCAAACAAATATTCATACAATAAATCTCGTCATTAATAAAAGTATACAGTGTGTCCCAGGATTGATGTTACAAGAGGTGTAAAGGACTAAAATTTTTTGAATTTCATTTCAAGATTCTGGAATTAAGCCCTGCTTGGCGTGAAACAAATTTTAAGAATTTTTTGTTTTTTGAAAAACAAAATGACCGTGACGGTGAAGCAAGAACTATTTTCTTTTCAGGTAAAAAGTACCCTTTTGGTTTACGGTATGGAAAAATGTTACTAAGAAAAGTTGTTCATAATGACAAATCATGGCTGTATACCAAACTTCAGGACAATCTACCTACTTTTCATTAAACTGTCTGTTTTAAATTGAACAAAATAAATTGTAGGTATCTAATTCATTTATTAAAATTTTTTATTTGTAGACCATTGAACGAAACAATAGTATCTAGAACAAATTTAACTAACAAAGCTTAATAATATCATTGATGTACGATACATTTTTTAAAATTACTCAGCGTTATCTGCGAATTCGGAATGTACACCAAACGGCGTGAAATAAAGAAAATAACAATGGAGGGCCATGAAAAACAATCTTTGAGTATAATATCAAGTACTGTCAGATTGCAATTTGTAGTAACTGCCTTTAGTTCAAAGTATATTACTGCTAGATTATGTTATCGTTACAACAGAGAATTTACCTTGTTCAGTGTTACGGGCTTGGACCAACGGCCCTAAGAGTAGTGGTGCAGCGGTTTAACAAAAATTTCCCAACACCAATCTTACACGTATGACTGCCATGCGAATAGTTAAAAATTTCTTGATACTGGAAGCGTTGGTAACGTTAAGAAAAAGAAAGAAATATGACGAAAATGATTCGGTGGATGAACATCCCAGACTATCATTAAGGGAACGTTCGCGTAATCTCGATATTAGTAAATCAGAACTGCAAAGAATTTATAAGTAGACCAATGTAAAGGCATTCAAACCAAAATTTGTACACACTATCGAAGAAGGTGATGAAGGTCGTAGATTATTATTTTGTCTTACCATCGGGGAGCGATATCTTCAAGAACGAAATTTTTACAAAAACATTGTATTCTCAAACAAAGCAACTTTTTACTACCAATGGCGTTGTTTCCTCTCAAAATTGTCGCTACTGGTCTACAGAAAATCCAAACTTTCTGATCAACTGTAGAAGACAGTCATTAAAGTGGTGTGCTGTTTCATATCGTTTTGGCATAATTGGACTTTACTTCATAGAGGACGGTTAAATCAAAATGTTTATCTACAGCTACTTGAAAAATTCAGGGAAGACTCACTTAGATGACTTGCTAACAGAAAGACAAGCAATTTATTTCCAGCAAGACGGATGCCCTGCACATTCGACAGCACGCGTAGCTGAGTGGCTAAATTCTGTGTTAGAAATGGTTCAATTGAGCGGCCTTCAAGGTCGCCCGACCTCACCATATTAGATTTCTTTTATGGTGTCGCCTCAAACAACTGGTTTACTCTCAACCAATACCCAACAGTAGAGAAATCCTTAAAGAAAGTATAAGAAACGCAGTAACACAAATACGCATAGAGAAAATTCGGAACAGTTTCATAGGATTCAGACGTCGCATAGAAAGATGTGTAGAAAATAGTGGCGGTTGTTTTGAATAGATAATTTATTGCAGTACAATCTTGTGTTACGTTTGTGTTAAATTTGTGGTAAATACTATTTGTTTCGTTCAATGGTCTACAAATAAAAATTTTAATAAATGAATTAGATACATACAATTTATTTTGTTCTATCTAAAGCAGACAGTTTAATAAAAATAGGTAGATTGTCCTAAAGTTTGGTATACAACCATGGTTTGTCATTATGAACAACTTTTCTTGGTAACATTTTTCTGTACCGCAAACCAAAAGGGTACTTACCTGAAAAAGAAAATAGTTCTTGCTTCACCGTCACGGCCATTTTGTTTTTCAAAAACGAAAAAATTTTAATATTTGTTTCAAACCAAGCAGGGTTTAATCAGATTATCCAGAAATATATCAGATTATCCAGAAATCTTCCTCTTATCTTGTCACATTCAATATTTTTCAATCTAAAAACCTTTGGAGACACGTCAATTGATTTCTTCCTTAACGTTCTTATATAAATTAGTTAATCATATTTACTCTGATTTTGAGCTATTGAGAAATGTATTTCTTAATTGTAACGTTCATAATTTTAGAAACGCTAATACATTCTATATACCTATTGCCAACACTAATCAGCATTATAACTCACCTATATTACAAATGTGCAGAATATATATAATAACAGAGCTCTAATTATGTTGATATAGTTTCTAATTCGTTAGCACAGTTTCACATTATTATACAAATAATTGTTTTTCATAAATTATATTATGTTTATATACTTTGCTACGAGCTTTCGTAGTAACAGAAACAAACAAGATGTTAAATTGGAGGTGATTATATTTTAATTGGTGAAAACATATATAAATAATAAGCAGGTCAAAATTCATACATCTGCATATAAAGCACTGTTTTGACTAATTAGGTAGCAGCCGATCACTTAAAGGCTACTGTCGAATTAAAATTAACGAAGATAGTAGTTAGATCTATCACGATCGACTATTGTCTAATTTCGAAACGTTCCTAATTTACTAAGTTTACACACAATAAGAATATTCAATTTTCTTACACTAAAACGTATATGTTGGGTTCTTATTTTACAGGCAACGATTGTTATTTATAATCTTTGCTAGCTCAGACCTTTAAAGATGTAAAGGGGAGTAGGTCAATGGTGCCACCTCCGATGTTAACCCGATTAATAAGCGCCACGCACTTTGATTTCTAAATAAAACCCACCGACGATTATATAGTATTACTAAAGCACGAAAATGTAACACTTGGTTTGCGTGTTAAAATAAGAATCCATCACCTACATGCATCACAACTAAATCAAAGATCATATTTAAATCTAACACAAAATTATAAGGTCTGTGAAGCAGACGAGAGTATAGCTGAGTGGTTGGAGTCTGAATTGTTGTCTGCCGAATACTTGCAGAACCCGAATTCCCGAGCTTCTATATTTAACTAGGCGAAGGTGACCAATTGATTTTTGAGACAGGCCCCGTAACAGGAGGTACGAGATGGTGTAACTGCACACGTTCAATAGGTGTTTACTTTAATTTCGCTTATGATCCATAAACTTGTCACGACGTTACAATTTCACTGCATCCCTTAGATGTTCACCATAAATTGCTTATTCGCCCCTCAAATTTTAGAATTATCGACTCCAAACGAACCAAACAAAGTTGTACCCACAGGAACTAACCAGGAACCAAAAGTCGAAGACGAAAAGGTAAAGGACAAAATAAAAAAAAGCTGTAAAATGATAATCCCTAATTAGGAAAACCATGTGTCATTTGCATTATAAAACTAACCTGTAGAGAATTCACTACCAACAAAAATATTTGTAATCGCCAAGCATCCACAATGTTTGTGTATAATTCACGACACCTAAAACATTTTTACTTAATGGATGACCTTAATTAATTCGAATACGAACCGAAAATGTGGATTCACTACAGCTTTTGAGATGGAGGATGATTCCTTCAAACACGAACAACGGAAATGACAGAAAAGCGTTCAAACATAGGGGGCGACACCAGACGAATCAAATGTGTCACAGATAACTAACCAGAGGCCTACTCAGGAATTTTGCCCATTCGCATACAAAATTTCTATTATTACACAAACGAATTATTCCAACGGCAAATTAAACCTAAGTCGATTTTGGAACGTAACAACTTATCTAAGTAATGATTCTTAAGTTCAGTTTTCTATTGGCAATTGTATTTTTATTTTCTTTTTCTGTTAGATGTAGTTAATAGTTACTAGTATATAGAAACTTTCTGTTATAATATGATTGTTCTGTAGTACGTAGGACAATAAAAAAGCTATTATTATTATTATTATTATTATTATTATTATTATTATTATTATTATTATTATTATTATGTATCCCTTTATCTTTTTGTAAGGTGTTATACATTGTGTCCCATTACTGCGAAATAAGAATCTGACGTGGAAACTAATATAGAAAAATATAGAAATTTGAAAATTTATAATTAAAGGTTTTCCGCGTTGTTCTTTGTATAAAAAATACTTTGAATTTAGTATCACTTTTGGTTATACCGGAAATGATTATTAAGTTCGTAAGTTTAAATAAAACACCCTATGCATTTTACACATTTGGATTTCTGGCTTTTTAAGCATTAAACTTACGTAGGTTTGTAACGGGATTAGAACCAACGTTTTAAGCAATGTTTTTGAAGTTACATATCTTAAGTGGAGTAATAGCTAAAAATTTGAAAAGTTATAACTAATTTTATCATATAATGTACTAATCACTGTATTTATCAAATTATGTTTGATTTTGAAATTTTTAATTGTTTTTTAAACATTTTTAAATATCGTTTTTCTGTAAATTTTAAATGAACACCTTATGTCTAACTTAGTAGTCAAAAAACCCAAAGCATAAAATAAGTTCTCGTTTCAAATACATATTGTAATGGTTTACGTATATTTACAATAACAAATTTATTAATTATAAATAGGGCGGTGAGATTTAGTAATTTTTAGGGTCAAAATGAGTTCGTTCTAAAGACTACAATGTTTTAATTAACTTAATATTTATTTTATGCAATATAAATAATTTTATATGAAAACAAACCCCTATAAATATAATGAATCTAAATTTAAATAATTGCAGTGCGCGGCGTACATGAACGAAAATAAAATATAACTTCTTCTTTTGTCTCACACCTTGAGGATTATTTTTATAAATGTTTTTTTCAACCATCTTTTAAATTGTCTTTGTCGCACTTGCAGCACTAAAATTGTTTCGTTTCGTTTTTTAGCTTTGGTAAACTTATTCCACATAGTATTTTAACTGTGTGAGTTAGCTGCACTTTACGGATTTTGTTAAACGTTTTAAGATATAGACATACAATTTGCGGCACAATACAGCACAATTGTAGCACACTAATAAAACGTACAAATTCGAAAAGTGCGGGGCTAAAAATTTTGTTTTTTTTTAATTTGTTGAAATAACGCTTTAAGATATGGAGATGCAATTTACGGCACAATACGACACAATTGTAGCAATAACATAACACAATCAATAAAATAACAAAACTCGTAAAGAGCGGGACTAACTTCACCCAGATTAATATTTTTGTTTTGGTTCTACGGAAATTAAGTTTGATAACACTTTCACAAGCGTTCATAATATTTCATTGCTGCTGCAACTCAAACTTATTTACTAGACAACTTTATCATTTTAATCAAACGGAATTTTTTTATGTACAAATTAAATTAATTCTTTGGTTGATTTTATTTATTCGTATGGTTAATTAATTATTGTTAACGTAATATGGATTGGTTTTTTAGAAAAACTACAAATTTAATTAAATTTCATTTCTGATTTAAATGTAAACTTTTAATCTACTTTTTATTCGTTCATTTCTTGTTTAAACATAATTTTGTTTATTTATTAAAAAAAACAACTTCTCACTGCAATATGTATGCATTTATTTTAAAAGAACTTTGATAAAAAACAAATTTCATTTCATGAAATAAATTATTGAAATTAGAATTAATACAAAAACACAATACTTGCTAGCTTAAATATTTCAAAAACTTCGCAAATGCTTATACAGAAAGATCTTCATCAAAAATTGATGGTTCTAACAGTGCGAAGACATAAATCTAATATTTAAAGAAATTAAGAGTTTATTCAAAAACAAATTAGTAAGAATTAATGAAATAATTAAACTGAAATCGATACAACTAATTTACTTTAGATATACAAAAACTATTGCAGCAAATGCTACCATTTTGGTATTTGCCGCTGAAGAGAGGACTATTTATCTTGTAAAAAAATGTTAGTATTTGTTTCATATTTTCTTTTGTTGCGATAAACGTAAACCTTTACGTAACTCCATAAAATAAAAGTCAAGCGGGTAGATCAGGGGAAAGAACTGGCCAAATTACTACTTACTTCTCTCAAGGCCAGCAGGGACATTTTCCAAAAAATAAATAAATCATTATTTAAAAATTTAATCATCTTCACCATTTAAATGATTTTCAAAAAACGTGGTCCAATAAAATACTGGCCTGCTATTTCTCCCCAGACGTTAAAGACACACTTTTTTTGTCGGTTTGTTATAGCTGATATTGAAAGATAATGAACAGAATAGTAGTGCTTAAGAAACGAGAAATCCAAAAGTGTAAAAATATGTAGAGTGTTTTAGACTTAATAATTATTTTTTGAATAACCGAAAGTAATTCTACGTTAAAAGTATTTATTAGTTTAGACATAAGATTCCCATCCCTCACTGAAGGGGTTACCCTGTATATAGATCTATTAATTTTGAACATACATTTTATCACTTCTTCTTATTCTGAAACTTTTCATTATTACTAAATAGTTTTTTATGAATCGTGTTCTCTTTCTTATTCTTCTGTTCAACTTTCTTTATATCTTTTCGCGTTCTTAATTTTAATTAGATAAATGAATGATCAGCAGTTTTCTTTCCAAATTTTAATCTTTTCTCTTACTGTTTTCACAACGGATTATTTCTCACCTCTTTCTTCGCATTTCTAATTTTTGAATTTCAATAATTATTTCATTTTTCTCTATAGATCCATCCTAATTCTTTTTTCATTTATAACTTTATTTGTAATTATTCTTATATAATTTCATTTTTACCGTTTACATAGGTTATAATGTAACGTCAAATACTCTTTAATCTAAGAACGTATTTAAAATGCACCGGCTAAAGTTTAGATAAATGCGACGTAGACTCTAAAAGGCCATAGAAATGATTGCTTTTTGGATTATGTATTGTTGTTACCTTTATTGAGATACTTTCAACTAAAAACATAATTAATAACGAATAAATAGGTGCCAGCTTATTTATTCAGGAAAACAAGCAAAACCTTTAAGGGAATAAAACAAATTTAACCAGAAACATAAATCTAATACCAATCAAGTTCAGCATTAAATCATTAAATAATAAACAAAACACATTGACATTTGTCTACTATAGTAAGAATGGACTTACAAACTACGGTATCAAAATGAAAGATTACATTTCTTTAAATGAACTTAAACTATGAACATAAAACGCGAAGATCTTTTACTAGCGTTAAAAGCGTTACTAAACTAAAATAACTTATTAAAGATTTGAAATGTAAATTCTTTCTCAACCAGCAGCTCAAAAAATAAATATAATGTAGTCGCTAATAAAAACAACTACTTTTTGTGAACGTTGACATAGAGTTTGCTATAAGGCTAATCCATTAATTCAAACTTCGTTTTACTAAAACGAAACAGATAACAAAAACGTATTCAGCAATGATGTAGTCGTACTTTTACCACCTCAATAGTCGTTCTTACTCTCTTCTCGTGGAAAAGATTACCCGTTCATTAAATTTAAGTTAGTGGAGAAATGCGCTCTTTATTTAAATATAAGGTAGCGACCAAGTTTTGGACCGTTACAATAAAACATACAATCCATTGAATTAATGTTTATCTGCTTTAATTTCTTATTTATCTCCGTTTTCCATTTCATCTTTAGCTATTTTGCGATTCTATGTACCCTAAAATAAAGTTAGAAGAACGATAAACATATTTCTGACAGGCCATTATATCAAATCTCTGATTTTTGGTGTTACTATAATAATAATTAATTTTAGTTTTATGAAATTCAGAGATTTAGGGTATTCGTACTTAGATACATTGCTTGTAATTAACTTTATTAGCTGTGTTTATTTTAAACTAAGAGTTTCCGTGATAAATGTATTTGAGATAATGCATTTTATTTCTATTTTGGTGATTATGCTTTGTCTAAGAAATTTTTTTCGTCTAGAAAGATCTGGTGTACGGAATAGATTGGAATGCTTCTATTGCCGTTTTTACCCAGAAAAGGTAAGTTTCGGGTTTAAAGTTAGTTAAGGTTTTTGCAACTTGGCGGATTTATCCTAATTTAACCTTTAAAATTTATTGGGAACTTAAAGTCTTTACCCAGTTTTGCGATAATGATGTTTTAAAACTTTCCATACCTAAACTAAAATTCTTGTTTAGTAGGAACATTAAAAAAATGTTATTGTACTATTATGCCAGCTTTTAAAAATAATTATTTTAATACGACTTCTCGTCTTTGTTTCTAATGTTTCCAACACCAAGCTCGGATTCACAACAAGCCGTGACCTCCAGGTATTTATGTTTTTATTTAACTAAATATGTGTATAACTCCAAAATTAAAAGGGCTTTAAATGCGTGACATAAATTATCGCAAAATGTTTTTGTATTTAAGATTATTATTAACTTTCGGTGCGTTTTTATTTAATGATTAGACATTTTGTATGTATATTTAACCTATTAATGCAAAACGCGTGAGGTCAGATTTGGTTTTCATCGGATTGTTTGACTTAATTTGTATAAGCGTAATGCAGATAACATTTAATTGAATTACATAAATTGATTTATTAATGAAAACTAGCAATCACGTGATCTTTTCTCTACTTCAGGAATGTTAATCAAGTATATATTTTTATTTATTCGATAAGTTTTGTGATGTTTTAAATGTAATAAACCTTTGATTTTAATTTTGTGTTTTGTGTTAACTTTTAAGAGATTTGTGACAGACTTTTTAAAGTAAGTGGAAACAGACCATGTGACAAGCTTTCAGTGAACAAAGGCTGAAGCTATTTAACCACATGACCATGTTTAGCGCCCTCTCCGACTTTGACGACTTTATCAATTGTTATTGATGATTTGTAACCGTAACCAAGGTTTACCTGCTTGAATTATGTACACTACTATTTTTGCGTTTGCAAACAAAGAAAAGTTCTAAAAATGTTTACATCTGTTCGAAAGCGCTTAGCCTTAGTATTCGAAAAGATTAATGTAAACACTTGCAATAGTGAACGTAGAAAAACGTAGTTTACAAAGTTTTTGTATTGTTTCCAAAGTATAATTATTAATTGTAAAAAAAAACTAACATTAAGAAGAACGATAGTAGTAACTTTTAATGTATAAAAAATATACATATAATGTAGTTGTAGATACATAAAATAGTTTTTGCTAAATTTACAAATGTTTTTATATTAATAAATATACTATAATTTAATGAAATTGGTAAATTTGATGAAACTATAACTTAATAAAACGATGACAAATAAAGTTCAGAAACAATCAATCAATTAATATTAATTGAAGTGGGACAATAGTGTATTATTAACTTTTCTAAATGTTATTAATTATAAATAAATACTTGTTGCACTTTTTCTTGTAAGAAAGAATTGTTTATTGCCGTTTGAATTAGTTTAGGTTTAGTTATAAAGTATGGAAAAGGATTTTTAGATACGTGATTGATCCTTTAATTAAAGTTATGGGTTTAATTGGATACTTCAATTTGTGTATAGTAAAATGTTGGCTTTGTTTCTGGAATTTGGGATTAAAATTGTTTCTTTTGTTTTCTTGTCTTCTATATTACTTTGGTCTTGGTGGAATTATAAGTACTCTAACCGTCAATAATATTATTATAGAGTTAGTAAAATTATACAATGTTTTGTGGTTGTTTGCTCGATTATTGCTTCGTTTTTATATAATAAACGTGTTATGTTTGTAATAACTGAGATCATAAACATTGATAACTGTAATCAAAAGTTTTTGGTAAATCAAAACATAATTATGAAAAATCAAGAGCCCTTTTAATTATAGCGATGGTGATTTGGGCCATTTGGCAGTTGGTAGTTTCAGTTGGCACTAATGTAGCTGTATATCTAGATAGGTTACCGCTTTCGGAATTAACACCTTATCGAATATATTATATTGCTGTTCTTTACTATGCTTCTGCAAATTTTTTATCATGCTTACTGTATATCAGTTAACAGTACAATTGCGTAAAATAAAGTACTTGCAAGTGCAAAAAAGTACCTGTAAAAATAAGTTGTAGATTTGTTAAGCAAATTTATGATATGACTTGGAAAGTAGCCAATGATGTTAACAGCATTTTCGAATTTTTTTCTTGGGTCAATTAGCAATGTACACTTGTTTACTTATATTTGCTTTGTTTTGGATCACCACTTCTACTTTTAATGGAAAAAGATAGTTTACTTCAAGTACGTTGGATCAGCTTTTATAATAACTGCTATGTCGGATATCGTATTATGGATATACATTTTTACATCATTTTCTGAAGAGGTAAGTCATTACAATAAGATAAGTCTAAAGATTATGGGTGGAACGTGGAACAAGATATTGGATAAATGTCTAACGCGAGTCTCACTGCACACTGCGATTATTTTTTTTTTACTTTTAAACATAAATGGTCTAGATGAATATATTAAAAATAAAATGTCTAACTTGGTTGAATCACTAATACTAGTAGTTTTTATATATGCGCTTACTTTCCTGCATCTAAATTCATAGATATATTACATCTTTATCAGTTAACAAATGTTTGTGTTTCCATCAAAACAGTTTTATTGAGAAACATTCAACGTGACAAACTTATTACAACAACGTACGAAAGCGATTAAATATTTCAATTAAAAAAAATTGTTTTGATTTTATGATACGCACATGCACCAAAGAACTAGTTACTTTACCGGGTGATCAAATAAAGAGAGTTTGTCGGATGTATGTCAGGAATGGTTTATTCTACACCTTTGGAAAAAAAAAACTGGAAAAAAACGGTTTCAAAAGTCGAAATTAAACAAAAACGTTTTAAAATCGATTTAAAAACGGTTTTAAAAATGAATTTTAAAACCAATTGGTACCTACTTCACATGTATAAAAACAGAGTGGTAACAACAACACCAATTCAGTTCGTTCTCGACATTTCGTTTTCATCAGTTCAGTACAGAATTCCAGTTCCTAAACAGTTGACAACAAGTCACTGGCGCCAGCATAAAAGTGAAGACAGGCCAAAGCTCGATTCTATCGGTGCAATTCATTCCGGGCTACCGTCTTCTGTACGACACGCAACACCGGAATATCAATTGACGTCGCATAGCACGTAGTACGCCGATTACGTGCTGACAACAACGTTTCCATTCATCATTAGAATTAGTATAGCTCGACTACGCTATGTACAATAATAGACTCTGCTAAATTCAAATCTAACGCACCTTTCTCTGATCACAACCGGCGTTTAGGGTAACACACCCCTAAACACAACATTATTATTGAGGATCAAATTTTTGTTGATTGATTTTTATACTTCGTCTTTCTCTGCATAGAAAAATACGACTAGTGATTATTTCCTTCGCTTGTTAAAATTGAATTTTTAACCAATCACGAGCTTAAAAATTGTTTTGATGTCTAAAGTTAAGCAATATTTTATATTTTCGGTCTTGATTATTTGTTTTTCCATTATTTATTTGCTATTTCTTTAACCTTCAATTTTTTTGTTGTTGTTTTGACTGGCGCTTAGATTGCTGCATTATCGGTCGTCATTAGTAGTGACAATACCGTCGAAAACTTTTTTAAAATTGACTTTTAAACTGATTTTATAATTGTGTTTTCAAATCGGTTTTTAACATCGATTTTAAAAATCGTTTTTATAAACGATTTTTAAAATTGGTTGTTAAATAGAATTAAAAAGACGGTTTTAAAATTGATTTTTTGAAAAACGGTTTTAAAAATCGATTTTAAAATCGTCTTTAAAATCGATTATTAAAATTATTTTAGAATCGATTTTTTTAAAACCTGTTTTCAAACTTGATTTTTAAAATCGTTTTTATAATCGATTTCTAAATTGAGTTGTTAAAATCAATTTTTAAATCGGTCTTAACCAACCAGACTTAAAAATCGATTATAAAAGGATTTAAAAGTTGATTTTAAAAAACGGTTTAAAAATCGATTTAAACCGGTTTTGAAAATTAATTTAAAACCGATTGCAAATATCTATTTTAACAACCAATTTTAAAAATTGATTATAAAAACGATTTTAAAATTGATTTTGAAAACCGACTTTAAGAATCGATTCAAAAAACAATTTTAGTAATCGGTTTTAAAAAGACGTTTTCAAAAATCGATTTTAAAAACGTCTCTTTAGATCTATTTTAACAAACAATTTTAAAAATCGATTTTGAAAATCCGATTTAAAAACATGATTATGAAAACGGTTTAAACATCGTTTTAAAACCGGTTCTAAAAATCTATTTTAAAACCGATTGCAAAAATCGATTTTAACAAACAATTTCAAAAATTGATTATAAAAACGATTTTAAAAATCAATTTTAAAAACCGACTATAAAATAGATTCTGATAACGATTTTAAAAATCGAACTTAAACACGTCTTTTAAATCTATTTTAACAACCAATCGACTACAAAAACCGATTGCAAAAATCGATTTAACAACAAATTTTAGAAATCGATTATAACGACGATTTCAAAAACCGATCTTGATAACCAATTTTAAAATCGATCTTGAAAAGCAATTTTAAAAGTCGATTAAAAAGACGATATTAAAAATTAATTTTTAAAAAACGTTTTAAAAATCGTTTTAGAAAACGGTTTTAAGAATCGATTTTAATAATCGATTTTTAAAATACATTACAAAAATCGATTTAAACAACCGATTTTAAAAATCGAGTATAAAAATCATTTAAAAATCGATTTTAAAACCGATTGCAAAAATTGATTTTGATGTAAAACAAATCAAATTTAAATTACGCTTAAAGTTGTGAATAATTTTCGAAATTTTAAAACGATAAACTTTGTTTAATGGTGTATAAATTAGTAAAGTAATCTGAAACAATTTTACAAAGAAAGAATTTATCAAAATGTCGGAATCGGAAGGGTCTAATACAGACACAAGAAAAAAAGACAGGAAGAAAGAATTGTATTGGTTATTTAGAAGAAGTAAAAAAATAGAAAGATCACCAGGGAAAGAGGAGGAGAAGAGAGAAGGAAAGGGAGGGTTTAAAGAAGTAGCAAAAAGAAAGAAGACGATGACGAAATGAAAATGATATGGAAAGAAATGTTAAAAGAAATAAAGGAAATGAAATTGGTGCAAAGAAGAATAATAAGGAAATGAAAGAGATAAAAGAGAAATAAAAGAATGGGCAAAAAGTTTGAGGTAAAGTGCAAATACTTGGAGGAGAAGTGTGATGGTCTGGAGAAAAGAGTAGAACTCTTAGAAAAAAGAAAAGAAAAAAATTTGGTAGTAAAGGGATGGAAATAAAGGGAGAAAAGTATGAAATAAAACAAAAATGGAGGAACTGATAAAGATGAAGCTAGGATTGGAAAAGAAAATAGAAGAAACCGTGGAGATAAGAAAAGGTATAGTGATTATAAAATGTCGAGTTTGGAGGACAAAATAGAGATACTAAAAACAAAAGTAGAATGAAAGGTACCAAAATATACATAGACGAAGATAGGACAAAGAGGGAGAGAAAAATACAGATGAAGATAAGAATGGAAGCAAAAAAAGTGGAGGAAGAGGGTTTGAGAGTGAAAATTGGATACAGGAAAATGTGGGTGGAGGGAGAAGAAAGAAGATGGGTGGAGAAAGAGGGAGGATAAGAAAATGGACACCAAAAACTAAAAATTGAGAAGGAGGGGGGCAAAAAAAATGGTGAAAGAGGGTGGGGGTAAAAATAAAGAGAAAAATAAGATCTTATTTTGGAACATTGCGGGATAAAAACAAAGGTGTAGATTTTTGGAACTATATAAAGGGTTTTAAAATGGTAGGTTTAGTAGAAACTTGGATGGAGGAAAAGAATGGAGTACATGGAAAGATAAGATGCCGAAAGAATATGTATGGGAAATTCAGTATGCAAAAAGAAAAGAGAGAAGGGAAAGGGCAAAAGGAGGACTAATAGTGGGGGTAAGAAAAGAATGGGAAATAGAAAAGAAATAGAAGAAGAAAATGTAGGGGATGATTCAAATCAGAGTAAAGACGGAAAAAGGGGAAAATATAATATTTTTACGATATATGGAAAGAAAATGGACACAACAAAAGCAATTATAGAAAAGGCAATAGAAGAAAGGGATGAAGGCAAGTTGATTATAGGGGGAGATTTGAATGCTAGGATAGGAGAGGAGGGAGGAATAATGGTAAATGGAGAGATAAGAAATAGGATATCAATGGATAAGAAAATAAACGGACAAGGAAAAATTTTGATAGAACTATGTGAAGAGAGAGTTGGACAATAATGAACGGAAATTTGGAAGAAGAAGGAAAAGGGGAATTTATATGTGGGAGAAAGAGGCCAGTCAGTAATAGATTATGTGATTATAAACGAAAAAGTAAGGAGGTCATAGAAACACTAAGAATAGGAGAGGAGATAGAATCGGACCATCAGCCGCTAGAAGTAGTCATGATGGAAGAGGAGAGAAAGAGGTACAAGAACAAGAAGAGGTATGGAGAGAAAAGAAAGTATGGACTGAAGAGAGTATAAAAAGATATAAAAGGAAATGGAAGAGGAAGTAAATACTAAAGGAGAGGTGGAGGAAGAGATGGAGAGAATTACAGCCAGGATGGAATTGGCAACAGAGAAGATAAAGTATAGATTAAGAAAACAAGAATTAGGAAAAGAAAAGATTGGTGGAACGGAGAATGCGAGAAGGGGAAAAAGAATTAAGAAAAGGAAGAAGGAAATGGAAAAAGGAAAGATAGAGATAGATGAATACAAAAGGTTAAAAGAAATTTAAGGGAATATGTGTAAAAATAAAGAAGAACATAAAAACAAACCGAGATAAAGATTAGAGAAATTAAAAATGAAGGACAGGTATGGGAATTCATTAATAAAAAGAAAAAAAGGAGGAAGGATGGAAGCAAATATAGATGGGGAAAATGGGAAGAACACTGTAAGAAGTTAGTAGGAGAGAATGAAAAAACAGCAAGAAATGAAGAAGTTGGAAAAAAAGACACAGAGAGGGTGGAATAGGAAAAGAAGAAATGGAGAGAGCAATAAATAAAGTAAAAAGAAAAAGCAGAAGGGACGGATGGAATACAAGGAGAACAATGGAGGTACATCGGAGAAGGAATGAGAAAAAGTAAGAGAAGTATTCGAGAGAATATGGAAAGGAGAAGGGTTTCCAGAAAAATGGAGAGAGGCAATAATATGCCCAATTTACAAGGGGGAAATAGGAAGAAAGCGAACAACTATAGAGGAGTGAGTATAATAAGATATATGTGGAAATAGTTAAAAAAAATTGGAAAAAGAAATAGAAGAAAAGAATGTAATACCGGATTGGCAAGCAGGATTTAGGAAAGGAAGAGGAACGATAGACAATATATACATATTAAAGCACATAATTAATAAAGAGTTAGCAAAGAAAGGAGGAAAGATGTACGCAATATTTCTAGACATTAAAGCGGCATTTGATAATGTGGAAAGAGGGGGATTATGGAAAAGGATGGAGGAGGTAGGAATAAACAGAGATATAAAAATGCAATAGAGGAAATATACAGAAGAAACAAGGTGTAGAACGAGGGTAGGGAGGAAGCTAGGTAGAGAATTTAGGACGAAAAAAGGACTAAAACAGGGATGTCCGCTAAGCCCAATCTTATTCTCGATATACATTAGTGATCTTGAGAGAGGAAATGGAAAAAATCAAGTAGGAGGAATAGTAGTAGGAAGGAAAAGATAAGTGGGTTTTAGCTTATGCGGATGACATTGATGGCAATAGCGAGAAATGAAGAAAAGATGAGAGGAGTAGTATAGATACTTAGGTTACAACATCAGATATGATAACAAAGATGGAGACCATATAAAAGAGATGAAAATGAAAGGAAATAGAATAGTAGGACAAGTATGGGGGTTAGGGAAAAGGATATTTGGTAAAGATATAGAGAAAGGGAGATGGATGTTTGAAAAGTTGGTAAGAAGTGTGGTACTGTATGGAGCGGAGATTTGGGGTTGGAGGGAATGGCAAGAGCTGGAGAAAATACAGGAGAAATACTGGAAGTGGACGTTAGGACTAGAGAAAGAGACACCGGGGTATATAGTGGAAGAAGAGCTAGAAATAGAAAAAATAAGGATACAAGCAGGAAGAATTGCAGTAAGGTATGCAGAAAAATGGGAAGTAGGAAGGAAAATGAAATACTTTATGAAGTTTGGAAAGAGATCAAGGCACAGAAGGTAAAATATGGGGCAGAAGAAAGAAGAAAATACTATGTGGAATACGCGAGAGAAGAGATAAAGAGATTAAGAGAGGGGAGAGAAAGATGGAAGAGGAAATAATTGCAAGAGATAAAGATACTCAGAAACAGGAAAGAAGGGCAAAAATAAAGGAAAGAAAATATAACGAAAAATACATAAAATAATGACAGACAAGACACCAAGGTACATAACAGAAGGAAAAGGAATGAATGAAATAAGAATGATTGCAAGGTTCAGAATGGGTAATGAAGAAAAGGAAAATAAATTTGGATGAGTGATGAGGAGAGATTATGCAGGTTGTGTGGGGATGAATGGGAAAATATAATACATATAAAGAGGATGCAGGAAACAAGACATGAGGAAAAGGAATGGAAGTTACTACTAGGAGAGAAAGGGAAGGAAAACAATGGATGAGGGAAGTGTTGGAGAGGAGGAAAGGGATGGAGGAGAGGAAAAGAAAATACTGAAAGTTTAGAAAAGAGGGATGGAAGGTTGAAGAAGGAAAAAAGAAAAAAATTAGTTGAATTATAATTTAATGAAATATTATGTTGTTTTTTAATCTTTTTGTTATAGAAATTTTAAGACAAAATTAATATTGAATTGAATTGAAAAATTGATTTTAACAACAAGTTTTAGAAATCGATTATAACGACTATTTCAAAAATCGATCTTGAAAACCGATTTTACAAATCGATCTTGAAAAGCAATTTTAAAAGTCGATTAAAATAACGATATTAAAAATTAATTTTTAAAATCGTTTTAAAATTCGATTTGAAAACGGTTTAAGAATCGATTTTAATAATCGATTTTAAAAATTGATTAAAAATTGATTTGATCAACCGATTTTAAAAATCAAATATAAAAAACAGTTTAAAAACCGATTCAAAAATTGATTTTAACAACACCTTTAGAAATCGATTATAACGACGATTTCAAAAATCGATCTTGAAAACCGATTTTAAAAATCGATCTTGAAAAGCAATTTTAAAAGTCGATTAAAAGACGATATTAAAAAATTGATTTTAATGAAACGTTTTAAAATCGATTTAGAAACGTTTTAAATATCAATTTTAAAACCCGAAACCATAAATCGGTTTTAATAGACAATTTGGGAGAAATTAATGATCAATCGATTTTTTTTTATTCTTTTTTTTTTCGGGTTTGCGACGGTTTGCTACTAATGGTGACGACATATAATGCACCGGTCTAAGCGCCAGTCAAGACAGTGATAAAAAAACTGTAGGTTAAAATAATAGCAAATGTAATGGAAAAACGAATAATCATTAGGTACGAGAGATACAAAACATTGTCGAACTTCAGATATTAGCAATTTTTAAGCTCGCGATTGGTTAAAATTTCAATGTTAATAGGCGAAAAGAAATAATCATTATTCGTGTTTTTCTATACAAAAAATTTGATCCTCAATATTAACAATTCTTTTTAGGAATGATAGTGACCATCGTCTTTAATTAAGAAAGTAGTGTTTAGTGACACCACTTACCTACTCTGCAACACTTATTGTTTTAATTTTGGAAGTGTCTAAATGTTCAATAAAAACCCAACCAGTTTGATTTTTGACTTTACTGAACTACGTGTTTTTTGAAATTCGTCATTAATTACAAGTGGCAAATATAATAATGACATTATTAGAATTTTGCGCGTTAATCAATATTAAAAACGTTCTGAAAGCATCAATTAAACTTAATTAAAACGAAACACTAGAAAATTGTTACTTTAAATAACTCACATAAATTTTGTCTAGATGGTGTTTTCTGTTAAATCAACCGCTCTTGTTTATTTTAAATGTATAATCATTCTTTAGTGGAAAAATGAAAAGATTTTAGATACGTGATTCATCCTTTATTTAAAATAATGAGTTTAACAGGATATTTTCACCTTTCCATAGTGAAAAATTGGAATTACTATTGGAATTTGGGAATGAAACCATTCCTTCAATTATTTTTTTTATATTGTATTTTTACGTTTTTTGCAAAACTAGCAGTACTGCAACAGTGGATAATATAATTACAGAGTTCATTAAACTGCATTTTGTTGTTTTCTAGTGGTGTATTGTACAACTTTTTCGTTTTTAAACAACAAACGAGTCATGAGTATAATATCATGGTAAAAACACATTGAAAACGTTATGTACGAATTTGGAAACAAGAAATTTGATTACAAAAAATCGAGAACCTCCTTAATCAAATCGATTTGTAGTTTTGAGCATACTTCAAATTTGTGTTTTTGATATGCACAAATATATCAGTATCAGCTCAGACGAGATACCGCCCTCCGATTTAGAACCATTTCCAATTATCTTTTTATAACCTTCTTTTTATTACACATCTACGGATTTTTAATAGTATATCTTGTCTCTCAGCTGACCTTTCTACGTTTAGAAAAACTGAGAAAACTTACATTATCCTCAAAAAACTTACAGTTAAAGACAACTTTAAAATATTTAATACAAATTTACAATAATATGGTTTGGAAAGTAGCAGAAGAAATTAATAATATTTTTGAATGTTTTTGTTTTGTCAATTTTTGTTTTTATGGTTTTTTTTCGTGTTTGGTTTGTTCTGGACAATAGCTCTACTTTCCAAGGAAAAACAGTTTTTACTTTAAGGACGTCGGAGGAGGTTGGATGCTATTTACTCATGTTGGTGTTATGCTTTGGGTGTACTACTTTTCATCATTTTCTGAACAGGTAAGTAAGAACTAATTTTTGGGGAATAGGATAATTATATACCAAGTAAGTCGTATTTCCGGATAATTTTGTATAAGAAGTGTGGTACTTTTACTTCAAACTTATCCGAATATCCTCAAGCCACGTACTTTTACTTTCATTATCAGATAACATAGCTTCAAAATCTTGATTTGATTGCTCAACCGATTCTTGATTAGCTAAATGTCTAGACTTTTTGCTATGGAATCGAGTCTGACTTTCTCTTCAAAATCAATTTTTTAATATCTAAAGGGAGTTGCGAACCGATTTCAAAAATGAATTTAAGAATATTTTAACATTGTGAGTTCAAAAGATTATTTTATCAACTCAATTTCAAATGGTTTGCAATCTTTTTCGATTGATATATTACGAGGATGTATTGATATCTAGTTAGCCTAGACCAGTTCCTTGCATAAACAAAATATTGCGTTACCATAGCAACGAACAATAACTTATTAGAAGTGTCAGTGTAAAGTTTGAGGTAAAAAAAGTAAACCAGAGTCACGCAATAAATTAAATGAAAAAGATGTCCACCGAAATTGTGAAAATCGAAAAATTGGAGTATCGAGCCATCATCAAGTACCTGTATTTAAAAGGGTTAAGAGGTAAGCAGATTTACGAAGATATGCTTAATACCCTTGGTGATCAATGTCCTTCGTATGCGACCGTCAAAATTGGAATGCAAGCTTCAAAAGAGGTAAATTTTCCATTGAAGATGATGACCGATCTGGAAGGCCAGTTTCTGTGTCAGTCCCCGAAAATATCGATGCAGTTCATGACATGATTTTATCAGACCGTCGAATTGGGCTAAAACGGATATCTGAAGCACTGAATATTTCATACGAACGCGTTCATCATATGGTTCACGTCAATTTGGACATGAGAAAAATTGCTGCAAAATGAATCCCCAAATGTTTGAATGTTGACCAAAAGCGTGCAAGGGTAGAAGCATCGCGTTCGATCTGTGCTCGATTTGAAAACGATGTAGACTTCTTAAACCAAATTGTTACTATGGATAAGACTTGGGTACATTTCTACGATCCAGAAACAAAGCAACAATCGATGGAATGGCGACACTCTGGTTCTCCAAGACCTAAGAAGTTTCGTGTCCAAAATCTGCTGGAAAAGTTCTTGCTTCAGTTTTTTGGGATTGCCATGGAGTAATCATGATTGATTTTTTGGATAAGGGTAGAACAATAACTGGAAATTACTATTCGACATTACTGACCACTCTACGGGAAAATATTAAAGAGAAAAGACGTGGAAAGCTATCCAAAAGTGTTTTGTTTTTGCAGGACAACGCCCCTGCACACAAATCTCATGTTGCCATGCAAAAAATTCGTGATATAGGGTTTGAATTACTAGAATACCCCCTTATTCACCCGATTTGGCTCCGTCCGACTATCACCTCCTCAACTGAAAAAAGTTTAAAAGTCGTACATTTTCTTCCAACAAGGAGGTAATAGAAGCTGTGGAGGTTCTGGTTTGCAGAACAAGAAGAAAAATTTTTTTTTGAAAGGTCTAGAGACGTTGCAGGTTTGCTGTAATAAATGTATCCAATTGAGAGGAGAATATGTTGAGTAATAAAATATTTTGACATTGAAATTTTATTTGGTTCTATAGTAGGCTAACAATTTTTCAATATATCCTCGTACACGACTGGAATACTTTTGAGATATTTACTTAATATATGTTTGACTTTTGACCTCAAACATGACCTTACCTAATCAAATTTTAAATTTTTTTCAAATTTAATTCAACTTGTCTTATAAAGTACTGTAACATATAATTTTATTTTAAAATCCGTCAAAAGCCAAAATTTTAAAAACGAGCGTAGTTCTTTGATACAATTTACAGTATTTCTTTAATAACGAGAAAATTCCAATTTAAATCACTAAGAGAGAGAATATCAGGTCCAGATGACACCAAGTTAGATTCACTCTTTCTTATAATTGTCTTCAGTTAATTACTGAAGTGTTTGTATTAAGCAATTTAAAATTTACCTAGTATGGGACTTCCAGAGATTCTAATTCCTAAAGTAGAAAGTACTTTACCACAGTTATGAAATCCAAAATATTATCGACACTAATTCTGGATTTTACCAAATTAAGTAGAAAAATAATGTCAACGTCTTATAACCCTTACTATACATTTTAGGAAGTATACGTTCAGTAGGCTTCTTTATAATTTGTGTTCCCAAGTACTTTTTTACTCTGCTGAACAAAATCTTGTATAATGCATAACTCTCATTGACGATGCTGCTATACCACAGACGTTTTGAAAAGAATTTCTAAAGAAACTATCACCTTTGACAAAAACAAATATTTGATAGGAATGAAATTAGTATTGTATTTAGGTTATTTCATTTATGGTAAGGCAATTCTCGATAAACAGATTCTAAAATAATTGATGCCATTGAAATGGTTCCAGACCCTGTTACGGTTCAAATTTCTCAAACTAGAACTTATGTCGCAAGCCTTCTTAATAACGTCTGCTTCGAGCTAGCACATTACGACGAAAGTCAAATTTGCCGCGCACGCCACGTTATTTCAGGCCATATGAAATGTGATAATTATGGTTTCTGGATGCAATCGCAAACTTTTGCGTTACAATCAGCAACCAACGTCTTGTTTTACTCATCTACTACCACATGAAAAGTTCTTGACAGCATTACGTATGTCCACAAAGAACATGTATTTTTAGAAAAGTAAAAGAGGTAGTGTTCCCACTCCTTTTTCCCCAACGACATACCTCAGCCCCGTATGGATTGGAAAAGAAGAAAATTGGAAGCAACATAAATAACACCTACCTCTCTGTAGCAGTAGCTGCCTTTTTCAAACCAAACGCTACTGCTTAGCAAATCAGCGACGCTGGAGGAAAGTTCTTGGTAGCAGTTTATGGAAGCGACGTAAACAAAGATAACCTTGACGATGTACGGTACCGATGACTTACACAATCGCTAACTAAAGCTAAATTGGTACTAACACTTTACCACTACAAGAAAGCTGCTAAGTACCACTTACCAGCAAAAACAGGCCTGGTTATGCAATAAAGTTTTTACATCAGTTTAGGGGCGGATATTACCATTCACCATGACAAGGTCTAGGTTGTTTTACGCAAGTGCAACAAAGGTTGTACCATTGAAATTTGTAGCTGTAAGAAAATAAGTTTCCGATGCTCATCAATGATTTGAACGAGGTGGACTTACCAAACATAGTAGACGAATATGCCTCAGAAGGACGACGTATTTATACAAGCAAAATAACCCGACAGGAAATGTAATGAGTACAAATGAGTACTACTATGATATGTAGATGTACACGTACCGGGTGTCCCATTAGGAAAGGCATACGGCGGCATCTCAGAAACTAATAATCGTATAGTTTAGGAAAATCTTTTTAATAAAGGTGACCATATGGGAAATTGCTGGAGATTATTTTCAAGTTTGTATATTTACCCCTAAGTAGCAAACTTGTAGGTTTAAAACACAAAAACTAGAAATATCTCCAGAAATACCCAAATAACGTACGTCAACAGATAACACTGATTTAATCCTTAATGCTTTCTGGATAAAAACTTGATATGAAAATTTTGTCACTTGAAAAACTTATGAGGAAAAGTATTTGGGGAGGAAAGTATGCGGAAGGAAAGTACACAAGGATTAAAGAACACTGGGTGGAAAGTATGCAGGAAGAAAAGTATGCCTAGAGAAAAGTACTGAGGAAGAATGTAAGTGTTTCGAAATAGAATAAAGTGAGTATATCAAGGGATACATTTTGAAATAGAAATGTTATTATAGAAAGGTATATGTTCATATATCGGGTGTCCCATTAAAAAGGCAACCGGCCGTATCTCAGAAACTAATAATAGCATAGTTTAAGGAAAACAATATTTTTAATAAAAGTAGCCATGGAAAATTGCTGAAAATTATTTATAAGTTTGTAGATTGACCGCTAGGTGGCGCTTTTCTAGTTTCAAATCAAAACTTAAAATGATCTAGAAATACACAATTAACGTATGGTAATTAGATAACACCGATTTAATACTTAACGTTTATTGTGTTTGTGTGTCGGGGGTAAACCGTGTTGGTTGGTAGATTACATTTATTACAATTACTTTGTTTAAAAAATTGCACTCATAATAACAATTTCAAAACAAACTTTGTTTTCACGAAACGTGTTTTAATCAATTTAAGTTTTCATGTGATCGGGTGGAAACGGTGTTGGTTATAGGTTACAGTTATTATAATTTGTTTGTTTAAAAATTACATTTATGCTGACAATTTAAATAATAATCTTTTTTTAACGTAAATTTGTTTTAATCATTTATGTTTTGTCATATTTTATTATGAAGGGAAAAAAGTAGCGGGGGAGGAAATTTTTTGCAGAGTAATATACGCGGAGAGTGAAAGTACGCGGAAGGAGAGTATTTAGGTAAGGTAATTATGTGGAAAAGAGAAATTATGCGGGGAGGAAAGTATTTCAGAGAGGAAAGTACGCGGAGAGAAAGTACGTGAGGATTAACGGGGTGGAAAGTACGCGGGAGGTAAGTACGTGGGGGGGATGTTTCCTGGAAGAAAATACTTAGGGAGGAAAGTATTTTTAAGTTGGAAAGTACGCGGGAGAAAAGTACGCGGAGAATAAAGTGAGTATAACAAGGGATACACTTTGAAATAGAAATATTATTATAGAATGTACATGTACCAGGTGCCTTTAAGAAAGGAAGCCGGACGTATCTCAGAAACTAATAATCGCACAATTTAGAAAAAAACATATTTTTAATGAAATGACTATGGAAAATTGTTGAAAATTATTTTCAAGTCTGTAGATTAGCCGCTAGGGGGCGCAATTGTAGTTTTAAAAAAGTTCAAATAGATCCAGAAATACCCAAGTAACGTATGGTAATAGATAATTTAATATTTAAGTTTACTGAACAAAATAGCTTCATATAAAAATTTTGACACTTGTCAAATAAAGTGATTGGGAAAGCTTAGACTTTAATTTAAAAAATGCCCATAACTCTTTTTTTGGATTAACGAATTTTAGTAAACTTAACTTCATTTAATAGAGCTATTTATGCTTAATTTTTAGCCTTACAAATCAATACGGGATACTTTTTTTGAACATCGGTAGAAGGTGTTATGTTAACAAATGACATATTTTGTCAAATTTTGGGATACATTTAAATAGAACAGTTTATACTTTTTTTATATTTAGATAGAGCGAAAAGAGTTCAAATAACTGGCAAAAATTGATACCTTTTTTTTAACTAAAAATATTTACCAAAATGTAAGTAAATTACTCCCACCGATCCTGAGCCGCAAACGGCGTTGTGTGTGTGTACCTATTAGCATGTTAGATTTGAAAACTAAGTAAGCTATGGAACAAAATATGTTTATGTCAAAACTGAACAGTTTCCTGGTCAGAATATTATTTTGCCATGTTTGTTTTGTTATATTTTGTATTTTTAACCCTAGGACGCTCTAACGGGGTTTTTTTTTTGACTCGTATTGTGTTTGGAGTTAAAATATTAATTATTAATTATTTATATTAGTTAAAATATTTCTAGGTATTTCTCAATTGTTTGTTTAGATACATAATAAATCATTTTTCAAGTTTAAATTATCAACGGTTTTAGTACAATAACATTAATGTCTTCGTTGTCGTCTTTTCCATAACGCGGGTGTTTTTGATCCATACCTTACTTTCCCGAAACTCGACAACTGTTAAAGGATTAAATGTATGTAGGCTCAGAATTAAGTGACAAATCAAATTATAGCAAAAATGATAGTGATTCGCCTACAAATGTAGAAGTTTTAGTGCCCGTTATGGAGTCTAATCAAGAAGAAAATGCCATAAACGAGATAGCAATAGATCATGACTATGTTAGCAACATCAAAGTTTTTAGTAACAAATAAAGTAGGTACTATTTTAGAAAGTGGAGATGCACAACAACTTGATGAAAATATAATAAAGTTGTTACGGTTCTAAATACTGAACCTGAACGTACGTCGTAAGCCGTGTTAAAAACGTATGGCGTAGGTTTCGCGTTCCGACGAAAATCAAATCTATCGCGCCTACAACGAATTTTCCTATTGGTAAATCAAATTACGGATTCTTAACTAAACGACAGGTCGACATCTTAAACTTTCCTTTCCTCTTGGACGATTGACGGTAGTTCATGAAACTAAAAAGTATAAGTGAAATTTTAACGTGACTTCAATAATTACACCACAATTAAGTGCGGAAAGATAAATCCGATCAATTTACGCCGTAAGTGGTTTTTTTTGCCATTTCTTTGGTTAATTTAGAAGTTGTATTAATTGTTAATTGCAACATTTGCTTGAGCACGTGTGTTAACATCACACATTTACCGTATTTTACACCTGAAAACCCCTGGAAGTGCTAGAATGGATATTTAAGAACTTCTCGCTACCTAATTATTCGAGTACCAGGATTTCGCCTACACTTAATCCGACAACAGCTGGTGAATGCTGCAGGCCTACCGACTCGTTTATGCTGCATATCTATTACCAGAGGACCCTATTTGTCATCTGCTCTTCAATATAAACCTCTTCTAAGAAAAATTCTGGAATTAACTACTTTCTGACGCTGTCCAATACTGTCGCTAGCAAGAACGTTTATTCTCGGGACTGCATACTACTAGAATTCAGCTAAGTTTTAATGTTTATGTATCCTACTGAATATCAATGCGTAAAAAGCTCACGTACACGAGACATTGAACGGTTTGAAACTCTAGTACTTAAGAAAATTTTTATTCAAGGTGAACTCGACTACCAACGCTCGGTTTTGTTTTTATTGGCTCCGTCAGAGCTTTAGATAACGAGAGCAAAGTTAAAAACAAAAGGCTTTTTGGGTTGACAAGACCCGCTTATCGTGTTTCTTCTAAGTTTAAGTTAGTATTAAGGCACCGTTGTGTAAGTGACGTGTGTACGTCGAGTTTTCGTAGAAACCAATCTTAAATTGGTACGCTATCTCTAAATTTAGGATGTAACTATAAACTTTATCTAAATTTGATACATTATTTACGAGCTTTACTTAAGAACCCCCAACTCACCGGACGAAGCCGGACACTGTGGTAATAACTTTTACAAATTCGGGATCTTTTAGGAATTTAGTGCGTTAATTCGAGCTCAATAGTATTGTTGTTTTTATCAGGTTATACCGCTAGAGCCGTCTATTCTTTTATGTATTTGTAAACTAGCAAACGTTACAAAGCAACAAGTGGAAGGAATGGCATAAATCTATTAGTCATTGTTCAAAAACACGACATTATAATATTATCCGAATTCACTCTGGTCCTAAACAAACACACGAAGTATTCACACCACTGGATGCATGGAATAAATTTATAAATGCAGAAATTGTCAATGAAATAATACTACTAGCAAATCGAGAACCTGCTTGAATCTGCATCGCTAAAATCAAAAACGTGTGTCTGTGAATAGATTTGAAGACATACAAAGATTTCTTAGATTTTACGATAAAAGAACACAAACTTTTTCGAAGAATTCTTTCTGTACAAAGATTGAATTTAATTTTCGGTTCTCTTTATTATTGTATACAGCAATGGCAGTGGAATCGATTTTCTTACCGCAAATGAGAGTTTGGTGATATTACACTTGCTTGCCGGGCTGCATATACAGCATACGTAGGTGTAAGATTACTTTTGAACTAGAGTAATATATTTATA
Organism: Abscondita cerata; assembly: GCA_030710515.1. Classification (NCBI taxonomy): domain Eukaryota; kingdom Metazoa; phylum Arthropoda; class Insecta; order Coleoptera; family Lampyridae; genus Abscondita; species Abscondita cerata. The sequence continues at coordinate 660,304 of JALBCR010003061.1, read as the reverse complement.
TCAACGTCTTGCACTTGTGAATTAAACTTAAGTCGCTCAAATCTAATTTTTCGACAAGAAATAAAATGTTGATAATTTGTAGAAATTGTAATTAGTTAGATACCGGACATGAATTCATCAACGCTGCGAAGCTATGCGCATTTTTAATGCAATATATTAAATTAATTTCAACCAAATAAATCAGTAGCTAGTAATAAGTGCAGAATCACAAACGGCGCCAACATACATGTATTTCGTCTGTAACTATTTCCAATGGTTTTAGTAGACTTGCGTTTAAGCTGTCTTACACTGACAAGCCTCAATAAGGCCAAACATATATATATAAGTGTCGTTTCTTAATTCTGCATTCATCACTAACAACTCTGATTTATTTGATTGGAATGAATTTAATGTCTTGAATTAAAAATGCGCAAGCAGTATGATGAAAAACGTCTTCCGGAATTAGACTGGGACGATGTGGTATTCGTAGTTTCCAACTTTGCGGCACCCAACGTAAGAGGTTTTATCAGAGGGCGAGATACTTAAAACAAACAAACAAACGTGTTACGGTTTTGTTTTTAGAATGTGGGACGTATGTCGAGAGCCGTCTTAAAACGTGTGTAGTATGTTGCGACGAAAATTGTATTTGGCGCATGTTGCTAATTTTCTATTGGTGGAAAATAAAATCCAACGAGATTTGCTGGACGTACAACGGACATTTTCGTTTTGGTTTCGTACACGCGGGTGTTTTAGCGTACTTCTTAAAGTTAAAGTTCCACAAAAATTATTTAATGTGGGATTCAAGATTTCCAATTCAAATTAGTGCTTAATCCGGCAAAATTCACCGTGAGTACATTTTGCTTTATTTTCTTTCCTGTTGGTATTAATTCTAATTGCTACGTATGCTTTTAGCACGTTGCGTGGACCTTATGTTCTCCTTGTGTATTATACTTGGATAACTCTTGAGGGTGGCTGATTAAGAACCTTTCCTATCAATTAAAGACAACACCACGGTTTCGCATTATATAAGCTGCAGACAACCGGTGGATACTACGTCTACAGGGGTTGGTTATGCTTTATAATTTTATTTTTGGAGCCAATCGTCTTTTGTTCTTCTCCGCACACCTTCCCTAAGAGGAATCCTGGGATTATCTAACTTCCCGAACTATCGATACCGTCGCTAGCAGAACACCTTCATTTTCGAAACTGTATCCTACCGATTACAACTAAGTTTTAGTATTTAAGCAATTTATTTAGTGATAATGTGCATGAAGCTTAAGTACATATGACATAGAACGGTTTGATCTCTAATATTTAAGTAAATTTTTATTCGGTGTACACTCCACAACCGAACGTTTGTTTTAATCAGCTCAATACGGGCTTGGGCGCTTACTTAGAGCGGTTGACGCGGACACAAAAAGCCTTTTGGGTTTGCGGGAGGTACTTACCCTTTAATTCTAGTTTAGTTTAAATCGCCATGTGTAAGTGATATGTGTACGCAGAGCCTTACTAGTAGCCAATCCTCAATTGGAATGATAACTTTAACTTATTTATTGTTAAGCGAGGCTGCTGCTATCGCACGTAACTATATGCGACAGTCTTTCTATTTCTGTCACATTCTCCTAGCATTTTAAGATTTGTTTGTTGTATTGAATTGTCTGTCTATCTCTCTGGTTTGTGTTTGATTTGGCGTATTAGAGTAAAACCTGTTGATCTCCTGTTGGTCGGTTTTTATTCTTTCTTTTGTCCAGCTGGTGGCGCCTTGTTAGACAAAAGCCTAATTTCTTATAGTTCTTTAAGGACCTCCGCGACTCTTTGACAAAGCCGGACACTGCTGATCTAACTACTATAAATATTTTATCCTCCACGAACTTAGTGCGCTACATCGAGCCGAATTCCCTTTAGTTTTTTAGGTTGTTCCGCTAGAGCCGTCTATTCTTTTTGTTATTTTGTAAATACAAACAATCTCTTACGATAAGATGGCGACACTTTAGAAGCTACGGTTACTATTATTATTATTATTATTATTATTAATTTATCTTTATTCCAAAAAGTACAACGGAAAAATACAAAACAATGACAGGAAATTACCCCCACAAATCAATCCTGTGCTTGAGGAGGAAGTTCTTAAACTTCATTACTTTTACTTAATTACTTAAATTAATTAATATCTAAATTTACAAAAATACATATTCATAATATAAAACATAATGCATAACCTAAGAAAAATGCCAACAGTTAACTGTAACGGCGTGTGTGTGTTAAAGTGCAAGCGCTATCTAAGCGATAGCTTTAATGCTTATAACACACGTTGCTTATAAAACCAAGATAACTTGTACAGAAGTACACACGCAACAAAAGAACGCCTGATACAGCATTTCGCTCTTATTGTAAAGCTCAAGACGTCTTGTACAGTTGTATACCGCGCTTAAGTATGCACCTCTCATGAGCTCACAATAAGGCGGAAGCTGTTCATCCAGTGTTCTTTTGTTGCATGTGTACTTCTGGCTTCCTCGACAACGTGTGATACAAGCATTAAAGCTATCGCTTATCTACTGCGCACTTTACGCATGCCGTTACAGTGCAACTGTTGGCAATTTTCTTAGTTACTATCCATACGTGTCAATGTTTACACGAGATGGCGCAAGACACAATTTTACTTATAATTCATAACACCACTTAACACTCATAACGTCAGGCGCTATGATAGTTTAACGCAGAAAATGTTTTTCAAATTTTGAGCTAAAATGACTGGTTCGATTCCGTTTTCAATTATAGGCACTTGTTAATGTGTTGCATTTAAATTCTTAGAGAAATTAAAATAAATTGATTTTCTGAAAGCACTCTTTAAATTAATTATGTATAAGAGAAAAAGTTTTCTTTCTATTTCTGTTAATAATGTGAGCTGCACCTCACTGTCGCTGCAGGTGACACTCGAGTGAAACAATTTCTTTGTCTTTGAAAGCATCAATATATATTAATTAAAATTATACACTACAAAATTACTGATTTTATTAAATTAATTTTGGTCTAGTCAATATTTGTTGATAGAAGCAAAGTGTCTGTTTGTTATTGTTATCATTATTATTTAAAAAATGAAAAAGACTTAAGATATAGTATGGAACCTTTAATTAAAATAATGAGTTTATGCGGATACGTCCATTTATTTCCAATGAAAAATTGGTATTTTTACTGGAATTTAGGAGTTTAAACTGTTGGTTCCATTATGTTTCTTAGTATATTATTATGTTTGCTGCGGAATTGCAGTAGTGCAACCGTAGATAATCTATTGCTGAGTCTATCAAACTACACAGTTGCTTCATTGTTGTTTATTCTAGTGCGTTCTCGTTTGTATACAAAACGCGTTATGCATAATATCAGCGGTAATTCATATTGACAACGTAATATACGGTTTTGAAAACAAAAATTTAATTATAAAACTTGAAAACCCCTTAATCCGTTTCATTGTGGTTTGGAGTATAGTTCAAAGTATTATTATGATATGCACAAATCTATCCGTATATTTAGACAAATACCAATTTCTGATTTAAAACCTTATCTGATGTCTTCAGGAGCTTTCTTTTATTATGCATCTACAGATTTTTTCATTATATTTCTTCTCTCGCATCTGAAGTTACGTTTACGTAAAGTGAGAAAACTTATCGTCACTATACACGAAACGGTTACAGATAAAAACAGCATTTGTTGTTCAAGCTTACAACATGATTTGGAAAGTAGCAAAAGAAATTAATAACATTTTCGATTTTTTTTTTTTTGTTAGGTCAAATTATTATGTTTATTGCTATTTTTGTATTTGGTCTGTTTTGGACAGTAACTTCTACCTTTCATGGAAGACCAGTTACTTATTTCAAATACGTTGGAGCAGGTTGGATAATATTTACTTTATTTGGTGTTGTTGCTTTGGGTGTATCCCTTTCCATCATTTTCTGAAGAGGTAAAAGTACCAATAGTATTTTCTAGGAGGTATAACATAATAATAACTTATTTAATTAATTTGTCGTTTAAAGAAGAAATTTTTCCTACAGCTCTAAAATGTTCGGCAGTCAGAACGGTGTATAAAAAAAGGTGGCAAACTAGATTTAAATAATTACTACCTGTTTTAATAATAAGTTCCTTTGCAAAAGTATTTGAATATTCTATATATAATAAGGCTTCTAGACTTTATTGTAAAACATAAAGTATTTAATAGTTCTCAGCATGGTTTTTTAGATCTAATTGGTCACACAGTCTACATCAGCTGCTCTTGTCCGTGCGGTTAGGCGTACCCGCGTTGAGAATTATTATATGAAAATAGTACTATTAGTTAGTGCTCAATTTGTGCTAATTTTGTACCTTGATTGTATTATAATAATCTCCCGAAAAGATATTACAAAAAGTAGTGGATACGCTCAAGTGCACGACAGACTCATGTTCTAGATTTCATCTAAAGTTGTCGTAATAATTATTTCTGTTAATTTGTGCTATTTTGAACGGCCATCATTGTTATTTGTACTGTTTTCTTAAGAGGGTATTTAAAATAGTCATATGTACGCCCAAGTACACTATGGATAAGATAATTTAAAATGAGACACGTTGAAAAATAACTAGACCAGCAAAATTTATATGCGACAGCAGACTTACAGTGTGTCTGAAGTATAACAGTATTGGGTTCTCGCCTAATGTTAGAACTAGAGAATTGGTTAAATAAGGCAAGTTTTAGCCAATTATGTTTGTACAGGGTGTCCCGATAAGGATACGGGCAGCCGTATCTCGACAATGGTAAGGACTTAGAAGTTGTGGAAAAAATAATTCTTATATATAAAGTTGTCAAGGAAAAAAGCTGGAAATTATTTTGAAGTTTGTCAATCGACCGCAAGGGGGCAAATGCTATAAAGGAACATAAACTTGATGCTATCTCGGAAAGTTGGACGATAAGCCCCAACTTTAAAGGTATAGTTTGATTGCTTGTGTTATACGGCATCATTTTGTCTCATAACATTTTTCCGTATCTGTCATAATAAGTGACGGGAAGGTCAAATCATTTTTCAGTGTTGGAATTGCAGTATCTTTTGAACCATTGAAGCTATTGAAATATCTTTTATATTTTTGAAAGATAATTTTATGGTCTTTTTAAGAAAATATTTTTGTTGAATCATTTAGTTCGAAACATACAAACTAGAGGGCGTTATCAACAACAATTACATATTTTGTGATTTTTGGGAAAAGTTAAATAGAACGGTAGTATTTAATTTACACATTCTTAGCCGTGATGTAGCCATCTATATTTTAGTGAAAGCGCATGGCGATATCTTTATCCGTTCTCGATTTATAGGGAAAATTTAGGAAATTGAACTACCTCAATCGGATAAAGTTACCTTAGCGAGTACAAAGCGTTACTATGGTAACGCTACTTTAAATATATTTGTCATTTGTCAAAAGTAAAGTATGATAGTTTCTGTCACTTAGATTACCTCTTAAATCAATTTTTTGAAACACTATCACATTTACTAACGCAGAAACGTATGATATGTTAGGAATATATTTTCAATGTTTCGAAAATGCTGCAATTACGGCCCGACAATATGTAATACAATTTTCACGAAGAAGACATTTTCTCGAGAAGTGTTTCCAAGATTATCTCAAGCTACATTTTAGTCAAAATCACATCGCGATGTCTTCATTTGTTTTCGATTTATAGAAAAAAAATATGTAACAAACGTAATTTGTTTGAAACCAACGGGCCAACGGAACAGTAGTGATAACAATAAAATGAAAGAAACGAAACATCAGTAATAACAACAATATAAGAAGTAGGAGCATCAGTAATAACAATGAAATGAAGGAAGCACAAACACTTGTGCCTGGTTGCAGGAGGTTTTTTTTTATATTTAATTCGTATGTCGAGCTAATAATTAGCGACGTAGAAATCTCAATACCAATTGAAAGCGTTTCATATGTAATAATACGACTCATAAATGATGACAAATAATATTCTCATTAATTATGAGTATTATTTCCATTATTTTTCTAAAATTTTCGAGAAAATCGGTTGGATTATGAAACCGGAAATCAGTTCCCAAGTTGTCTCTATCAACTCGATTTTTTACGAAAATTATGGAATAACTACCCGTAATATGATAAGATGATTATTTGTTGTCATTTATGAGTCAATTTTTACGTATCAAAACCTTTCCGTAACTATTGAAACTGAGATTTCCGATTCGCTATTCAGTTGATATACGAATATTTAATTAATTCATTAATTCATTAATTCATTAATTCATTTAATTCATTAATTCATTAATTCATTAATCATTAATCCATTAATTCATTAATTCATTAATTCATTAATTCATGACCATTCCATTAATTCATTAATTCAATAATTCATTAATTTATTAATTCATTAATTCATTAATTCATTAATTCATTAATTCATTAATTCATTAATGTATTAATTATTAATTCATTAATTCATTAATTCATTAATTCATTAATTCATTAATTCATTAATTCATTAATTCATTAATTCATTAATTATTAATTCATTAATTCATTAATTCATTAATTCATTAATTCATTAATTCATTAATTCATTAAATATTAATTCATTAATTCATTAATTCATTAATTTATTAATTCATTAATTCATTAATTTATTAATTCATTAATTCAACAAGTATTTGATTAGACAAAGTTTGGCCACAAACAGCTCACAAGTGTTCAAAATGCCTTCCATCATTCTCGATACATTTTATTCAACCTAGTTTCAATAGTAAAAACCACTGCTTCAATTTCAGCTACGGACAAACTTCTAATGGCATTTCGTTATTCCTGTCCATCATATTTTCTCTAGTTATTGAGTATATCTTGAAAAACCAGGGCTTTCAGTCTACCCCGTAAGTAAAAATCTATGCAAGTTAGATCCGGCGAGCGCGCCGGCAAGGAAAACAGACTCTCTCTTCCAATAATACCATTTGGATATCGCTCGTCTAAATGCTGCCGTACGTTTCGATTATAATGCGCCGAACAACCATCAAGCTGGAACCACATACTTCTTCTTGTTTTTAAAGAGATGTTTTCTAAAAGTGGTGGAAGAAAACCGTTCAGAAATTCCAAAAACAGTTCTCCGTTGAGGGTTTGGTCAAAAAAATGTGGACCTATAATTTTTTCTTCTACGATTCCGCACCATACATTTAAACTCCAGCGATTTTGGTGTTGCACTTGCAGCATCCAATGTGGATTTGCATCGGACCAGTAGTGCATGTTATGTAAATTTACACCTCCTGCACCACTGAACGTTGCTTCATCTGTCCATAATATTAATGACAGAAAATTTGGAATTTCCCGAATCATATTTACCATCCAATGACAATGGTTCAGTCTGCTATCATTTAATCAGAATCTTGCAATGCATGGTGTAAAACAATGTGGTAGGGATATACTATTCTCTTAAAGAATTTTGTGTTTTCGAAATTTTCAGGTCGTTGGAAACATTTCTGATGCTTAAAGTGGGATCGTAATGCACATAGGCCAAAACCTTAGTAATGTTTTCCTCCGTACGTCTTTTTACGACTTCTTACATCTGCTTGAATGGGCTGCATATTGCCAGTCTCCCGTAATCGCCTAGCTAATCTTAAAAACACTTTTGAGAAAAATGTCTTCTTTGTGGAAATTGTATTACATATTGTCGGGCCGCAATTGCAGCATTTTCGAAACATTGAAAATATATTCAAACATATACGCTTCGCGTTAGTAAATGTCATATTGTTTCAAAAATTGATTTAAAGAGGTAATTTAAGTGACAGAAACTATCAGACTTAACTTTTGACGAATGTCAAATATATTTAAAATAGTTACCATAGTAACGGTCTGTATTTCTTCTAAGGTAACTTTATCCGATTGAGGTAGTTGAATTTCCTAGATTTTCCCCTATAAATCAAAAACAGATAAAGATATCGCCATGCGATTTTCAGTAAAATATAGCTGACTACATAACGGCTAAGAATTTGTAAATAAAACACTACCGTTCTATTTAACTTTTTTCCAAAAATCACAAAAATATGTAATTGTTGTTGATAATGCTCTCTAGTTTGTATGTTTCAAACTAGATAATTCAACAAAAATATTTTCTTAAAAGACCATAAAATTATCTTTCAAACGATAAAATATTTCAATAGCTTTAATGGTTCAGAAGATATTTCAATTCAAACACTGAAAAATGATTTGACCTCCCCTCCCGGAAAAATGTTATAAGACAAAATGATGCCGTATAACACAAGCAATAAATCTGTACCTTCAAAGTTGGGGCTTATCGTCCAACTTTCGGAGATAGCATCAAGTTTATGTTCCTTTATAGCATTTGCACCCCCTTGTGGTCAATTGACAAACTTTAAAATAATTTCCAGCCTTTTCTCTTGGTCACTTTATACATAAAGACATTTTTTCCAAGCCTCTAGGCCCTACCATTGTCGAGATACGGCAGCTCCGTATCCTTATCAGGACACCATGTATAAACAAAATTGTAATAATTACTATTTAGTCATTGAAATGTTTAATTGGTAATTTTGATTAAATAGTTTAAAATGGCTAATTTGCTTAGTCATTTTGTGACCAATTTCATCGCCAAAACCGCGAAAAATACGCACATTTTGATCAATTTTGTGCTATTTTGTCAAAGTCCAAAATGAGTATTAGTTTGCAAATTTTAGTAATTATATGCGAATATATGACAAACATTGTTACTTGGGACGTTGAATTTTGCTGTACCTGTGTGTTCTTGTTTGTAATATTTTTTAAATAAGTTAGCACAAAATTATTAATTTTCAGCAATAAATAGCACAAAATTAGCATAAATTTATACTGCGATAAAAAATGTCAAGTTTATGAAGTGGGTACGGCCACGTGAAGTCAGTTGTGCCTATTTGTATTTCTTAATAACTATTTAAATACTTTTAAATTACCAGCAATTAATATAACAACATTCACACACAATTGTAATGTGATAAAAAATGTCTAATTGAAGAAAATGGACGGCCGCGTAGCTACGTGAAGTTGGCGGTACCAATTTGTTTATAACATTTTAATAAGCTGCCACAAAATTTTCAGCAATAAACAGCACAAGATTATAATGTGATAAAACTGTCAAATTGACAAAGTGGGTACGGCCACGTGAAGTCGGTTGTACCCATCGGTTATTGTTAATAGCATTTGAAATATACCAGCACAAAATTTTTAATTATCAGGAATAAATAACGTAAAATTAACACAAAGTTTCTAGATAAATTATTTTAAAATTCTTCGATTAGGTAAGTCTAATTTCACGAACCTAAAACCCGTAGGTTTAGATAAAGCACTTGTTCTTTATTTATTTATTTATTTATTTATTTATTTATTTATTTATTTATTTATTTATTTATTTATTTATTTATTTATTTATTTATTTATTTATTTATTTATTTATTTATTTATTTATTTATTTATTTATTTATTTATTTATTTATTTATTTATTTATTTATTTATTTATTTATTTATTTATTTATTTATTTATTTATTTATTTATTTATGTATTTATGTATTTATTTATTTATTTATTTATTTATTTATTTATTTATTTATTTATTTATTGATTTATTTATTTATATTGAGGGAAACCAACAGTCTAATGACCAATGACAGGTTTCCTCATGTACATCATATGATTTAAAAAGAAATAGAAAAGTTACAATCAAAAGGAGATATATACAGTAGTAACAATAGATTTACGTACTTAATTCATCGATTAAGAGATTTCGAAAAGATCTTAATTTTATGTTGAAAATATCCAAATGATAAAATAATCTATTATAAGTGCACATCAATCTGTTTATCGGTGGTGTGGTTTAAGAAAATGTGCTTCATTGTGTTTCTATGGAAATAAATTACTTTGAGTAATCCGACAACTCGCGGAATTTTTGTTATTTTTTTGGAAAAAATTGAAACTTTCAAGTTTTCAAGACGGATTTTAGAACTACAATTTATAGACCCTCCAAAACATTTTAAACGCATATCTCTACAGTAGGTCTGTTTGTCATTTCATTAACGGCATCAAATGTTTCAGTTGAACGAAGTTTAAGCAATTTCTTTTTTAGGCGTTAAACCTTATAGTCCGTGGGTCCGTGACATAATGTATCGGGAACTTTTTATATATTAGGTGTAGAATGCTATGAAACGTGAAGATCCGCGACATAAAAGCCAAAAAAGTTCACCGTTAAATTTGGGCTCATACAATATTGGATGCAATATCTCGGCTCCGTACACTATCACGCTTTTTACCTATTTTTCAAACGCCCATCTTTTCTTGCCTATTTCCTTCCCAAATATCCTATCCTCAATTCCCCATGCTTGTCCAGTGATTTTATTTCGTTTTTATCCTCACTCTCTTATCAGGTATTTATTACATTGACTACCTAGACAGTGGCGACAAACGAATTATAATTTCTGATTGATTATAGCAAAATCCGCCATGTTGCAACAAACTGTTTTGTATTTGCAATTTTTTTGTTAAAATGACAGGCTGTGGTGTGTTTGGGTGCACAAATTCATCTTCGAATAGAGATCTTATGAAACGATTTCCAAAACACACTAAAAGGTTAGAACAAATAAGCTATAAAAGTTAAAAGAATTAACTGACAACCTACTGACAATTTTTATCTATGCAAGGTAAGCAATGAATAATAAAATTGGTAGGCAAATATTGCTTGCTCTCACCTCTAATGATTTAAAACAATATTTTCTATTAGTCCGTGGGCCCGTGATATAATGTGTCGGGAAACTTGTATGTCAGCTTTTTAGATCTTAGGTGTAGAATGCTATATAATGTGCAGTATCGCGACATGACGCCCAAAAAGTTTACCTTTACATTTAGGCCCATACAATATTCTATGAAATATATTTTTCTAATTGTACGTCAGCTTTTTGCAGACAAGTTTCTAAGGTATAGTTTAGTTACCAAAGCCAAAAACTGATGTTTTATCCAGACTCAAACGTTCAGGTCCATACAATTCTCATTGCAATGTGCATTGTCAGCTTTTTTGTAAATTGCTTTTTCTCGATGAAATATCATCGAATTTCAAAAACCTGACGTTTTGATTGAAGCGGTGAAAAGTTAAAAGGAAAATAAATCCGGAAAATGTCATAATTTGATTCTTTTTTTAATACTCTGCCCCTCAAGTCCCAATTCGATTTTTAAAAAATGAGAAATTGTTGGGATTATTGATTCACAATAATAATAATAATAATACATAATAATAAAAATTGTTATTTTTTTCATTTTTCTTTAACTTTTACCGCTTCAACCAAAACGTCAGCATTTAGAAATTTGATAATATTTTATCGAGGAAAAGCAATTTACAAAAAATCTGACGATACAATTGCCAATGCACATTGCAATGAGAATTGTATGGGCCTGAACGTTTGGGTTTGAATAGAAACGTCAGCTTTTTTGGCTTTGGTAACTAAACCATACCTTAGAAACCTATCTGCAAAAAAGCTGACGTACAATTTGAAAAAATATATTGCATCCAATATTGTATGGACCCACACCTAACGGTAAACTTTTTTGGGCCTCATGTCGCGGATCTGCACGTTTCATAGCATTCTACACCTAAGCTAAAAAACTGACATACAAGTTTCCCGTCACATTATGTCACGGGCCTACGGACTATTATATTTTCCCAAGTTCGCAAACATAGAATTAATTCTTTTAAGAGATTCCAATATGTCAATTATTAGAAATAAATATCCCCCTAAACATTCCTTTAGAGTTGAGGGGATAAAATTAAAACCATTACCCTGGTTTGAATTAGCCGAAGTTTTGCTCAAACCTATTAAGCCTTAAAAAGCTTTTGCAAAACGTTACTAATTGAAATCAGAGTTTTAATTTTATCCCTCCATCACTTTTTTGAATTATGTCAGTAGGTTTTTTTTTTTAAAAATAAATGTAATTTCTAAAGGTACTAGCACAACAACTCAATTAAGTACTGTTAATCAAATGCTTTCCATAATTGCTTTCATTTACAATAAAACTGGTAGTATAAAAAATGGTTTTCTACCATTATGTTATTATTTTAAAATTGAATGAGAAACTGACATGTACAAAAGAGTCAATAAATATTAATTAAAATCATACTCATGTAAATGAATTTAATCGTTTAGTTACTAATTGCTGTTAGAGCAAAAGTGTTTGTTTGTTTTAAATTATTATTTTGTCGGTAATAAGTTTGAAAGCAAAACTATGAAAAGAAAAAACTTTAGATATGTGATGGATCCTTTAATAAGAATTATGAGTTTAACTGGATATTTTCATTTGTTTATAGAAAAAATTGGTATTTTTATTGGAACATAGGATTAAAACTGTTCCTTCCATTATTTTTCTTTGTGTACAATTATGTTTTCTGCGGAATTGCAAGTTCTATAACAGTCGATGATATAATTGACGAGTTTGTAAACTGCAAAATTGTTTTATTATTGTTTATTCTACTATTTTTTCGGTTTTATACAAGAACCGTGTTATTGACGTAATATCAGCAGTTATAAATATTGACAACATAATATACAAATATGAAAACAAAAATTTAATTATGGAAAATCGAGAAGCAGCTTAATTTATTCTATTGCCACTTGGAGTATCTTACGAACAATGTTTTTTATATGTACAAATACATCCGTACATCTAGACCAGGTTCCGTTCTCCGGTTTGGAACCATATCAAATAACTTTTATTAATATTTTTCACTATGCATGCACAGATTTTTTAATAGTTTATATTGTTTCTCATCAGACGATGTGTATACGTAAAGTGAGAAAACTTGCAACCATATTATACGTGAAACCACTTCCCAAAAAAACGGTTTTGAAATTTGTAGTACAAATTTACAATATGGTTTGGAAAGTAGTGAAAGAAGTTAATAATATTTTTGAATTTTTTTTATTTTGTCAAATAATTCTTTTCACTAATTTTTTTATACTTACTTGCTTTTGGTTGAGTACTTCAACATTTCATGGAAAAACTGTACTTTATTTTAAATACGTCGAAACAGGTTGGATGCTATTTACTCTATTTGGTGTTATGCTTTGGTTGTATCATTTTTCATCATTTTCAGAAGAGGTAAGTAAAAATAGAACAGTAGTGTTTATGTAGAAGCCGATTGAAAAGTAAAGAACCTGTCACGTGACCTGCGCAGTAAACAAAAATGAAACGGGCGAGTCTATTGTTCACATTAAGAGGAAGATAGAATTGTATTTCGTAATTTCGTTTGTTGTTTTCATCAAATTGAAACCTAATTTATTAAATGTATTTATATAATATATATATATTTTATGATTTATCTTAAAAAGTGTTTCAAAATTTAATTTCGTTTTAACACACCCTCTATCATATCCTACTTTACGTTTAAACAAATTTTTACGGCGCTATTGAATTGAACGTCAAATGAATCGTTCGCGCAGATTAACTCACCTGATAGGTTCTTTACATTTCAATCGTCCTCTACCAATTATTTCGCGCCTGTCTAGTTCATCCTTTCTCCAACATTGCTTTACTGGAAAAAGAATTAACAGTATATTATATACACATGAATGCCTCAATCGGATTGATGTAAACTTCTTTGTAATTATTCTTGTTGTTAAATATCAGCTTGTTTGTTCAGTTTTAGTAACATTAACAATCTATCTGAATTTTCTAAGCATGAGTTTCTAACACGGACAACATTAACTGCATTCATTCTTGGTTTTAACTCTGAGAATTGTAGTAGTTGTTCTAGTCAATTTTATAGTAATTTGAAATCTACAAATTTCAATAAGAGAGCTAGTTTTTAATAAAATCAATTTTCAAATTCACTATCGTTTACCTAAACCGATTTGTTACGCAACTTTGGTCGGATCCTGAAATACTCAGTTTTGTTACAATTACGCTTTAAAAATAATTCTGTTTTCGCATCTTTTGTCGGAAAATATTAAAATCTTTCCCAATTTGTTGATTGATCTTGAATTAAAAAAAGCGTTTGCACAATATTGGAAAGAACATTGTAGAATGAAAAAAATCATATTTTAGACTATTTCAGTTTCATATAAGGGTGTTATTCTGGCGCTAAAACCTGAAACTAGATTTTCATTCTTTAACATTCTTTCTTTAAAAAAATATTAGAGTTCTTATCAATTAAATATAACAATTTTTCTACAAAAGCGTACACAATGCTCTTAATATGTCGAGAAGATTATGCGAGGTTACGAGGCAAAGCCGAGTCACGCACAACGTCCGAGTCGGTTTAAATCGTAAATATTCGAGTTATATTTAAAGACAAATATTCAAAAATAATTTCTAACGTATTATGAGTAACCAAGATAATGTTGACATATTGCGGTGATTGCATTTTTGTGTTAAATAAAATAACTATATATTGTACATAAACCTGAGACTCTATTTATTTTTATTCATTAATTTACATTGTCCCAAATCTTGAATTTATAATAAAAACGTGGTTTATGATTGTTACGGTTTATTTGTAACCAATAAAGTAAGGTATCGCAGTGTTAGATGACCCCACAGTTTTTAATTAGTCGGAAGTGGTCGTGGGTGTATTGAAACTCGTTCACAACGAGGCCTCTACCCTGCTCTGAAAATTTATAAAACGCCACCTAGGATTCTGTAACAGAAATATCTAGAGCCACTAGGTACTCGTAGATCCAAAAATAAATAAACTGTAGGTACACCGAAATCAATATATTGTGTTAGCGACCAGAATTCAACTTACATATCGAGACACACATAACCATACCAATATCAAATAAAATCAATAGCATATATCTAACTAACTCCCAGATACGATTCATGCACGAGAGCGAGTTAACAAAAAAGTATATGACGTTGAGGCATAAGCGTGTCCAAATAAATTAATTGAATTGAACGTCACGAACCCTGTTGAATCCCTTTACATAAGTTGCACGACAAACTATGGTTCAAAAGGCACTTAATGCTAATGACGACGGGTATCGGAACGTAGCCGATTATTTAAATTAAATAAGTCAACGCGCACATAAATGATTGTACTGAAAGGATTCTTTAAGCTCACATTATAATAAGAAATAGGCACAACAAAGATATGGTGTTAAACTTTCAACCACAATACAAATACATAACGCGATAAAATTAATTAATCAATGGCATGCATAAATAAATAACTTAGAACGTGTAACCAGGAGTCTTCCGGGTTTGACAGTTAGTCACTCAAGATAACAGCTCTCGTATCCAAATCCAATATCTGAGTATCCACAAAGAAAAGAAATTAAAATGGCCTCTACTGATAACAGTAGCTGGGATGCACCAATGAGTAGATAACCGGCTTATCTTGAGTGGTGGCTTTGAACCGATGATGGCTTTGCGGAAAACTTATTTCCCAGAGAAGTCTAGTAGGTTTCGTAATTAATTTACTAAAGTTGCCAGTCAATTCCTCATTTGATATTTAGCGACAAATTACCACGGAGGACGTCGAACAAACGTCAAAAACGACAGCAAACACCAAAACGAAACCAGGAAGAGACCCGTAAGAACAAATATTTCACTAAAACAAAGGAACGTAAAAGAAAAAAGCTACTTACACTGGAATCGTAACCAAAGGTTTATTTCCTAATTAGAATGGGAGGAATTTACTGCACCCACCGTTTATTAAACACGTGTCCAATGGTTCAGTTTTTAAAAAACATTCTCCAAACACACCCTTTCACTACTACGATTTAATAAGGAAAAGAAAGTATCATTTTTGCAAACCACCAAGATGTCAGTTTTAGGGTACACGGATGCCAACTAAACAGCCAACTCCAAACAAGTAAATCCCCAAAACGACGCAATATAAAAAAAAACACTCAGACGCGTTAGCGTAAACACGGCGGCCTATACTGTAGAGAGAAAATTTCCTAATAAACCAATTATTTATAAAAAAATCCCGTCACATGATTTAAAAAATTTAGTTTTAGAAAATAAAACAATCAAACGTAAACTTTTTTACAAATATCAATCGGTAAAAAATTTATATAACGTTACGTGAACGATATTTACGCAACTAAATATTTCCAATACAAATTTAATTTTTTTAATAAAAATTTAAATGTTCTAAAATTAGACTAGCAGCCTGTAGAAAAATTTAGAAAATAAAGAAATTGTATCCTAAAAATTTGAAATTTTGAGAAAAATAAAAATTAGTCAACAATTAGAAAGTTACGGACATATAATGCATTTGTACTTAAAACCGACTACCGAAAGTACTAAACATTTGTATTTTACGTTTTAACCCGCGTGTTTTATTTAGTTAAATTTTCTTTTGCATATTTATGTTGACATTAAAAAATAAAATCTAAAAATATTAGAAGTTTTGGTTAAACAGATATTATTATTTTTTTTTTATAATAAAATGCCTCGACAACTAGGTCATTGGCAAGAACATAAAACCTACACTATAACACTTCTTCTTTAACAATATAATAACTGCCGACAATATGTTCTGCTAGGCACTTTTAGATTCCATTGTAGAGATTGATTTCTTCCAAGAATTTGAAGACGCTATTGAGTTGATCTGTGGAGCTGAACGCTTCCTGTAGACTGCTCTTCAGTTTGTGGAAACGGCGAATGATTGCATAGTGTTCACAGTCAATCAAAATATGCTTAACGGTTAGTGGATTGCTGCAATGTTCACATATAGGTGGAGTTTCTCCGGTCAGGAGATATTTTTGTGTCAGACTAGTGTGCCCAATTTTTAGTCTTCTGGTGATAATTTTGTTCCTCCTGGACATTGGAGCAGGCTTAAACGGTTGTACTGATAATTTATCTTGTGCAGTTTAGAGTGGACACTGTTTCAGTGCTCCTGCCAAGAGTTACGAATATAGTGCTTGAAGATCGCCTTTAAGTCTGAAGAAGTTTGGACGTCCTGGTGACTACCATTTTGTAGAGCTTCTTTGGCAGCACGGTCAGCTAATTCGTTGCCATGTATGGCAATATGTGAAGTTATCTATATTAATGTAATGGATACTCCGTGCAAAGAAAATTGACTGGTGGAGTGGTAGATAGATTGCACTAGTGGGTGGCGGGTGTACATATGTTTGATAGCGTGTATGAAAGCCAGCGAGTTTGTACAAATAGCTGCTTTTGTCTCGCAAGGGTTTAGGGTATTAATGGCTTCTAGAATACCAAAAAGTTCTGCTGTATAGATACTGGTGGTAACTGGCAGTGAAATTCTTTTAATAATATCCTGTCCTTTGATAACTGCACATTCAACACCGTGTTTAGTTTTTGAGGCATCCGTGTAGAGAATTGTATCATAGCGGGTCCTGTTAACCGTCTCGGCAAATAACTGCGTGAGAAATTTACTGGGCGTTTTGTGTTTTTGAAACCTACTGAATGTTATATCTATGATGGGTATTTCTTTTCTCCATGGTGGTTCTGTAGCAGCAAGATTAGGTGTTGTTTTTAAAAGATCGACGTTTGCAAGTAGAGGTAGAAGCATCTGAGGTACTAATTTAGGGTTCTGAGTAGGATGAATTAATGGGCGAATGGGATTAATCATTGAGTACAGTAGATTTTGAGAGTTAGCAGATACGCCAGCAAAGTGTGACAAAAGGAGTTGTTGTCGTCTTAGCCAAAGAGGAGTTTTATTGGCTTTAATATACATGCTTGTAGCTGGGCTGGTCCTAAATGCTCCAAGACAAATTCTTAGGGCAGTGTTGTGAATTGTATTCAACGATTTTAAGTCGTTTTTTGAAACTGATGAGTAAATAGAACTACCATAATCTATTCGTGAACGGATTAATGCTTTGTACGTCATGATCAGAATATCCTCTTCAGCCCCCATTGGTGGTGAGCCAGTGTTTTCAAAATATTGAGCCTACTTAAGCAATCTTCTCTAAAATTTTGAATGTGCAGTTTAAAGTTTAATTTGGAGTCAAAGGTAAGACCCAATATTTTGTGATCATTTACCACAGTAAGGCGTCTTCCATGGAGGAAAATTTCTGGATCGGAAGTTTTGATACGTCTTCTAGAAAACTTTATTGCTTTAGATTTTGTGACAGAAAAGTGAAGTCCTTTTTTGGTGGACCATAGTGAAAGTTAGTTTACCGCATTTTTGATTAGATTGGCTGAAGTTGTACTATTTTTACCATGGCATAGTATGACCAAGTCATCGGCATATAATAGGTGTTTTATAGGAGGAGTAAGACCCTTGCAGATATCATTGATAGTTCAGATGAAGAGAGTTGGACTTAGCACTGATCCTTGTGAGACGCCATTGTCTTGTGTGAATGATTTTAAAAGTTTTCCATTAACTGATACTTTAAACGTGCAGTTGGATAAAAAGTTGTTAATGAAGGAAAGTATATTTCCGGTCAAACCACATTTTTTAAGTTTTTCTTATGGGTCTGGGAAGTGTGTCAAACGCGCTCTCTATATCAAGTATAACTGCTATAAATTCATAATTACTTTGAAAGGCGGTGGTGATATGAGTCTGAAGCATCGCTAAGTTATCCAGAGTGCTGCGTTGGGCTCTGAACCCCGACTGTGCTGGAGTTTCTCCAGGAACCAGAGTAGTCTTTTATTGATTATTTTCTCCATCAGCTTACACATTGTGCACGTCAACGAAATAGGTCTGTAAGAGTCAGGGTGGTTTGAGGTGTTATTATGCTTTCTTATGGGAATGATGACCGAATCTTTCCAGATTAATGGAAACTTTTCTGCAGCCCAGATAAGGTTGTATAGTTCCAGCAGTTTAGATAAGCTGCGTTCTGATAATTTTTTAAGAAAAATAAATGGAATCGAGTCAGGTCCTGCAGATGAGTTTTTACACGTTGATAGAGCATATTGCAGTTCTTGTAGCGAGAAGGAGGTGTTAAGTTGTCTAGAGTCCTTTGAGTTAATTGCATTGACCGAAGATATTGAGTCATTGTGTTGGCTGAGATTGTCGGTGTGATTACTAATTTTCCAGAAAAGTGAGCACCAAAGGTATCGGCAATTTCTGAGCTGTCATTGATAACTTTGTCGTTATATGTTATAGCAGCAATTTTTGGGTTGGTTTTCTTTGCCTTCATTTGTTTGATTTTAGTCCAGACTTGGGAGAGTGGTGTATTGTATGTTATCGTTGAGACGTAATTTTGCCAGAAGTTCTTCTTGCTTTGTTTAACTGTGCGCTTTGCGATCGCTTTGAGTTTTTGAAGTTAATAAGGTTTTCTTCAGATCTTACTTTACGATATTTATTTAAAACAGTTTTAGAACTTTGGACTGCTGTGCTACATCTCTCGTTCCACCAAGGAACTGTTTTAGATGCAGAGGATATATATCTCCGTCCAATGCATTTCTCAGCAGCATAGATCAAGCAGTTGTTAAATTTGGCTACAGCTTCATCTACATCTTGTGGTAGTTCAAGGTGGTATAATAGATTATCTGCACATAATTGAAAGCCTGACCAATCACCTTGTTTTAGGTTCCATTTTACTATATTGTCAGTAGGTTGGCTTGCACTGTCAGTAATTAGGATGGGGAAATGATTACTGTCATAAAGACTGTCCAATGTGTTCCAGCTAAGTTCACTTGTCAGACTCGGATCACAGAAACTAAGATCTATTGCAGAAAAGTTAAAGCAATGTTAAAATAGGTACTACTTCTAGTGTTTAGTAAGCATATATTGGTTGAGTTAAATACATTTTCAATGATTTTCTCTTTGCCAAAGGTTTTTTTGGAGCCTCACATTGTATTGTGTGCATTGAAGTCTTCTAGTATCATGAAAAGAGCTGGTAACTGGTCAATAATTTTAATCAGTGCAATTTCAATTATGTTGTAACTTGGAGGGATGTAGACACTACAGATAGTAATCCGGTTTGGACACCAAACCGAGACAGCTACTGCTTCTAGTTCCGTAATTAATGGAAGGTTTATGGAATAGAGGTCATTTGAGGCAAAAATAGATGATCCGCCACTTGCTCTAATCCATGAGGTACAAATATTGTGATATCCCACGAAGCCTTTCAGATGACATTTATGTTGTTCCTTAAAGTTGGTCTCCTGTATACAGACTATATCAGCTCTTTTGTCACAGACTAACTGCTGTATTCGTTCTAAGCGAGGATAAAATCCATCGCTATTCCATTGGATGAGCGTGAAGATGTAAATTTTGATTTTGTGTCCTTTGAGGACTCGTAGATATTGAATCGTCATCAGTGAGGTCTAAGGAGGACTGTGAAGCTAGACTTTCGATATCAGAGTTTTTCGACTGCAATTGACGTTTTAGTTTTTTTGTCAACCTGGTGAATCTATTCTTCAGCGATCTCTCAGTAAGGGATGGATATATTTTTGACATGTCAGAGAGCAATGACTTAATATCATCGGTGTGCTGCTGAGCTTCTGTCAAAGGATCAGCGCAGCCAAAGGAGTTTTCGAGGAATGCAATAAAATTATGTGCACTGAGAGAAAAGGACTCAGGAGATTTACTGTAAGCTTCCATTATAATTTTTTTTGAAGGTTCCGGTACTTTTGCTTCTAGTGATGAATCTTTTTTTGCTTTTTTTTGAATATGCTTAGCAGGTTGACTTGAGGTTTATTTTGGAGGGGCATGAGCGATGAGTTTCCTTCTTGCGGAATTGATACTTGCGTTTCACTTGGATAGGTTATTTCATTGAAATCTACAGGACTAGTAGAACAGCTCTTTTTGTCCGGTTATTGGCGATACTAGTGGAGTGGTTGAAAAATCGGTATGGAAGTTTGTTGGCTGTGATAGTTGCGGTATTAATGGTTCAGGAAGAGTATCTGTTTGGGCGTTTGTGCAATTAACAGCTATATGATTAGATTGCTTATAAAGAAAACACTCCATTTTATCAGTACTTAAAAATATTCGGTATGGATTATTATCAAAAGGGATTACTAGAGAAGTCTGCAATTCATAGTTGTCTGTCGGAGGGATAATATACACTTATCATCTAAAGGATAGAATATGGTTGAATTCGTCTCCAGGCATCTAGTCCTTTAGTGCAGTTTCAATGAGTTCGTGTAGTATAGACGGACAAACATTAAAAATTAGGAGACGCTTGGCTGGTGTTATTAGTCGTCTCACAGCAATATCTCTATCACACACTCGAATAAATGGATTATTTTTTATTATCTGATCTACGAGTTTAATATTGGCCAGGTAGATGCAAATACGACCATTAGAAATTCGTGACGCAAAAGCGATATTTTTGGGGCCGACTATATCGGCGACAGATTTTACTTAGTCGAACAATTTTAGTCCATCGATAGAATGGAAAAGAATCGCCTGTTGGGGAAGCTCTGTTTGGGAAATGATTTTGCAATAGCTACATATGAGGTGGCTGTAGTAGTATTATCTTCATTATTTGAAGCCATATTGGTGTTTTCTACTGTGGGAGAATTTATTGATGAGGGCTGGTTACCCTTGTAGTCAAAGGAACCATCTGAATTAATTAGATCCGTAATTTTTAAAATGCTGCTGTGTATTTAGTATCTGCAACTAGCTACACAACATTGGGTATCGCTGGGAGCATTTAAAAATTAATTTAACAGCCAGGCGTTAGTCGCTATCTTATCTGCCAATGCCATAAAAAATATATCTATGTTATTTGTCTATTTAAATTGTTTGTAATATAGCAGTTCAAAGCTTACCACTCGTAATTTTTAACGTTCTCACAGCACCAGGCCACTCAATATATTATATGTTCCAAAAAAGAACAATAAACTTTTATTATTTACTCGCTAATTTGCAGAAAATAAACACCAACGTATCGGCACGTCCGGTCAGTATCACCTGCGAACTCGTCTCTGATATTAATTGAAATTGACTAAAAACCAAAAAACAAAAATTAGAAAAACTACACAGACATGTTTGTCAGTAACTAGCTCACTATTTTTTATTTTCCACTCATTCATTTCGGATACATTATATGTTCCTTGCTTATTAAGTGACATTGGTGGATTAATTTTGCACATGATGTCACATTCGGATAATTTAGAACATCCTCCCGCTCAGTTAATTTCCAGTCTAGACCACTGTTGCTCATAGTCTTAATTTTTACAGTTTTAAGTTATGATGTGATTCTTTATTTTTGTTTTTCTCTCATGACTGCGAAGAAAGTTGTGCAAAATCCTTTCCTTCTAAATTTTTGTTAGCTCTTTTTTTGGCTTTTTTTTCATCAAGCTTGTATTTCTCTTCTTTTTCAGTTTTATCTCTTCTACTCGGTTTTTTCTTTCTTCTTCTTTTTGTTTTTCTTCTCCAGAACTCTTCTTTGATATTCCACATATCCATTACTAGCAGGAGTTGGCTGTAATTTAGAAATTTTTGATATAGTGGTGCTACTTGCACTAATTTTATTCTTAATTATTTCGCGTTCAGGCCAGTAACAAGACTTTTTGAATGGAGTTGAAATTAATAAGTTACCATTAATTTTTTTATTGGAGTTTTTTTCTAATAGGTAGATTAACTTTTGAACTATTAAATACATCGTTGTTTATTTCTTTAAGAGGACTTCTATCGATTACTTTAACAGTTTCTTCTAAAAGTGAATGACTAGTTACTGCACTTTGAGAACTTTCACATATTTTAACAAACCATCAGATTGAACTTCAGCATTTACAACATAATTATTTACTAACCAAAACTGTCATCTAATTGTATGTCTATTAAAAATCACATACAATTGAACCATTTTTAATTATTACATTATTGTTTTCTAAAGTTGTTTTATCATTATTGTAGTTTCCTTCACAGAGACTTTTCTGCAAGTCTTTCCAAAACTTAAAAAGACCTTTAAACTCCAGTTCTCCACCCCAGACAGTTTCACAAAGCTGAAATCTTTGTAATAGATTTAGACACTACTTTTTATCCATTTCTAAACAGAATCGGACATCAGTAAATGTATCCGGTGGTAACTGCTTTGACTCTGGTCCTTTTTTGGGAAGTCACTTTGTTTACGTATTTCCTTCAACAGTTTCGAAAAGTCTATACTATCTGGGTTGAACGAGAACAACCCACATGATTTAAATGTATTCTTTATTGTTAGCTAAGTTGCTGATTTAGTTAAACTTGTTGTTATTAAATTTCCCAATTCTCTTTTTGTAACTTTTCCCCATTATGCTCCATATTGCATTTCTCCATATATTTTTAAATGGAAAAAATAATCCAACGTCCAATGGTTGTAATCTGTGTGTCGAATTAGGTAATAGTGCAATAAGAATTATACCATTTTTTTTACAAAACTCTGTTAGTGGTAAGTTGATATGTGATGAATGACCATCCAAAAACAAAATAACCGAAAGTAGAATATTTTGATTTAAGAGCCAAGGATGAAAAACATTGGTGATGTACTCATAAAAGATTTCGCTAGTCATCCAACCAGATTCCAACCGCACAATTCTCCAAATTCAAGGCATTTTAGATACTATTGTTGGTGGAATTCTTTTTTTGTACACAGCTTTACTTAAAAAAGAATTAATATTATTTTTAATAATTGACGGTACAACATAGTGGTTGTTCAAGTTTGTTAAATGATATTTTCTGGAATCACTTTATTTTTTCAAATACTCAAGGTCATGTGCGACGGTACTGGTTATTTTTTCGAAAAGCGGAAAAAAATATAAGCTTCAAAAGTGAGTGCATCAAAATTGTGAATCGCCGAAACGGCTGTTCAGCCAGAAGAATCAAAATACATCTCGTCGCTTTCATATTACAGTCCACTTATGAATCATTACTTATTACCGAACAATGGTAAAAAATTACTCAGAAATGTAATTAAAGAAAATTTTTTTAACATGTGCTCGGTGTTAATAAAAAGTAAATTACTAAGTAACTAGTTAGTATGATTTTGAATAAAACAAAAATAGCCGTTAAAAGAGTCGTATAATTAAAGTGGTGGAAACCACGTTGCTTTGCTTTAAAAAATTAACAAAAATTTAATCTTTGAATAACACATCGGTACCCGATGAATAAAAATTAGGTTACAACAATAAGATATAAACATTAAATGTAATAGTGGAAAGCGACCAAGTTATTATTAAATACGAAGAATATAACAATAATACAAAGTTGAAATTAAAGAATCAACAGTAATTAAAATTTAAAATTAAAAACTAAAAATCAAACACTTACTAACAAAGGAACATTGGTGCAGTGAAAGTGGCATGATAGATGCAATTATCAATTTAACGAAACCAATAAAAAACTAGCAAATCGTCTAACGCAGCTAATAAGAAGATACAACACTTGGCGAACGTGACAAGATTAGAACTAATATTTAATTATAATCACAATCGGAGCTGAACCAATTTTATTAACAAACCTGTCCGTTAATCACTTTTGTTCACTAAAAATTAGACGTGATTGCAGATCAGAACAAACAGATGTTTAATGTTTGACATTTTCGGTGCGCAAACGCGTTAAATAAAATTTAAAAGCAGTGTTAAAGTCGAGTTCACGCGATAGAAATATAGTTTACCAACATTTTTTAAGTTGATTTTTTTTGTAACGGTTGGTACTGGACATGATTTTGTTTTAGTTAATAAATTAGAGTCTAATGATTAAGTGTTATTATTAAAAACAAAGTAAACGAGCGGCTAGTTGAGCAAAATTTTTATTTTCTGGTAAAGGAATTAAAACAATTAATTAAACCGACAATTGAAGACCCCCTTCGGTCAGTCTGCAAACTTTGTCTTCGTACGACAAAAAGTGTTGTTGTGACACTTGTTTTTCAATATACTATTTTATCAAAATCGCTTTACAAGCCGTCGTCATGTAGTTCTAGTAATAATTCGCTAATCAAAGAAGAGCGAGAAAAAAAGAAACAAATGCAGTCACTTGCTTTAACCTTAATTAAGTATTTTATAAGTCTCAGCCCAAAAAAGTACATTGGTGTTCTTGCAGAATGGTCTTGAATTGGTGACTTATTAAACATGTATACAAAATGTGGAATTGACGAAATAAATATGACTTTCATGAAAATCAAAACAAATGATACTTTTGGTCGTTTAGGAGATCAGTTGGGTTGGTTTGCATCAAAATCAAGTCGGATTTTTAGAAAGACAGTTAGACTTATAGCTGCTTGCATAAAAAATCTTTTCAGATCCAGACAATATTAAACTGAATTGTGCAAATTATAGTCATATATGTGTTCTTTTAGAAGCGTTTGAATTTGAAATTATAAAACCACCTGATTCTGTGCATTAAAATTTGACTTGGTCAGATTATAAAAAATAAAATACTGTAAAATATTTAATTGTCAGTCCGCCAGACGGCTTTATTGTGTACATGTCCAAAGGGTACGAAGGGCGAATAAGCAATACTCTTCTTTTTGAGGAAAGCAATGTCATGTCAGTTTTATCCGAGAAATCTGGTGTGATGGCGGACAGAGGATTTGAACAAATCCAAATTGTGTTAAATGAAAAAAATTGCGAACTTATACGACCACCATCTGTATCTTCATCAGAAAAAATGACAACGGATGAAGTCATTGAGACAAAGCGTATAGCAAGTTTACGAATGCATATTGAAAGAGTAATAAGAAGACTTAGAGAATATAATATTTTAGAGCCACATTCTTGCCTTGATTTGAATATAATGCCGTACATTGATGATATAATAACTATTGTAGCTGGTTTGATAAATTTGCAAACAGATATTATTAAAAATTATGACATTTAAAGATGTTGACACTTTACCAATAATTATAAATAAATGTAATGTGTACAAGAAAACTTTATTTTTTAATTATAAAATTTAAGCAATAAATCTACATGGACCTTTTCATTAAATAAGTCAAAATATGTTTATCCCAAAACAAACAGCACTTTCAATCATACTATCAGTAAACTGTTTATTAAATGAAGCCCAAACATGATGAATACTTTTGTTATTTTTAAAGTCCGGATCCGCGATACACAGCAGACTTTTTTTCTTTTCAGTTGCCAGGATTTGTTAATTCATTTGTCCCTTAACTTTATTGCTTATTTTACTATTAGACAAAGTATTTTATTCTGAACAAGGACATTTAACTTTAACTATAAAGTGTTACGGTCCCAAATTCGAACTGAACGTAGGTCGTAAGCCGTGTTCAAAGCGTTGGGAGTAGATTACGCCGGAAATCAAATCTACCGCGCTACAGCGAGATTTTCCTATTGGTGAACGATAATTATTAGCAAAGCGACAAGTCGACATTTTCACACTTTTATGTCATTTCCTTTTTCGGGTGGTTGACGGTAACTAATGAAGCAAGTAAAATACAATTGAAATTTCAACGTGGCTTCAAGAATTGCACCATAAGTGTGCGCGGAAAGATAAACCCGATCAATTTACACCGTAAGTGGGGCTTTTTACTATTTTTTTGTGGGTACTTTCGAGGTTGTATTAATTATTAATGGCAACGTTTGCTTTAGCACGTGTGTTAACCACACACTTTCACCTTATCTTACACCTGAAAAACTCTTGGAGATGCTAGAATGGCTAGGTTAGGAACCTCTCGCTACCTAATTGTTCGAGTACCTCGCTTTCGCTTACATTTAAGCCGACAATAGCTGGTGAATGCTGAAGGCCGATCGACTCGTTTGTGCTGCTTATCTATTACTTCGAGGGAACCTATTTGTCATCTGCTTTTCAATCTGAACCTCCTCTAAGGGAAATTCTGGAATTAACTACGTTTGGACGCGGTCCAATACTTCAATACGGCCGATAGCGAGAACGAATCTTCAGAGTTGCATACTACTAGAACACAGCTAAGTTTTATGTTTAATTATCCTACTCATTATCAAAGCGTAAGAAGCTCACGTACACGTAACATTGAACGGTTTTATAACTTTAGTATTTAAGTAATTATTTTTAGTTGAGGTGAACTCGATCACCGACACTCGGTTTTGTTCACGTTAATATATAAAAATGTAACACCGTGCTTCCATCTACTTGTAGTTTGTTAATATTATCCTGAAATTCGGCTTTGATCGTTTTAATATTTATATTTTTAAAAATGTCGTAATAAAATATTTATTATTCCTAAGTTATTATTACCTTGTGATGCTACACAATCGAGACATTCGACAGAAATTATCTTTTCTTCCTCTTTATTAATTTTTAAAATAACATTGTCATTCTTTTTTTGAACGCGATGTTCTGGGCAAATTTGACCATTAACTTGACATAAAGGTTTGCTCCTTTTCAAACAAACGTAAACTATTGCAGAATCTCCATAATTTTCTCGCAAAGATCTATCAATTAGAGAATGTTACAATTAAATCAAATTTGATGTAGAAACAAATAAAAATTATTCTATTTTAATTACAATTTGCATAAAACTTACAGTGTTGCCTTAACCTCTCTTACTTCAGGAATGTTGTATTTTTTACTTTTCATTAAAAAATCCCATATCATAAATACATGCACTTTGGGTAAATTGGTAGAATCGGCTTTCACAAAGTCTGTTTCTAACTTATTTGGCATGGTAACTTGTAAAATTGCAGTAAAAATAAAGAGCACAAAACTTTAATACTCTAGACAGATGTGGCGGGAACGGCAGTATATCGTATACTATAGCAATGGTGACGTCACAGCGCGGTTTGACCACGGTAACCAATCAAAATCGTTCTCGCGCGTCATGTAAATATTCAAATTTTAATTTAATTTATTGATCCAACCTGTAGATAAAAAATTCTAATTTTGAATACAATAAATTCTAAATAAATAGTTTTATTAAATAAAATTTAAAAAAAAAGGCTAATTAATTTTTTGCAAACACATTATATTATTTATAAAATTTGTGCTAACAAGTTGGATTGGTTACACAAATACAAATACAAACATATTCCCTTTTTTACTGAAGTTGATCTACACTATATATATTATTATTGTCGAAACTAGTATAATTTTGATTATTTAAATATAAGTATTGGGCAAGACTTTAAACCAAACAACAACAAAATTGGCTGCGTAATGATTGAATAACATTTTGAACAGCTTGCGCAGTTCAGTTACAAGCTGAATTTTTGTCGAGTAATAGCCGATGTAACGTTTGTTCAGCTTTTAAACAGGCAGATTTTGAGAACCAATTCAGCCACTTCTAGTGTTCAGGCTGATCTGCGAAAAGGAAATAGCGCTTCTTCAGCTAATTTATACAACTCATGTTCAGCTAACAGTTTATGATCTGCTGATTAGCTGAATAAGATGCCGCTTAAATCACGCTGCTTAAGAGAGAAAGTGCAAACATTGTTCAGCTTAAGTTTCCTTGCTGAAAAAAAACTGAAGTAGTTTCTTGTTAAGCTTTTAATCAGCTTTTTTAAAATTATTTACATCCCTTTTTAATTTTTTGTAGGTCCTTATTTTGTTTTCTTTTTTTGTATGTCTACAGTGTAAATCGGAAATCAATTAATTACAATACTTAATTATATAATACTTATTATATTTTATTTATATCTACCTCCCTAGGATTCGATCTATCAACCTCTTGATCCGTAGCCCACCAACCACTCTAATTGGGAACCTATATTGAAAGTCTTTCAAAACTTTGTTACAATAAATTTTTACCGTAGTCGCAATTTATCCCATTTAAATATTATTAATTCGCACCTGTATTTAAGAATAATCTTTTCAAAAGTGGATGGCCTTCACGGCCAAATTTTGAACGATTTACGTACTTATCTGCCCGTTTTCGTTGCAAAAGCAAGAGTGTATTTATGCCATTTTGTGATTTTAATTTTGCAAGGTATAATTAATGCAAACCGAAGTTTCGGATTTAATCACTATATTTGTGCTACTGAAACGAACGTTTTACGTTCAATTTTCATTCGGTAATTACCGGATAAGAAGAATATCCTCCTTTTGTTAATGAGCTTGTTTTCTTCCTGTTTTTTTTTTTTTTTGAATGCCACGAACATCTCGGTGAGTAATTCTCATTTATATCCCAATTTCTATTTTTTTTGTGTATATTATTAGGCATTCTGTGGTATCCGACAGTTACACATGTTGGAAATTTTAGTTTTTAAGTTGGTACCATTACAATTACGCTGATATCAGTAATAATCGCAGCACAAGCTTAGTAGTCGCTAAAAATTTTCCAATCTGCGTCATCTACAGCATTTTCTAGGATCATCGGACACTACCAATTCCAGTTATCGTGAGTTTAACAAATTTTCTGTAGTTTATCTTAAAATTTTGATTTACTAAAATGACGGCAAAATACAAAAATTGCACCAAGTTATCTTAAAGTTGATGAACTTAGATACGAATTACAAATCAGGGGTTATGAGATTGTGAGTAATGTAGGTGTTATGCGAAAAGAATTAGGAAGATTTTTAAAATTAGAGCACTTAGGAGCGTCCTTAAATTATCCAAGCCCAGAAGTCGAGGATTTTTCTAAAGAAATAAAAGAATGCCAAGAAAAAGTCAAAGTTTTAGGTGACTTGGTCAATTCTTTTACATTAACTTTTCCTCAAAAGATTTTTCACGTTTTAAACACAAGACTTTCTTATCTTATGGGTTGAGTTGACCGAATACCAATAAACAAGGACAAGAGAGTGAAAGAAAGTCGTGTTGCTATCATATCTGCTGTTTTAGATGTGAGTGAAAAATTACAAGCCGTTTTTTAAAGGAAAGGAAAAAATTTCAGGGGTTAAATGAGTCTGTATCTTTTCTACAAAGCGATACTGATGGTGAAGAAGTAGATCAATCTGATAAAGGTGTAAAAGCGGAGAGAGAAATAAGAATGAAGTAGAGTTTGTTAGTCACAGCATCAAAGGGGAAAGCACTAGTACGCCCGTAATCGTGCTGAAGAAACCACCAAATATTTTCGATCACTAAAGCTTGACTTTTATTCAAAAACAGTACCTGTGTACAAGTGGGGGTTGACATTTTCAGGTCATGCAAGAGATATGTCAATTGGAGCATTTTTGCAACGGGTCGAAGAACTAAGATTCGCTAGAGGTATTTCTGAGGATGAATTGTTTAATTCGTCTATTGATCTTTTTACAGGAAAAGCCTTAATATGGTTCAGAGGAGTTAAGGAAAAAATTATATCTTGGGAAATGTTGAAGTCAGAGTTAAAGAAACAATTTCAACCGGCAGATTATGATTACAAATTAATGGAAGAAATTCGTAGGCGAACACAAGGAAAGACGAATCGATGGGGATTTATTTAGCGATTATGAATAATTGATTTGCAAGATTATCGGATAAACTTTCGGAAACAGAAAAACTTCAAATTATTCTTAGAAATGTAGCACCAAATTATTTAGAAAAAATGGCATTGATTGAAGTACAAACGCAAGAACAATTATTAAATTTAGGTCGTCGGATAGAAGAAACGGAAGCATCAAAGAAAGCTTATCATTCTCCTATAATTCTGTTTTAGAACCTGATCTGGCTTACGTTAATAAGGAACGTTCAAATTTTCGTAATAGGTCTAAATTCAGAAAACGTTTTGTTCAAAAGGATGTGGAAACGCCACAATCGTTATCCGCAGAGGAACCAACTGTTACAAAATTAGCTGAAATACGTTGTTATAATTGTCAGGCAACTAATCATTTGGCAAGAGGTTGTACGGCTTCCTCGTACTTTGCATTGTTTCAGGTGTGGGAAACAAAATGTAAAAACTATAGATTGAAGTTTTTCGGGAAACGCGGGAGCGAATCATTGAACATTCGGTCACTGGTTCCTACTTTTAAAAATCCGAATAGCACTCAAAACAAAAAGTAGAACTGAAACATCAAATTATTTTAGATTTTATATTGACACATATGGAGGGCGACCAGCGTCCTTATTTAAATGTTAGTGTATTAGGGCATAAAATGATAGGACTTTTAGATTCAGGAGCATCTAAAACTATTTTAGGTCGAAAAGGTTGGGAATTTGTAAAGAGTTTAAACTGTTTTTGGTTGGATACGTTGGTATCACCATCTTGTACCACCGTAGCAAATGGGGAAATGTGTAAAAGTTTAGGAACTATAACCTTCCTGTTACTTTGTTAGATAAAACTGAAAACATTAAGGTTTTAGTTGTGCCAAGTTTAGAATATACGTTAATTCTAGGGGTTAATTTTTAGGGTTTTGGCATTGTTCCAGACTTGGAAAAAATGTTTTGACTTTCATGCACAGAACCAGAACAAATCAAATACATTTGTGCAGCAGAAGATTTAAGCGAGCAGCAAAAATTGTATTTAGACGAACTAATACAAAATACCTTTGATAAAATGAAACCAGGCATAGGAAAACACATTTAGTCAAACATCAAATAATTACTAAGGCACCGCCTATTAAACAACCACATTTCAGAGTGTCACCATATATTTTAGCTGAAATAAACAAGAATTTAGATTATTTATTAGAGCAACTAGCAAACCTTTGTTTTGCACAAGATATTCGATGTAACATTGTTTGATTTTGTAAATTTATCCAAATAAAAGCGATTGCCTTCCCTTGTTAGTATTGCGATTGCAGATTACTTAAAATATTTTTTAGTACATGCTATGTATCAGAGATATGGATGTATGTGAAAAAGAGTTTCCCGCTTTTCTGTTGAGTTTCCAATGTAAACCTCACGGAGCTGAATGAATGAAATCGATTTGTGCGTTCTGGTTATAACGTAGGAGGAGAACATTTGTTATCCAGTACCTTTTATTGCAGGAATTTTGATAAACTAAGAGATGAGAAATACTTATCATCCATCGATATTAAATCTGCTTACTGGCAAATACCCTTGGAAGAGAAAAGTAAAGAAATTACAGCCTTTACGGTTCCGGGTCGAGGATTATTTCAATTTAAAGTAGTTCCAATGGGTTTGGTGCATTCGGGATCTTGTTGGCAAAGACTACTTGATCAAGTTTTAGGGCCGGAATTGGAACCGCACGTGTTTTCTTATTTGGACGTTGTGGTGGTATGTACAAGTACTTTCGAAAAACATCTAGAAATTTTGCAGGAGGTGCTTAATCGATTAATTTCTGCTGGGTTGACTATCAATAAAGACAAGAGTGAATTTTGTCGTCGAGCTGAAGTATCTGGGTTATGTTATAAACAAAATGGATTAAACGTGGACCCTGGAAGGTCAAGGCCGTATTAAGCATTCCAAGGCCGAAATGCGTTAAAGATGTCAGAAGATTTTTAGGAATGGTCTCCTGGTACAGGAGGTTTATTTCGAATCACTCGGAAATAACTAATCCCCTTACCCGGTTACTAAAGAAGAACCAACCGTTTATTTGGACCGAGGAGTGCGACAAATCATGGGAAAATTAAAAAAACTTGTTTGACGTCAGCGCCTATACTCTTGTGTCCAAATTTCGAGAAACCATTTTGTATACAAACCGATGCGAGTTTGATGGGTTTGGGAGCTGTTTGACACAAACATATGACGATCAAGAACATGTCATCGCCTACACTAGCCGCACTCTTACGAATCAAGAAAAAATATTCTGTTACAGAATTAGAATGCCTCAGCATTATACACGCTTTGGAAAAATTTAAACCGTACGTTGATGGTGTACATTTTACAGTTATCACGGACCACCATTCTTTATTGTGGTTGTATAAAATTAAGGACCCTTCCGGACGTTTAGCAAGGTGGGCACTTCGTCTGCAGCCATTTGATTTTGACATTATCCATCGGAAAGGGAAGTTTCATGCGGTACCCGATTGCTTAAGTAGACACATAGAAGACACGAACCAGAACAATGAAATCAATACAGTGAAGATTTCCAAAGATAAATGGATTACGAAAATGATCGACAAAATAGAGGTAAATCCCCTAAAGTTTGCTAAATGGAGAATTGACAACGGAGTTTTATTTAAACACATACAATCTAAGGACCCTCGGTTGTCGGATGACGAAAATTGGAAAATAGTGGTTCCAAAAGAAAGTAGAGAAGCTATTATACGAATATCATGATGATGTTAAAGCTGGACACGTAGGGATTTTAAAACGTTTCACCGTATTGCTAATAAATATTTTTGGCCAAAAATGCGTAGCGATGTATTGCGTTATGTGCGAAGGTGTACTGGTATGGTATTGCGCATAAACCGTTACAAAGGGCTGCTGCTGGGAAAATGGGAAGGCATCCCCGGGTAAGCAAACCATGGCAATTAATATGTGCAGACATTATAGGACCATTACCATCTTCATTGCATGGTTATAGGTATATATTTGTGGCAGGGTACATTACTAAGTTTACACCAAATATCCAGTTAGAATTCATTAAAATAAACAATTTTAATTCAATTTGTTGATTTTGTACTATGAAAAATCTATCAAGTAGTTATCAAATAATATTTTGGTTTGAAATTTTTGATCGGTCGACATTTTGTTATTTGAAAAAAATACAAAATAGTTGTAAATACAAATGTTCTAGAGAATCGAAAGCCAATTCAGAAACTTTTTATTCTTTATTAAGAACCTTAAAATAAAGGAGTAGGACGATTTTTTGAAAAACATAAAGAAGAGCTATAACTATGAACCGGGGGTACAAAAAAATCAAAAATTGAAATTATTTAAAAAAGTTGTTTATTTTAATGCCATCTAACTGTCATTTTCATGTGTAACCAACTTAGTATTAACACACCACTGTATATATTATTATATTATATATATATATAATATAATTATATAGGTTACTCAGGAAAATACAATGTACAACCAATTTTTACACCCTTATATTCTCCACAAGCGAACCCCACGAAAGGATTAACAGAGTGATCAAGACGATGTTGGCGATCATATGTCAAAAAGAAAAACAAAACTTGGGGGAAAAATTTTTACCAAGTGTCTTGTGTCCTATGTTTTCGAAAAAAAGAAGAAAACCAAGATACCCTTTTTTTAATTTTTGTAGGGGTTGTTGAGAAGGAGAAAAGAGAGGAAAGTAAACGGAAAATTTGAAATCAACTTGAATTTTGAAAAATGTAGAAGAGATATTTTCTCAGTTGAGAAAAATATATTTTTTGTGGGGAGGAGTCGTGAAGAAGTTTCCTTTCTTCAATCAAAGTTGGGTTTGGAGGAAGGGAGAAGAGGGGTTCGTTGTGGGACAGGAGGGGGGGAGGGGGGAGGATGGTTTTTTTTTGAAGGAAGAGTTTGTTTTTGTTGTGTTGGGGTTGGCTTTGGTATTGTTGATTACTTAATTAATTTTTATAAATTTTTTTTTTTTGTTAAAATTTGGGAAATTTTTTTTTGTTGGAGGAGAATTTGTTACAATAAATTTTTACCGTAGTCGCAATTTATCCCATTTAAATATTATTAATCCGTACCTGTATTTAACAATAATCTTTTCAAAGTGGATGGCCTTCACGGCCAAATTTCGAACGATTTACTTACTTATCTGCCCGTTTTCGTTGCAAAAGCAAGAGTGTATTTATGCCATTTTGTGATTTTAATTTTGCAAGGTTTAATTAATGCAAACCGAAGTTTCGGATTTAATCACTATATTTGTGCTACTGAAACGAACGTTTTACGTTCAATTTTCATTCGGTAATTACCGGATAAGAAGAATATCACTCCTTTTGTTAATGAGCTTGTTTTCTTCCTGTTTTTTTTTTGAATGCCACGAACATCTCGGTGAGTAATTCTCATTTATATCCCAATTTCTATTTTTTTGTGTATATTATTAGGCATTCTGTGGTATCCGACAGTTACACATGTTGGAAATTTTAGTTTTGAATTGGTACCATTACAATTACGCTGATATCAGTGATAATCACGCAGCACAGCTTGGTAGCCGCTTAAAATTTTCCAATCTGCGTCATCTACAGCATTTCCGAGGATCATCGGACACTACCAATTTCGGAACAGAACAGATGAGTACAAGCCTCAACGGGCCATTTTTTTTAGTTTTAGTAATGATTTTTTTTTAACATTATTCTGCACAACGAATGTTATATTATAATTTATTT
Organism: Abscondita cerata; assembly: GCA_030710515.1. NCBI lineage: Eukaryota > Metazoa > Arthropoda > Insecta > Coleoptera > Lampyridae > Abscondita > Abscondita cerata. Next base: position 625,406 of record JALBCR010003061.1, on the reverse strand, counting down.
GATTTTATTTGTGAATTGCGACGAAAAGTTCGAACCGATCGGGTGCAACAATTTAATAATTTACTTTAATATTGTACATAAAAATACTGTTATCTATAAATGTGGTCGAGGTTATACTGCATCGTACCTTTTAATTTCTTTATATTAACTGGTTTACACTCCAGAATTATTGTTGTTTTTGTTTGATATTTTTTTTGCTATATTAAATCAATAGAATTTTCTTTTATCGTTTATTATTGAGATTTCTGAACTACACAGTTACGTTGGACAAAACATTACGTAACAACTTCTATACATTATCAATATAAATAAGCTGAACAAAAGCAGGGTAAAACCTGTAATTTATCAATTCAATTTAAAAATCTAAGATAATTTTTATTAAATTTAAATCATAACATTTCAATTCCACTTTATTTTATAAATTTTTATTATTTGCTAAAAAAATTAAAATTTTAAAATAAATCAAAATGTATCATTCATTCTTTCTTTCTTAAACAATACTTATTTTGTGACTTGCTTTCAAATATTTTTCTTATTTTCTTTCCTTATATTAAAATCTTTATCATTTTCTTTTTCTTTCTCAGCTTCACCTATAATACTTTAAAGATCCCATTCTTAGACTTTATAACTTTCCTCTTCATAATTATTTAATTCATTCCCTTCATTTTCATAAAACAGTTTAATTCCATTGCATTAATCTTAATCTATTTTTTATTTAAACTTATTGTACTTCTTATAAATTCAAATTACCTTCTTGCGATTTCTTAATCTTCTTTTTCTCTTTGCTGCATTTAAACTTTGTAACACTTCTAAATTTTCTAACGAATCAAAAATATTTCCAGTAAACTTTGGTATTTCATTAGTTTTTTTATTATAATTAATTCGTCCAATTAAATTGCAATTAGCATACATCAAATCTTCACATGTTCCTTCCTAGTCAGTATTTTTCTTTCCAAACTTTTTACTTAATTTAACATAGACTTTATTTATTCTTCCTTCTATTTCTTCTCTGTGTTGTGCTTGTGTCTGTCTTCATTCCTTTTTTCAGCTAAGATTAAACGATTCTTTTATTTCCACTTTTTTGTATTTTTTTCTTCCATATTTTCTATATCTGTTTGCATGTTTTTTTAAATCTTCCCTTGTTTCATTTTCTTCTCAATATTATTTATATTTGTTTGCATGTTATTCAATTTTTCAAATAATTTTGAAATAATTGTTCTTGTGAAATTGGTCCACCTATAACCTGATCTTGTGTTCTTACTCCCTGTTCTTCAACTTTGGATAAATCTGTGGACGCTCTATTCTCTTCTTCTGGATTCTTGCTCTACATCTATGTCTTCATTTTCTTTTAACCATTCTTTTAGTGAACATTTTAAGGTCGCTAATTTATATATTTATATACAATTCTTGCCTGACGTTGCTGGTGCCAAATTTATGTGATGTGAATTAATTGCTTAACCTAAATATTACTTTATTAGGGTACACTTTATCATTTTTATTAAAAAAATTGCATAGAGTCGGATTCACTGGGTTTTAGGTATGACTTATCGCTACAAATTGTATGGATCAATCCAGGCTCGTATGTCAAATAACTAATAAATAATTCCTACTGTAAATTTTGTGTAATCTGTCAATTCAGTTTGTGTGAAGTTATAATAATTATAATTTATTTATATATTTGTACAGTTGGAAATGTTTACATTAATGTATGCGAACAAAATGTCCACGTATAAAACTTCTTAAAATAATATTACTTAAGTGTTAAATCCAACGTTTAGTTTTGAGGTACCTATTTAACTGAAATTTAACATTTTTTTGATTTAAATACAGTTTTATCGACTGTACACTCATCTACTCAGAGTGGTTACTGTATTGTAACGCAAAATCAATCATCATAAAAACTAATTAAAAAGGATCCGATCTAATCAGATTCATCTGCCCCATATTCCGAACTTGAACTTTGATTACAACCTATACTAATAATTAAGGGTTCCACAAGTTCAAACCGCTGCTCAATATCCCACCACTTCTTCATTTCTTTTTCAGCATGTTGAATGCATTTCGTCCAATATGTACCATCTATTCTTTCGAGGGATTGTTTCCACACTTCTCGTACATGTTCATCGGTGTACTGTGAATTCAACTCTCCAATTTTTTATTATAGTACTCCTTGCAATTATCCCAAATTAATTCGATTGGGTTAAATTGGCAATGATACGGAGGTAATCTTAGTATCTTATGGCCGTTTCTAAGTGCAAGCTCATCTATTTCATAAATTTTCGGTTTTGGATTTTCGTTAACTAATTGTAAAGTTCTGGTTTTAACATTTTTTTGATCATGCATTACATTATGCTTTAATAAAAATGTACACAAATCATGTTTGGTCGAGGAAGCATTGGGTATTTTTTTTTTTAGTTGTCTAATATAATTAAACTAGGTTTTGTTAAATTTGGTATCAAATCATTTTCAAACCATTTCTTAAACAAATCTCCACACATGTCACCATGATAATCTTCTTTGGGGATTTAGATGAAAATAGAAGTGAAGCATTAGAAATAAAGCCGTTCCTGTTTCCTGCATACAACAATAAACCTAAAACCAAATTTTAATTTATTAGTTGTAAGTATAAAATCAGGGTCAAACCTTTTGCCTTCTCCAAGTGGCTTTTCTTTATGCTTTGTTCAGAAGCATCATACCAACTCCTTTTGTTGAACCTCTACTAAATATCCAAATTTCATCCATATATACAGGGTCATACAATGCAAGATCCTTCTCAGTAAAATATTCTCATAAAAATATAACACGACTTGCTGCAATGTGGTTTTGTTCAAATAAACCACGTCTGCCATCATCAAGTTTAAAGGAAAATCCAATATTATGTAAGAGTTTTGTTAATCCACTTTTGCTAAAGTTGAATACACCAGCGGTAGCAATTTCATGTTGCAACAGTAACATGTTGCCCTATATTATTCATAATTACTTATAAAAAAAAACTAATTTGAGCAATACTTACGATTATTATGCATATTATAAATTGTACATTTAACCACATCTTTCACGAAGTTATCAACGTCACAAGACTTTGACTTCCTACGTTCTTGTTTGTTTGCCACTACAAGTTCTTTGTTCTCCTTCATTTCATTTCTTTTTTTAATCGAAGATCCAGTATTTATGTTAACGCCACATGCTTCTGCAGTTCGCTATAATGAATCAAGCCGTAAGATGAAATAGTATTTTTTAATTCATAAAATACCTGCATAACTGACGTGAAAGGCAACAATACAGCACCGTTGTCACGTTCTCGCACAAAATAGTCCATTACTTTCATAATGACTGCTTCGTTTCCAATTTCTTTGGCATTGCAACTATTCCTATGCTATCATAATAATCATTCATTTATTGTTAATACCATGTACTTACTTAATCTGCCTAGATATAATAATTGATTAGTATTGAAAAATACTGATTTAATTAAAGGAAAGATGAAAAGATTCGAAAACGGTGTGGCAACTTGAAGTACGAATGTAAGGTTATGACAATGTAAACAAAGAAAATTATTCGACGTACGTTTTCTTGTTTGCACATAAAATAAATGGCACGACATACGTTTCTCAATTGCATTTTGCTAATATTTTGATTTACAGAAACAGAAAACTGTGTCACGTCGATTATCATAGTTTACTGCAATGAGTCATACCTAAAACCCGGTGAATCCGACTATATCACCTTAAAGACATTTATTTTATTTATTAATTTGACACAATCTGACTATATATGTTTACATGGTTACCTCGACATAATTCATTAATTTCAATTTAAAATCTAAAATAATTTTTCTTAAATTTAAATCATAACAATATATTCTCATCCCGAACATTCTTCAAAACAAAAATGCTCACATAGTTTAGAAAACTACGTCACTCGACAGCCTTCCAAAATGGTAAACAATCCATTGCTCTCATTCATCGATGGATTTCTTGATGGCAGTTGTTGCGATAACAGTCTCTCCGATATTTTTATAATACTCTTGAACACATAATTTTTCGTAGTAAAATTAAAGGTTCATTGTGCCATCCTATGAGACATCGTTTCATGATTCCAAATTCCAGAAAATGTAAAGCATCTGCTATAACAAAATTCTGTATCATATCGACTCCCGGTATTCTAAAATTGGTGTGTCTGTTTTTTGCCTTTTGACGAAACATTTCATCCGTCCTAAGTGGACAATTGTTATTACGGAAGACAACCTGATTTTTACCTTCTGTTGTGCATTTTTAGGCAACCATAAATACCATTGAAGCTAATAACACCTGTAAGAAAAGATTACAACATAAAAATTTATGAGTATGGTAATCTCGGGTAAACAGTTTACGTTTAACAAATGCATGGTTTGGGAGTTACAAATAAATTTTCTTATTTTAGGTTGTGAATCATATGTCCATTCAAGTTAAAAGTCCGTTTTTGATCAGACAAATAGTATCTTCTGACAAATGGAGTCAGGAATGCCTGTAAATGGTTGGTTGCCTATCTCCAAAAAAAAAATATTAGTAGACATTGAAATATTGAACTAAATGGGACAGAATTGTTTTTTCAAACTTTTATGGAGAGACACACCATTAATATTAATGTTTAAATAAATCGAAACATTTTCGATCAAATTCTTAAAACATTGAGCTAAGCACAAACAAAACGTCCACCAGCTATTATAGTTTCACATATTTTACTCGTGCCATTCAGTGTTTTTAGTAACGTTCTACCATTTATACGTAAACTATATCACCGTATTGTTGTTTGATAATACGTAATAACTTTCCTAATGAACAATGTGTACTATTACTTTCTCTAACTTAACTGAGTCACACGAATCTTCTTTCGAAGATTCACTTCAGCATCTTCATCTGACAGAAACATTATTTTTCTCTAGAAAATTATCAACATTATTACCATAATCGGACGTTCTAGTTGGTTGGCACAAAATATCATTTTCTGTTTCAGTTAATAAACCACTTTCGATAATGTCAGATAAGTTTCAGAATCATTGGGTAGTGTCGTTGTTGGATCAGTTTCCGATCAAATCAAATCTAAAATTAATAATTAATAGAAACCATCCCTGTATTGATACAACACTCACATACCCGAATAAATTAGGACTCAATTGTGTTATAACCTGTGTCCATCTAAATATATACAGCTTCTTCAAATACTCTTCACACTTTTGCAATTTTTTTCGGTGATACGTTCCACTTATTAAACTTTTTAATTCTATCTAAATCGATTTAACGTGGCAAAAATAAACTACCGACAAAAAAATACAAAATGGAACATTTGTGCAAGGCTGAAGTGTAGAGTCAATTGTTCAGCTTATAGCTCAGCGAATGTAAATGAGGACTAGAATCTAGCTCTACAGTGATGTACTATTAAAACTGAAAAAACTCTTCTTTAACTTGTAGTTCAGCAAATGTAAATGACGACTGGAAAAGCTATATAATGTTTTGCATCTGAACTGAACAAACTCTTAATAAGCTTATTATGCAAATAGGTAACTTGAACTCAAGAAAGTTGTATAAAGGTATCGATGTAAGCTGAAGAAGCTTTTTATTTTGCTTGTTTAGCTAAAAAAAATTGAAGCTGTACAAAGATATATAGTTAAGTTGAAGAAGGACTTTGTTGTATTGTATGCGACTGTTTTCCTTTAAAGATTAATCGTTTTCAACCTTCACAGATCTGTATCTTCTCATTCTTTTCTCTCAAGTCCCTTTCCGCTATGATTCTTTGTACATGTGTTTTCCATTTTGTTGTTGGTCTTCCGCGTCTTCTTTTTCCCGGTGGATTCCATTTATGAATTTTCTTAGGCCACCTGTCGTCGTCCATTCTCTATGTGCCCATACCAGAGTAAAGTGCGGTTCTCTAGATTTCTTGTTATAGAGAATTTAATCTCCATTTCCCTCCAGATTCTTTCTGTCGTCCATCTATCCTGTCGTGTGATTTGTAAACTTCTCCTCATGAAATCTAATTCTACTGTACGAATTTTTGTTTCTTGTTGTTTCTGTCATCGACCAGGTTTCACCCCATATATAGTGATACTTTCTACTATGCTGTTGAAAATTCTTTTCTTAGTTTCTTTCCTTATGTTTTACTCCACAGCACCCATGTAGCGCTCTTGTAGCCTTTTTCCTGCTTGTATTCTACTGTCTACATCTTGCTTGATTTTTCCGTCTTTTGTTATCCTAGCTCCTAAGTATTTAAAGCATTCTGTGTACTGTATTTTTGATTCGTTTTCGTTAATATTGTCGTTTATCGTCCCTGTACACATGTATTCTGTTTTTTTTAAGTTTATTTTAAGTTCTGCTTCTCCGCTAATTTCTTTTAGTTTTTGTGTCATGTGTATTAGATCTTCCTTAGTGTCTGCAAAGATAACCATATCATCAGCAAACAGTAGGCATTTCAATACTTCGTCATTTATTTTAATTCCATACTCTGCACATCTCGTAACCATGTTATTAATATATGGTCTAAATATATATTAAACAGAAGCGGTGAGATTGTACAACCTTGTTTTAACCCTTTATTTATAATAATTTTTGGGTCATTCGTCTCCCAATTTTTATTTTTCTGCATTATTTGCGTAAAGCTGTTTTTACTGCATTAATCCATTTTTCTTCGATATTTAGTCTTCTCATTGTCTGCCATTTCTTGGAACATTATCATAGGCTTTTTCAAAGTCTATGAAAACCATATATGTTTCAATCTTTTTCTTTCCTCTTTTCTTGTATTTGTCTCACGCAAAATATGTTATCCAGACATGATCGACTTTTCCTGAAACCACTTTGTACTTCGTTTAAGGGGATCATTTGTTGTTCTATCTTATTTTTAATTACCCTTCCGAATATTCTTGCCATAGATGGTATAACGCTTATCCCTCTGTAATTATAAATCTCTTTTTTATTTCCTTTCTTATAAATTGAAGATATCATGGAGGTGTTCCATTCTGCTTCTATTTTTTGAAACAGTTGTGTAATCAGCATATTCATTTTATTTCCACCATATTTTAGAAGTTCAGGTTGAATTCCACTCGGTCCTGCACCCCTGTTGTTTTTTGTTTTCTTTAAAGCCTTTTCTACGTCTTTTATTGAAATCTCTGTGGTATTTGACATTGTGAGTATATCTTCTTCTTGTCTATATTCATCTCTCGTTTCTTGTAGTAATTGTTCGTAGTGCCTTATCCATTGTGTCGGAGTTATAGTTGAGATATGGCTTTTGTTTTCGTATTGGTCCTGGTATTTTTAGTACTTTCCACGCTTCTCTTGTTTTATTATATCCTAGATTTGTATCAATATATTTGCACGTGTTCTCCCAAAATTCATTTGATTCTTCTTTTATACTGTTGTTTTACTTTCTGTCTGATCTTCCTGTATTCATTTCTTATGTTCGTGTTTTGATTGGATAGCCATTTACCATATATTATCTTTTTTCTTTCGATTAGTGTTTTTAGTTCTTCACTAATAGGCATTTCTCGTTGTTTATTATTATTTTTTTTCAAGCACTTTGTCTGCTACCTTATGTATTGTATTCACTATATGTTCATATATTCCCAATGTCGTATTTTCTTTGTTTAAGTTTAAGTTTAGTTGTTTGCTTAAATTGTTTTGGTATAATTCTTTTATTTTTGTTGTTGTAATAGCTCTACATTATATCTAATTTCTCTGATTTCTTGTAAGTCTTCGTCTTCTATTTTTGTCTCATTTTTTATATTATTTCTATATCCATTACATCTTAATTTAGCGATTACTAAGTGATGGTCTGAGCCGCATTCCGGTTTTCTATATGCTCTTACATCTTTAACCACTATATTTCGTTCCTGTTTTGTTATTACTAAATCTATTATAGATCTTAGTTTTTTTGTCAGTTGTACCCAGGTATATTTGTGTGCATCCTTGTGTTTGAAAAATGTGTTAGCCACCAGTTTATATTCTTTACACAACTGGATCAATCTATCTCCATTGTCATTTTTTGTTTCTTCTCCGTATTTTCCAATAACATCGTCTCTGTCTTTTTTTACCCACTCTACAGTTTAGGTCGCCTATAATGATTATTTCATGTGCTTTATTTATTTTTTCTATTCTATCCCCAAGTAGTTTAAAGAGCTCGTCTTTCTTTTCTCTTTTGGCGTCATCATTGAGTCCGTACACTGCAATTATTGTAATCATTTGGCCATTTACTTTCATTACCATTTCTATTACTCTTTCATTTATTTCTTGCTAGTGTTGGATCTTCTCTGACCATTTACTTCTAATTAGTATTGAAACTCCTGCCTGTGCTCTCTCGCTTTTATTTACCCCTATATTTTCCTATTTTTTCCTTGGCCTTGTCCTTTCCTCTTCGTCTCCGTCAATACCCCAACATCTATCTTCATTCTCTCTATTTCACTGAGTACTTCTTTTTTGTTTCCTTCCTATTCTTCGTATATTCCATGTACATATATTGAAATTATATTTCTTATATTGAGATTTTTTATGTTGGTTAAAAGTTTTAGCAGTTTTAGCATTTGCAGAATTGCCCCTCCGTATCCATTGGGTCTCCTTTCCATTGGAAGTGTGGATTTTCACCCGGAGACTGTTATTTATTAACGGTTTTTCCATTCTGCTAGCTTGTCGGTTTTACATGGGATGATATGCTAATTCAATCGCCAAAACCCTCCTCCTTTCTCATACGGGCTTGGGACCGTCAACGGCGGAGTTAAAAGGACTTTTCAAGATTTAATTCAGCAAATTTAAAAGATGCCTGGAATAGCTGTATAATGATGAATAACTAAGCTGAAGAAATTGTTATTCGGCTTATTATTCAGCTAGACAAATAAAGTAAAGAGAGCTGTGTATACAAATACATATTTAAACTTAAGAAGGACTTATTCAGCATATAATTCAGGGTATTAGCTTAACCAACGAAAGAACACTTGTACAGTGTGTCCTATTTTCGTTGTAATTCGGCGGTTTCGGTATTTTGCAAATTGATAGAGAAAAACCGTGGTCGGGACCCTTAGCCCGATTTTTGAGACAAACTTAATGGTCTAAACAGAACTTTGATATCTCGACTCGTTTGGGAGATACAGAGTGTTTTGCGTTTTATGCCGTTTTGTTTAAAGTTTCATAACTTTTTTGTTTGTAAATATTTTTTATTTTAACCATTTTCGTGCATTTTTATATATGCAATTCAATGGCGTACTCGAATGTATTCTAGTTTAATTCGTTTTCGAGTTACAGACCAAACATGCATTTTTTTAAGTGGAAACCATAGTTGGCTATGACTTCATTGATTAGAGATTTTTTTTAGTTTTCTGAAAATATATGGTTTCATATATTTATCTCGGCAAATAAGGAAATTGTAAACGATTTTTGGAAAAATACCTCTTGATCAAAGTCACCTATGAACTTTTGTTTACTGCGCGCATTTGTTGCTAGTTTTTTGACACTTCACGCAGTTGTTCCTTATAAATAAGTTGCCGAAACATACATAGATGTGATTAGATTTAATATTTCAAAGTTTTGCTTAAAGTAATAATTAATTACTGAAATTAATAACTTTTTGGCCATTTATTTATAAGAAACAATTGCCTGAAGTGTCAAAAACTAGCAACAAATGCGCGCAGTAAAAAAGTTCATAGGTGACTTTGATCAAGAGGTATTTTTCCAAAAATAGTTTATAATTTCCTTATTTGCCGAGACAAATATATAAAACCATATATTTTCAGAAAGCTAAAAAAAAACTCTAATCAATGAAGTCATAGCCAACTATGGTTTCCATTTAAAAAATTTCATGTTTGGTCTGTAATTCAAAAACGAATTAAGCTAGAATAAATTCGAGTACACCATTGAATTGCATATAAAAAAATGCACAAAAATGTTTTGCTTAAAATAAAAAATATTTACAAACAAAAAGTTATGAAGTTTTAAAGGAAACGGCATAAAACGCAAAACACTCTGTATCTCCCAAACGAGTCCAGATATCAAAATGCTGTTTAGGCCATTAAATTTATCTCAAAAATTGGGTCAAGGGTCCCGACCACGGTTTCTCCCTATCAGTTCGCAAAATACCTGAAACTCCCCAATTACATAAAAAATAGGACACCCTGTACAGCTTTTAGTCAGCCTAAAAGCTGTACCAGTTCCTAAACCAGCATGTCAATGTTTGTTGGGTTAGTTTTTATTAAACTTTCTAATACATCAAGACGGATCGTGATGATTTTTTCAAGAAAATTAAATTTTATTTAAATAAAACACAATTTTTACAAGAAATGAACAACTTTACAAAAACATTAGTATAATTACTGCAAACAAAACAGATATTTAAAAGTACAATTGTTTTTGTTGATGTTGATTCCTTTAAGGTAGACAATGTAACAGACCCTGAGTGGATGTTGCTTGCAATATTAATGATTTCAGCTTAAAAGTATGATCTCGGAGATTGGTGATGATGCTCGTTATTAATTTGTAAATAAGGCTTTATAGGTTTTGATGAGAAATGTCCAGTTATTTTAATTAGTTCTTGTTTATTAATACCTGTTAAGTGCTTTTAGAAATTTATAAGTATGACGTATTGTAAATAAGGATTTGGATTTATCTTTAAGCAGTAGCCTACAGTGTGCGCCGTGATGGGCGCCAGTTTAGTCAGGCCACGACATTTTAGACAAAACCTTGTTTTTGCAGGTGTACTAATCTAGCTTCTAAGAAGCGTTTTGTAATATGCTTTTCGTATTGTTCCACTAGATTTTTTGTATTGGTCAATTCTTACGTTGAGGGCAGTTTCTACCCTCACCAGCTAATTAGCTTCTACATTTTTTATAATAGTTTAGTCAGTTAAGAATTAGTTGTGAAACTAATAACTCATATCCTGAATAAATTGTACATAGTTCAGTACCGTGTGCGTTTTATTATGCTTAAAAAAGCTTAAGCATCAACATGATCCTTCGGCACGAATCAATTAAATATTTGTAGAGTTCCAAACTTAAAATTAAATAAAAAAAAATTATGTATAATTACCCTGAAAGGTAGACGACATATTAAACCGCTAGTTTTTTTTGTACGCTTTTGCTCTCGAAATATATCGGAAAGAATTCTCCGCCTTAAATTTTTTTTTTTGTTTGAACTAATGAAATAAGGGCGATTCAGAGATACTGGTGTGTGAACCTTGTAACGTGTTACTAGGGGTATGTACAATGTATGTTTAGTTAATTTTGGGGATGTTTTATTTTGAACCAAATTTAAGTTTGCCTTTTTGCACGTTTTTAGTTTCACCTTTTACGATTGTTTAAACCACAATTATAGAAAAATTAACTAATTAGGAACCGCTAATGTAATTTCTTTGTCTGAAAATTTATTACGTAGAGAATTGTCTCGCGCGTATTTCCTTTTTGTAAAACGCCCTCGTGAAGCGTTCGTCACCAATTTATCAAATGTTTTTTTTTATTAAGGTTTAATTTAAATTGAGTTCATATATATTGCTATGGGAAACAATAGATAAAATATAAGTTAACAATGTTTAGTTCAGATTGTAAAATAACCACTATCGTGGTTGGGCGTTTTCAGTCTATTTTTAGAACATATGAAGGGGATTTTCCCTAACAATGCAACAAGGTGTGGAACGCTACTAAATTATTATTTGTTTTAAATCGTTTGTTTTAAGGGTCGTTTACATCTATTTGAATTGAATTAACGTACGTAAAATTAAGAATTGGCAAATGTTTAGCACCATTCCGCTAACACTTGGTTATACGGATAATTTACGTGTATACGAAATTGATGGGTCAACTTCAACTTAAGAAGTTATTAGATAATTTATTATGTTTGTGTGCAGTTTTACCATGAGTGATTGTAAAGTAATGTTCAATGAGAACTTCTTAAGCTAACTTAGTAAATGTAAGCGGAAAGCTTCGTGTATTCGTGCGTTGATTCTTATTTTTTTGTGTCTGCATTGATTTGGTTTAACTGGATGTAAACGATACCTTACTCATGAATTTGTTTGTACTTAACTTTTACTAGTTGGAGAACGTTTTGAATGAAGGCTCTTATCGATGTTGTTTTTTTGATATATTGATTTAGTTCGAATTGGATGGGTGTGTTTTAAGCCGCCTGGTAACGGCCGTTGGTTGACTTAATTGTCCTACCTGGTTTGTTGCAAATGGAGTAGCTTGTATACCTCCACCGTGGAATTGTTTGATATTTTTGATTTAACAAACGTTGGGGAGTGTTCGGTCAGAAAGGGGAGCGGTTCAAGCTGCCTGGCAACAACCGTTGGTTGATTATGTCCTAGCTAGTTTGATGCAAGTGAGTAGCTTATCTCTCTCCTCACTTAATGCCAGAAAGAGAGAAGTTCAAAGCCGCCTGGCAAGAGCCGTTAGTAGACTTAATGTCCTAGCTGGTTTTATGCAAGTGGAGTAGCTTATTTCTCTCTCAATTTAACATGAAACTTTTACTATGACATTTATTGCCATTGAACTTATTATTTACCTGCTGATACAAAGAATATCAAAGCAGAGTTTATTGATTTATGATCTTGATTTTATTTAATACGATATTTATTATGTATATGCAATGTGTTGTTTTTTTTGTTTTCTGTGTTTTTACTAACATTTGACAATCGAAGTCATGAGGCTATTTGATTATTATTTATCCCATAAGAATTGAATATGATGAACATATCTTGTTGCAGTGTTTTATTTAATTTGGTTAATATTTTGATTATTGACATTTTATGTGTTATGCCTTTGCGATTTGTGTGTTGTTTGTGTATGTTTAATGTACTTTCAGGTTTTCCTTTTGTAAGCAACCTATGCAGGAATTAAATATTAAATGTTATTGTGGTTTGCATGAGTTTTATTTTAATTTATTGGTTTATAATACATTATCCAAAGTGAATCAGTTCTCCATTCAATCCGAATCTATCCAAATCTTGTAGAGATTAAAAATAATCACAACGTAGAATCCTTTTCCATTTATTTATTTGACGATCACAACTTTCTTTTTTGTTAAGGCCAAATTTTATTAACTTTATTTTGGAGTGGGTTACTGACTTCTAATTTATATTACTACGACATGGGTTAGTTGTCACCTCTGATACTCGTGACTTGTTTTAAAATTTTGTCATGCATGTATCACTACATATTAATAAAAGTTTAAATTCGGTTACGGTAGTGGTGAAGTGTAACGGTTTATCGCAAGATATAGGTTCTTGGTAACAACCACCACGCTGCCACACTCCTGACTACGGTTTATCGCCAAGATATTTGTTCTCGATAACAAACGCAACAAGTAATCAACAAACTACAATCAAAAGCTCACAAGGGGTAAGTGAATCACATTTCCTTTCTTACGTATTCCCTAAAACAAAAAATTGATATGGCTCAAGCAACGACGGCCAATGACCATCATAGAAAAATTGAAAATACTAGAAGCAAAAAGGGGCGTTTTAAAGCGACAATTACAAAATTTAATACGTTCTTAACAAAATTAAAGTTAGAATCAGTTTCAACTGACAGGCACATAGCTCAGTTAAAAATGCGGGTTGAAGCATGCAACAAAACATTTGATGAATTTAATATAGTACAAGAAGAAATCGAATTGTTAGATGATAGCGAAAATCAAGTAAATCAGGGTAACGAAGTAGCCGGGGCTGAAGTTTTTAGTCAAGAAATATGCCAAAAGAAAACACACTACCATCTAGGTTCAGAATCAAACACATCTCAAAAGTCAGGCAGCATCGTTTCACGTCAAGCTACCCTGGACAATTCCAACTTCCTACATTCGATGGTTCATTCGATCAATGAATTAAATTTCACGATACATTTCAATCGGTTGTACACTCATGAAATTTAAAACTTGGACACCACAATTTCTGTAAACAAAAGTTTGCACATTGTGAAGCGGGCTTAAGGGTATCATTTACAATTCTAACAGCAGGTAGTCTCAGCAGGGGTTATCTTATAGAAGGACTGTAGAATGAATCATTACACTAAGCACGTTTTAGAAAATAGGTAATTTACGTTGCTTACTTAATTTTTTCTTTAAAGAATATATTTGAAGGTATCGCTAATTAAACACCATAGCTCGATTAATTATCGAATCAAAATTTTGTTTAGGAAATGTTTACAAAATAAAATTAGAAATAATTTTGATTTAAAAAACGTCTACAAGCAATAACTTTTAAATTAAATCAAAAACTAAACATGGTTATTTGGGTTGACTGATTATTACTTATTTTTAAATAAATCTAACCTATTAATTATTGTAAGTTATTAAAAAAAATCATTAAACTCTCTATTCATAATATTTAGTCCTTACAAAATGTATATTTTATGACGTTTCTTTTTTTTCTGTAGTTAATATAAAAAGTGAAAATAAAACTAAGGCAATTCTTATTGTCAACGTATATATTTAGTTTGTGATTAGTGCATTACGGTTTACTGGTATAAAATTTGGCCCTTGTTGTCTTCAAATAACAGCAAGTATTCAAGTCCAAACATTTTCGATAATGTTAAAATCTGGGCTTTTTGCTGGCCAGGGTAACAGCTCCAAGTTATTTTCTCGTATCCAATTGCGCACAACCCGCGAAGTATAAATAGGGGCGTTGTCCTTTAACAACAAAAATACATTATGAAAATGTTAATTCAACAGATCCAGAACTATTTTTTGGAGAAAGTATAGGGAAATAAGAATACTTACTTGTTGGAAAATATAATCTTCGTCTGGATAAAACACTTCGACTGAAGGTTTCATAATAGTTCCCAAAATATCTAAATACGCAGCAGAATCAAGACGTCCATCGATAGCCCAACAAACTCCTGGACCCCGCGCGCTAACCCAACCCCACACATTCACAGAAAATAACCACTTCGTTTTTAGGACATATGTGATTATTTTCGTAACGAGTTCCTTCCATTCTAAAAACTTTTAGTGGTCCATCGTTGCGGCTATTGAACGTTTTTTCGTCGCTAAAAATCACTCGATTCCAAAATTCCAAAGGTTCGTTCACATATCGCCTTGCAAATTCCAGACGACGTCTCATATTTTCGTCACTGAGAACTTCTTTCGCAGCAGCATTATACTTCTTTATTCCCATCTCCTTTAATTTTTTTGTGCAGTTATACGGCATCCGGGAAAATGTGTATCTGCTATAGCCCTGGAGTATGTAGCAAATGGTTGTTCGGTTACGTAATGAAACAACTCGAGATCTTGAGCACGTGTAGATACTTTAGGTCTACCACTTCCGATGGCTCTTTCCAAAGTGTGTTCAAGATTCCATTTTACTCGGTAATGCCCTACGGTGCTTTTTGGTATATCTAACATACGTGAAATTTCACGCACGCTACGGCCCGCCGCTAATTCCGAAACAATCCGCGCTTTCAAATTAGCACCGAGATGAGGTGGCATTTTCACAACACTTGAAATTTTAAACTAAAATGGAATTTACATTTCTTACTTTATTTTCTCAAACAGTAGGTAATTGTTTATTTATTACATACTTCTAATGACCAATGTAACAACCCTTAGAGCAATATGACTCAAAGGAAGTAAATTAAACAAGCAAGGATATTCTATTGTTATTGAAACTTATTCATAAAATAAAAGCCATTTCCTTATAATGCTAATGGACAGGATTTTCTTTTAAGTATTAAGATTACAATAGAGGACTTATAAACTTTCGAAAATATCTAATTATAAATATTTACACTGCAATTGCGCTTTTTCCTTAATAATTTCTTAGCAATAACATACACGTTCTTGGTTTTTAAGTTGTCATAAATTTGATATGATATAAATTTGTGTTTCTAATATTACATCACAAACTAATCTTTATTCGCCAAAAATTGTTGCTTAAGTTGTAAAGCTTCGTACACACCTGAACAACAAACCGAGCAACAAACATAACAACGAACCGAAAGTCAAACAGAACGACAAACGATCTTTTATGATTTCCACAATCCGAACAACAAACGGAACGTTTGTGCTGTTCCCATAATTATTTTCAGTAGTTTTCAGTTCATATATATTTATTATTGAGAAGAAAAAATTGCGGAAAACAAGAAGATAGTGCCAACCAAATTTTACGCACAAAGAAGAGTAAAAATTATAATTTACTTCGCTTTTTTTTTATTTTGGAAATTTCCCGCCCAAATGATGCTAATAGGGACATCATTTTTTCTTGCATTCTTAAACACTGATTAATTTAAAACATTTTTCTTCTGTCAACTCCATAATATTACCTAAAACACAACAAACCCACAAAAGGGAGGACAAAAATAAATAATTTTAATTCTCCCGCATAAGTTTGTTCGCCGTTTTGTTTAGATTCGTCCAAACCTGCAAACGCATTCGCGCGCATTTTCTTTGATGTCGGAGAAAAACCGACAAGTTGCGGGAGCGCCGCAAAACCGTTCGTGGAACAATCAGGACTTGCGAATCTGTTCTAAAATTCGTACGTAGCACCGTCCAAATTAATGTTCCGATTGCCGTTCGGTTCGTTGTTCTGTTTGTTCCTCGGTTTGTTGTTCAGGTGTGTACGAAGCTTTACAATAAGCATATTAATATGAACTATATCTTATGAAAGGAGAGTTATGTAACTATAATTAACGACTTAACGTTACGTTAGTAGATTCCATTTACTATTTACACATATTTTCTTGGAACATTCGATAATTAACTATCGGGATATGATGACCCTATACTTCGCAGGTTGTGCGCAACTGGATACAAGCAAATAACTTGGAGCTGTTACCCTGGCCAGCAAAAAGCCCAGATTTTAACATTATCGAAAATGTTTGGGCTCGAATACTTGCTGTTATCCGAAGACAACAAGGGCCAAATTTTATACCAGTAAACCGTAATGCACTAATTGCAGCCATTGATACCGCATGGGAAACGATTAATATTAATTATATTGATACCTTGATAGCGTCAATGAGCAGACGCCTCCAAGAATGTATCAATAATAATGGAGGTCACACCCATTATTGATTTCTTATATTTATTTATATAGTAATACCTTTATTTAAAAAAAAACGTTTTCATTTAATTTTAAACTATAACTTGGTATCTTAATTATAATTATGTAATAAATTCTTGTCAAAAACTAAATATATACGTTGACAATAAGAATTGCCTTAGTTTTTATTTTCACTTTTTATATTAACTACAGAAAAAAATGAAACGTCATAAAATATACATTTTGTAAGGACTAAATATTATGAATAGAGAGTTTAATGATTTTTTTTAATAACTTACAATAATTAGTAGGTTAGATTTATTTAAAAATAAGTAATAATCAGTCAACCCAAATAACCATGTTTAGTTTTTGATTTAATTTAAAAGTTATTGCTTGTAGACGTTTTTTAAATCAAAATTATTTCTAATTTTATTTTGTAAACATTTCCTAAACAAAATTTTGATTCGATAATTAATCGAGCTATGGTGTTTAATTAGCGATACCTTCAAATATATTCTTTAAAGAAAAAATTAAGTAAGCAACGTAAATTACCTATTTTCTAAAACGTGCTTAGTGTAATGATTCATTCTACAGTCCTTCTATAAGATAACCCCTGCTGAGACTACCTGCTGTTAGAATTGTAAATGATACCCTTAAAGCCCGCTTCACAATGTGCAAACTTTTGTTTACAGAAATTGTGGTGTCCAAGTTTTAAATTTCATGAGTGTACATAGTTCAGTACCGTGTGCGTTTTATTATGCTTAAAAAAGCTTAAGCATCAACAATACCTTTAATATACTAAAATATTGGTTAAATTTGTGTAAAAAATCTTCTTATTAATTTACAGTTTCACATATTGTACTTTAATTAATAAAAATTGTATTACAAAGCAACACATAAGTGTATTAAATAATTAGTAATTTGATTAATACGCTGATAATATTTATTTGACAAATTAATTTATTGAAGTTACAAATAAAACTTACGTTAATTACAAACGTTGTGATAAACAAATACTCAAAGGTGGTAGTGCAAACAAGTTTTTCTAATTTTTTATTTTCTTATGTCTAAAATGAAGAAAAACATGCATTATGTTATAAAGCCAATCCAAAATTATTCAAAATTGCTAGGATTTCTCGTGTGTACATCGTCTAGCAAGACAGCACAAAACAAGTACATTCAATTATGGAATAAATGTTTTTTAACAATTTTAGCCATCGTAAATCTTTATCATTTTAGTTTTTGCGACAAACACATCACGTCAATACAAGCGGTTCCTTACATTCTTCTACATGTCGCCAGTAACATTGGAATTTTGCAATATATCTTTATAGTTATACATTACAAAAGATGTGTTTTTCAAATTGTCGAAAATTTCTTAATTATTGATAGTAATATTAACCATTTATTTAAGACAAAAATTAATTACTCGCGTTCTAGAATGCGTTTAATTTTTACGCTGTCTTCTTTATTCTTTATAATATTTATAAGTTTATCAGGAGATATAGTAGTTTTTTCCATTGAAAGCTGCGGAGCTTTAAAAAATCAAGAATGCAATTACTTTATTTATTGTTGTTTATTTCTGAACATCACGTTTGCTTGCCTAGTTATATCTTTTTTAAGCGAAACTAAAAACAGAATGCGACTTCTTCACAAGTTCCTAAGAAGTGCTAAGCATTTTCGTACTTCTTCTCATACATTCGTGTGTATTAGAAAAATGTTTAATAGATTACTGGTCCTAGGAAAGGATGTTAACATTGTATTTCAATTGTACTTTTTTTATAAGTTAGTGATTTTCTTTTTGATTTTATTAGTTTGCGTTTTTTGGTTCAGTGTTAGTCAGTTTAACGGAAATGTGATACCATCGGGTTTGTACTTCAACATGATATGTTGGACTTTAATTAACACTATCGATGTTTTTGCTATGTTGTACCATTTTGTAATGTTTGACGAAGAGGTAAGTGTATTTATTAGTTTTAGTGTATGGTCTTATATATATCTCCTACTAAATTTATCACCCACTGAGTACTATAAAATATGATTTGAAGTCCATTCATTTGACTTATCCCGATGACGTCATGTGTGTATTAAATCACGAAATGACCATCGTCTTTAGTTTAAAGAATAAACATGGACACTGATACCAACCAATAGTCATTTAATAATTTGTTGATTGATTTTGCGTACGTTAATTTTAGACTTTTATTTACAAATGACATTGACATGGCGTTATTTGACGTTTACGTTAAGTTGGTATCAAAACTGTTTGTACAAGAAAACCAAATTGTGAGTTAATAGTTAATAGGAGACATACAAATCAACACTCTTGAAATTTTTATCATAGAAGTAGAATTAAATTTTCTAGTAGGATAATTAGTACTCTATCTTTTTAGTTTTGAACAACAAACTATTTAATACTTCTATCTTAAATTAAGACAATTTAAAATTTAAAATTACATTTCTGTGTGCTTTATAGTATACAGGGTTTTCAAACTTAAGTCGACACTATTGCTAACTTTGTTATTATTAGAGCTACAGGGTCGGTTAAATAGGTAAACTAATAGTATTTGTTTTTCTCATCACTATGGTAAAAACACAACAAAAATTGAACATCGCGTTCGCGAGTTATGTCAAATTGTTCAATTTTTTCAAATATGATACCCTGTATACAATATTCTCAATCGATAGAAAATTGAATACTGAACAAAAAGTGTTCCATTATTTTTTATTCTAAAGTCAAAAATGACAGAGTTATTGATGATTTTTCAAATTGGTTAAGGTGGCTGTGTTAGTTATAACTTTGCCTTACCATAAAGTAGAAACTAGGAAGAATGCCAGACCCGTGGTGGTCATAGTAATGCCAAGAACGTAGTCAAATTTACTAGTCGGAAAACCGTTGGTCGAGGCGGTTTGAATTTTGATCACGGCAGACACTTAAAAAAAATTATTTCGTGATGGGGATAGATTAACATACAAAATTTACGGTATTGATGATTTTTCCAATAAGTTTAAAGTGGCTGTGATTTTATAAACTACAATCGTTTGTTGTATAAATGTCATCAGGATTAAAATGTCAAATTGAAGTTTTACTGATAAACAGATCACAGCAACTAAAAACGTTTACAAGCGGGCTCCAAAATGCACGTTTTATTTAATTGCCTGCCTTTCTCTTTTGTTATGGATAATCTAGCGCATTAGGCTTTAAGTAAAACCTGTTGATCTTCTGTTGGTCGGTTTTATTTCTTTCTTTTACCCAGCAGGAGGTGCCTTGTTAGACAGCAGTTTAATTTCTTAGAACTTTTTAAGGACCCCCTCCCCCGACTTTCCGACGAAGCCGGACTCTGCTGCTCTAACTATTATAAATACTTTATTTTCCACGAACGTAGTGCGCTACATTGATCCGTATTTTCTTTGGTTGTTTTTTTTTATAGTGTAACCTTCTGGAGCCGTCGTTAGTTGTAAAACCACGCCCACACGTGTGCTTTTTTCTACATCATATTATTGTCTATTTTTGCTTGTCGTTATGATTGAGGCTTAGCAGTTCTATAAAATTATTTTTCCATTTTGGATCTCTTACGGAGCTATAAAAGCACCCAAATGAGTTCTTTTTATAGAAATAGAACAATTTTTATTCCGAACGGTGGTAACACTGTTTTGATATTAAACGTCAAAGCTATTGTTACGTTCAGCATGCTTTAATGTAAATCTTAATTATTGTTCAGTAGATTTATTTATCTTCTTATTTTTATTTTCACCCATTTTTTTTAAATTAAACGTATGATAAATGTTCTAATTAAATTTAAACTAGCATTTAAACCAAAATTTCATAAAAAATGTTAATATTACTTTAAAATTCTCTAAATTTTAGAACTCGCGAAATTTTATTTTAAAATCAAGCCGAAAAGACCAAAATAGAAAAAATAGTGTAAAGAATTCGTTTAGAAGGCATTTTAGCAACTCGTACTGTACTCGTCTTATAAAATGCGTCTTCTGAAACTAGTTCTTTAATATACTAATTTCTACCACTTTACGGTTTGTTTTTGTGTCTTGGTGTTCCTAGTTGCTCTATAAGAATTACTACACGTTCTACTAAGAGACCTTCCATCATTTATTTCTGCAGTGTAGAAGCCTTTGATTCAATTATTTGTAAGTACGCCCACGACCACTCTACGACTACTAGAGCTACCGGCCAGGTTTTCAATACTGCTCTCCAATTTATAGTTTGTTTACAAAGAAAACGTAACAAGTTGTCAGCCCTACTGGGTCATGGTCATGATGTTATCAAGTTATCTTATATTTAGTGTAAAGCACAGTATTACCATAGATTCCAAAAAATTATTTAAATTAAACTTTTGGCAATTAATAGGTTGTGAGGAGCGGGCCTATTCGTTGACCACCATTCAATTTTAAATTTTGAGGTTATGATAGAACAGTCATTTGCCAAAATCAGGACTTATTATAATTAGAAGGAAGCAACTTAATCGAAGAATTGAAATATGCATAGCTGTTAATGGACGTTCAGAATCTTGTTAATTAATTTCTTTAGGTCGTTAATAAAAGTTGAGTTTGTCAACCCATTGTATATTTATTGCGTATAATGCAAAAACGTCAGAGAACCATTTTAGCTTAGAATTGGTCAAGTTACACTTCTATGAAGTTTGGACCATACCTGGTTAGACACTCTGCCACTGTGATAATTAAGTAATAATTATCTTCTTGTAGTTTCTACCCAAACAGCATTTTGTAACTGCAGTGCGTTTGTCACTAGCAAATTGGTAACATTACACGTTGCAACAAAGTCCGTTATTTGTTAGAAAAGTTACCATTTTACAATTGTTGTTATATTTAATTTAATGTGAGGTGTTACCAAGTGACATTCATTAACTTACTAAAACGCAAATACTGTTAGTAGAGGTGTGTGATGAGATTTATCTATCAAAAGAAACCAAAAGATAAACTCATTCACATAACTCAAGCTTGTGGGAAAGTGGTATAATTTATCTACCACAAACATTTGCCAAAAATCTACGAGGGAATAAAAATTGCTTTATTAACAAATATAAAGAACAATAGTTATTGCCATCCCTCACGATTAAAAAAAATTGAGGGGGTTTCTATCCCTACGAAGAAGTTTACGGCAGAATTGAAATAGTCACGTTAAAAAAATTTATTAACAACAAAAATTGACGCGTTTGAGAATTTTTCATAAAAATGGAATAATAACGTCAAAAATAAATTTATTCGTTACTTATTCTGCTTACTCTACAATATAAAAAAAGTTAGTACAGAAAGAATTGAGTAGCTTTCAGTTTTATTGAAGGGAAATATTGTGACGGTTTTGTTTCTCTTTCTATATTTTTAAAATGTGTATGTGGAAATTGTGGGCACATTGTGTCGGCAACCCGAGTAACAAAATTTAGTAAATATTGAGGGGGAGGGGGGTTCCGACCGTGTTTTAAATCAAAAAGTTGATCAAAACGGACATTTTTGTTTCTTCTTTGGCTTAAGAGAAAAACTTTTGTACTTTAGGATAAATTTGTAAAATGTTTTATTTACTTTAGATCTACGTCGGTATGATGATTATAAATTACTGGAGGTGTCCTGTTAATAAGGCAATGTCTAAATATTAGCCGTAAGTACTTATCTTTCATTACTAATAAGCAAGCGTTATCTTACACGCCATTCTAATGTGTCGAAAAAACTTTCCACCTGAATTTTCCACCAGATCAATTTTTATACGATAGAACAATAGAGTGAATCTCTTTGTTAGCTGTGACGTCTTTTGTTAATTATAGTACTGTCGGTACATTACTAAGAAACCGATTTTAATAGAGGAAATTTTCTACCTTTTGATCCGTCGATTATCACTTTAACAAACAAATGAATGTAGTTTTGTATTGCATTTTTCTCTTTCTTGGTGGTGAACCCGTTAAAAAAGGTTTTTACAAAAACGTTATTGCTCAATTTCTGTGTTAAAATCATTTTGTTGAATCGAATTTTTTGTGTGAGAAATCCATTAATTTAAATATTTTATTACCTGGTTGTAAGTTGGGGATATTCGACAAGCGCATGGCATGTTTAGGTTTTAGCGGTTTTCCTAAACCTTAAAGCGAATGCTTTGCTAATACAAACCAATCCAATCCACATTTGCACACAGTTTTGTCACCACACCATACAAATTTATACTGATTTACTGGGGCACCATACATAAAACTTTCATCACAATACAATAAACAGGATCTACCATACAAATAAATAAATAAATAACCGTGTTTAAATATTTATTTGAAAACTTTGCGGTTTATGGAAGGAATATCACTGTTTTTTTTGTTTGATAAGTGTGATGGATGTTTGTGGTTAAATGTAAATCAGTGACGTAACGCGTAATAGTGTTGTGATTATTTTTATTGATTACTTAATTTAAAATTTTAGCTATTTGATACCCTTTTTAGTATTCTACTTTGGGTGTAGATAGCGATTTTGATGTTTTTGGCTTTACACTTTTGTTTGCTTTTTTCTTGGGTATTATACTGCTTATAACGAACTACTAGGATTATGTTAGTAGCCCCTGGTACAACATCGGAAGCCTTTGCAAACATCAGTATAAATTATCTTTGCAACCCACTTCTGCGACATTTGTATTTGTATATGCAGTGCTGATAAAATCTTATCTGTCGATTTATTTATTTATTCGTATGGTACATTACCCAAATATTGTATTGTGATGTAAGTGTTATGTATAGTGCCCCAGAAGATTAGTATAAACGTGTATAGTGTGGTGACGAAACCGGGTGCAATAGTGGATTGGTTCGTCTTGGAAAAGCATTTACTTCAAGGTTTAGGAGAACCACTAAAACCTAAACATGCCAACCCGTACCCACCTTAGTACTCACATGTAATAATATTAATTAAGTGTGTAAACATTATAGAAGGTAAATAACAACATAAAATATATTTGTCAATATAAAACGTTGATCAATTTAAGTGACCACATCCAATTAGTGGCCTATCAGATATTTTTTTTCTTGACGTCATTGTTGCTATAAATTACTTAATATATTTACTCGTTAGTTACTGTTTATTATGTGTATTATGGTCTAACCGTATTTACTCCTTAATTACTGAGTATTATGTGTTAACTTTCTTGTGTGAGAAACGAAATTATAGTTCTATCTATTCACGGTTTGTTTTTTGTGGTCGGGAATCCTACTTGCTCCCGATTAGCTGTTACACATTCAGCTAGGTAGCGCTGTCTCATAATCTCTTTTCCAGTCTGAAAGCCTTCGATCTAATTGCTACTCACTACACCCACGATCCCTCTGCGATTAAAGTATCTGCCGGCAAGGTTTTCAACATTGTGTACTAATTTTTAAGTGTATTTATTTATTTAAATATTATATTGTGATTTAAGTGTTATGTATGGTGCCCCAGAAGATCAGTATATACCTGTACAGTGTGGTGACGAAACCGTTTGCAATTTTGGATTGGTTCGTTTTGGCAAAGCATTTACTTCAAGGTTTAGGAAAACCACTAAAACCTAAACATGTTAACCCTTACCTACCCTAGTATTCACATGTAATAATATTAATTAAGTGTGTAATGTGATTGTGTTTTGTGAAATTGTGTTGTACATTTTTCCTAATTATCCGGAGGGTCTTGATGACCAGGTCCGGAAACCAAAGCGGTGATGCTCAGAAACAATATGTTTTTCTTGTTGACCACGGAGTACTGTAAGGTACTGATCACCTTCGATATTTTAAGTTTAGTTACAAATAAACCGTAACAATCTGGGAAAATCTGTAAACACTCGAAAGAAAGCGCTTCATTCAAATAAACACGAATAACATATGATTTTCTGTTCAAATGCAAGAGTAAGGTCGCCTCCTATTAGTTAACGCAATCGCAAACTAATTGCTAAAATATATAAATGTAATGGCATTACCGCTCGCTTTCATTAGTGAACGCAGATTATACCGAAATTTGTTTAAAAACTAATTACAGATTCACGAAGATCATGATTGAAATGAGACTGTGGGTTTTGTTTAAAACATATAACTAATTTAGCATCAAACTGGAAATTTACAAACCCCATCTTAGTTCATCCATTTTAAACAATACGACGTTACCGAACAAGAACTAATGAGAAAATGTACAAGGACGTTGTCTAACTTAATTTTTGGTTATTTGTAACCGCTCAGAAAAGCACTTAAAACACGATAGTTTTCCGGGACAGACAATCAGTTTACTTACAGTTGGTTTTCTTCTAATGAGCCTAATAATCCGTTTTGGGGTATATACCAAAACTTCCGAGATTTATATCATTGTTACACCTAACTTATTTAATCAGAAACGATTCAATCGTTCAATGCTTTTACGGTATGGAATGCATTACTATAATTAGTTTGCAGTTGTAAGAGATATTAACTAGTCCGCTAGCGTTTGTTTCGACATATTATTTAGATAGAACAAAAAAAATCTCTTTAGTTTTGCGCACTGGCTTGTTCTTTAACTTTATTATCAACGTAAGTTAAAATCACGCATACGAATCACTTCTCAATAGTTACGCGGACACCGTTTTGCGCACTTTATTACTTGGCGATTGTATAATTTCAACAAAATTACTCCGCTAAGTTATGTTCTTGCTTTTACTACATATTACCAATCTAGAGTTCGAATATCAACTAACTTAAAAATACCAAAATACAAACTGGGGACGTGCATCTCCCTTTTTTAACTTCAACATACACAAAAAAAAATACGTTACAGTTCTGAGAAAGATAATAAATTTGGGTATACAATTTATTTTATTAGATAATTTTCAATTTATTAACTTTTTGATAAATTTAGGTTTTGTATAGGCAGGTTTTGGTAGGTTGAATTGAAACTCATAAGTATTTTTTAATTTTTTATTTATTGATTATACAAATACATAAATACATTACATCAGATATTAAATAGAACTACCAAAACGGTTTTAACAATATAACGATAGATAATAACGTAATATAAAACACTCATAAAGTTGAAGTAAAACCACAAAAAGAAAAAAAAAGTACAATTTAAATTCAAAATTTGAAAAATAAAAAACATAAAATGTGAAACCAAAATATATATAAGTAAATATATATACAGGGTGTTTCAGAATAAGATGCTGATCCTTAAGGGTGTCAATCCTTACGCATTTTAAGAAGAAAAGTTCAAATAAAACATATGTCCTCAACCTCTTAACTTTTGATCTACAAGGTGTTCAAGTTTTAAGAAAAAAACGTTTTTTTATCATAACTTTAATATATTTATAGATATTTTAATAAAATTTGGCATATGCCTTCTAAGCTACAACAGCTATTTTTTGATTTAGAAATTTTTATTTTTTTACAGTGGCGTCCGTACAGGATGAGGACTAGATATTTTTAGAGAAATATTATGTACGCCACTGCTTTTTTTTTAAAATAGAAATTATTTTTAAAATCTCCATTCATTTTAAGGTAAATTTGATTTCTTGTTTTTTTTTTGTCCGACGAACGGTTTCCGATCAAAAAATAAAGATCATTAAATGGACACAATTATCGCTATGTACCTATCATCATTTTGAAAAAGTAGGCTATGGACTTTGTTGGCAAGGAAACAATTAGATAATGCCAAACAGTTATGACAGATAGTTATTTAACCCTAGTTCACTCGCGCGCTCTCTGTATACGTTAACACTCGCGCCACGGTCCTTTCGACCGACTGCCGAATTTATCAGTTTCAATCAAAATAAGAAGATTTTAATAAGTGGTATGTTTATTATAAGCAATATGACAATATGTAATAAAAACTTAATACTAATTTGCAGTCTCAAAAATGGATAAAAACATTATTTTCTAAATAATTACAAATTGAAAGTTTATTCACTGATATCTTCTTCTTTGCAGGCCACACAAGTGAGAATCGTATGTTCCTTACAAATATATTTTGAACACATATGGCATTGGGCTTTAGTTTTTCTATTTTTGGCTGAGGTGCAGTAGTTGCAACGTCCGATAGCAGTGTTTTTTCTCAAAACTGTCAGTTCAATGTTCAAAATTCTTCGTATGTCAATTTTTAATTGTGTTGGTATGTTTTCCTGAAGCAATCTTCGTTGCATGTAATCATTGCATAGTTCTTTGCTCAAAGATTTTAGATAATTTCTTCGTTCGATATTTGATTTCGTGTTATATCTGTATATAATCAGACTATTTATTGCAGCTATATTTAGTACTGAAAAATATCGTTAATGGCCATCTTGCAGATTTCCGGGACACAGAATAAGTTTCTTTCATTTGGTCGACAACATCGACACCGCCCTTTGTTGAGTTATAGAAAGTTATAATTGATGGTTTCTTTACATCACCTGTATCTTCGTCTATCTCACCAACTTCATGCATTGTGGATATCATTAACATATTTTTTATTCTGCTTTGGGATGTACGATAACAACGTTACATTCGTTTTGTATGCAAATAAAGTTGAATACACTTCTCTGCCTTGGGAATTTTGAAATTCTAATAGAAGTTCACGCTTATTTTTTTATCGTTCTCACCACCGTCAATTTATCTTTCACCAAAGCGGCGGCAAGTGGTATTGAGGTGAACCAGTTGTCCCATGGTAATATTACGTCCGAATTTCAAAATAGGTTTTACCATACGCTTGACAACACTTGCGGCGCTATTGTCAACTCTGATACTGACCGTTTGGTTGTTTTCCAGCATAAATTTCCATGTTTAGCGTATAATAAGTCTGCGAATCAACAAGCGAAAATATCTTGATACCATAACGGGCTGGCTTACTTTTTATGTATTGGCGAAAGCCACATCTTCCCCTAAACGATTCTAACATTTCATCTAACGTTGCATTTACCCCAATGATGTAATTTTGTTGACAACGGTAAACAAATCCATCAAAAAATTGCCTTATAGGTGCAAGTTTGTTCGTGCTTTTCTCTCAACTCTGTCATGGATGTTGTCAAATCTCAAACATAGTAGAAGGAACGAGAACCGACTTTTTGACATTACAGATCGAAAAATTCAATACCTGTACCATCGGTTTCCCATAGGTCTGTAACATTTATGTGTTGTAAGCGCAACACACCTGCCATATACAAGAGACCAAATAGAGCTCTTATTTCTATTACATCGGTATCCTTAGCATCCCGTTCTCGTGAAAATTTGTAGCGAACAGATCGAATAAAAATGTTAGTGTTGGATACGATTTTTGGAGAGTTTCTTCAGGAACAAATAATTGCCAAGAAGAAACTACGGTTGTTGCGGAACTAGCTTGATTGGTCGGGCCCTCATGAAAACTGTAAACATTTTTGGCTTTTTTTCTTCCCAAAGTTACTGGTGGAACTCTTCTCCAGATTGTTTTGTCTTTACCAACATAAGGATTCATTCTGTGTGTTAAGGGAATATCACAAGCTGAAGTGTCACTTTCCTCAATTTCATCATCAGTAAAACTACTTTCTTCAGCCTCAGTCCTCTTCAACTCGACTTACATAATCGTCATCAGATTGCTCAGTAGTAGTACTGTGGTTACTTTCGGACACATTGTCTTGTTTACTATCTTTAGCTTCTCCACCAATTAATTCTTCTTCATGGTTAAACTCATCATGCAATGCTTGCAAGCGAGCTTGCTCTTTCTCGTAGTAAGCCATTCTAAAAACACAATAAAAATAACTTCACTAAACTACATAGATGTTAAAGAATAAACATACAAGAGAAGTGTTGCTAATGATCACGTTTACACTGGAATCAACAGAATTATTTTACTAACGTTAACACTCGCGTATACGGTCGAATCGACCGAAAGGTAAAAATTTGCAACTAAACTCAAAACCAGAATTCATACGACTGCAGGATACTAAGCGTTTAACAGTTTTAAAAATTGTCACGAAAGGGTGGGGTGAGGTCATGCGCGATTCGACAATTATAAGGAATCATATAAACGGTCGGTCTAAAGGACCATAGCGCGAGTAATCTAGGGTTAAGTACACAAATATTAAAGTTATGATAAAAAAACGTTTTTTTCTTACAACTTAAACACCTTGTAGATCAAAAGTTAAGAGGTTTAGGACAAATGTTTATTTGAACTTTTCTTCTTAAAATCGCGTAAGGATTGACACCCTTACGGATCAGCATCTTATTCTGAAACACCCTGTATGTACACAACTAGGTGGATTCGACATTTTTAAAGTAATGCCAAACATATCCCGGTCAGCAGTTTGATTAAATATTTTACAGGTCCAAGAGATTGGTGAAGCTAACATAGGAGGGTTGGATAGGTAGACCAAATTAAATCTTCTGACACTATCAAATTGAGGCACCTGAAAGTTGATGCAACTCAACAAATCAGGGCTAAAGGACTTTGTTACAGATGTTATATAAAGTTGTTAACAAACATTGATTTCTCTTATACTCCAACGTACTTACTCTAGCTAAATCCCTCAAACACTGTGTGGGAAAATCCCTATGACAAAACACCATTGCCTTTTATAATAAAAATAACGCAGAAAATTGTTTTGCATGATCTCAATCTTCTTGCAATATTTTTTATTTAATGGGTTCCACATAATAGAACAATACTCAATTTTACTTCTAACAAATGAAAAATAAAGAATTAGAATTCTTTTGGATCTTTGAAGAATTTCAATTCTCTTTTAATTAATTCCGTCATTTTATAATACGAAGTTATCACATTATCAATGTGATTATTAAAGTTAAACTTATTATTCATAATAACACCAAGACCATAGATCTGTTATACTGATTTTAGTTCAGAGAGCCCAATAAAATATTTAAACAAGTTTTCTGATTTCTTTCTACTTATGGACATTGCACTTATTGATGTTTAAACTCATTCAAAATACACCAATCATTAAATCTATTCAAATCATTTTGAAGAATAATTGCATCACTGATGCCATTAATTCTACGGTATAGTTTCACATCATCCGCATACAAAAGACAAAAGAACTGAAATATCTCAGGCAAATCATTTATGAAAATTAGAAAAAAAGAAGTCCAAGTTTAGAACCTTGAGAAATTCCTGAATTAGAAATTAAACGGGAAGATGTAAACTTAAGAAAAGAAACACTACATTCTCTGTCCTGAAGATAATAGGCAAAAAAAAACAAATAACCCCACACGTGGCACCCAATTTACTAAGTTTCTTAAGTAACATATCATAAAAAACCATATCAAAGGATTTACTAAAATCAGTATAAATTACATCTATTTCTCCTCTGTCCTCCAGAACTAAGAAAACAAATTCAGAAAAAACGAACAAATTTGATTTCCTTCCTTTATAAAACCCATGATGACAAGATGAAATGTATTATTATAAAGAATCTTCTAAATCATATTTTCAAATACTTTGCCTGGACTGTTTAAAATCAAAATTTGATATCTCAGCATCATTACCTTTTTTAAAAACTGGTGTAATTTTCACTAATTTCTATTTTGTACACTCCTTGCTGAAAATATAAATTAAATTTTTGTAAAATTGATATTAGTGAAGATATTGTTACAACAATTATTGTCACATAATTGTTATATTTTAGTAATTACTTATCTGATCAATAAATAGTTTAAACAAAAGTTGTGTATAATTAAATTATGTATAAACAACTTTTATTTGAAACAAAATGTGTAAAATGAATATTTTTCTAAACATTTAAAAATTGGAAAATCTGTGTAAGTTAACGGCCCTTTAGGCTAGATAGAATATACCCAAAATCTAATCAGATCTGCGGAATTATAAATAACGTCTGTGTACAAAGTTTCATAAAAACGGACTGGTGGTTTTCTTGATAGTTTACATACGGACGAACGGGCGGCTGGCCTTCGGACAAATAATTTTTTTGGCTTCATTATAACGTACTAATTCTAATTCGTCGGAAAAATTAAAAAAAAAGAGTGATAAAATTTTCGGTTTGAAAACTGTCGCATAACTCCCCATTTTATTTTATAAGATGTGGAGAAAAAATGCAAAGAAATCATTATTTCAACGCAAATTAGTCGTTGCTAAGTGCTAAAGAAATATTTGTAATTGTCATATTTGTATGCTAAATAACTTATCGGCGTTTCTTCTTGTTTTATAAAAGTGTTGTATAATTCAATTTGAAATATTTTAAAAATGCTATAAGCGTGCGCTAAATGTTTTGTGCTCTAGTGCACGAAATACTTCAGCACGTTACTACTAATGTTTCATTTCTCATAGTGATCAAAAAACCTTTTTTGACGGCTGTAGAAAAAAATTGTTTTTTATTTTTATTGCGGCTATTATTCAAAACTTAACCATTTATAAAATATTTGGGTTTTTATATATTCAAAAGCCTATGCCAAGTAGGAAAAATATGGATTTAGGGGACAATTCGTAATTAACAACGAGGCAATCGAGATGAGTTTCCTAAAAAAATTAGAATATTCCGCATAGTATCAGCCCAACGTGTTGCACTACATTTATGGTTATAAAAGGCATCCCATGTTCTCCCACAAACTTACTTTGTAATGCTGATACAGACAGAAATTTATAAACATACCAAATACATATACAGTATGGAAAGAAAGTACCGGATAAATTCAGTAATTCGATTACAGCTTCTTTTTTGGAAAAAATCTGGAAAAGGGATTTGTTTTTGAAGTTGTGAAGTCATGGTCATTTTTTAAATGACTTTTTGTTACTGATCTTGACAATACTTTTTATTCTGCTTTCAACAGTACATTTTATTGTGAATTTAATTTTAAAAAATTCAAAAGAATTTTATATTTTAAAAATTCGACTGTTATCTGAATTTTCCCATTTCCATTAAAGGAAAATTTGTTTATTTTTAATTACAAAACAATCGAACCAGAAGGTCTTTAGATCCATTTTCCCATATTAATGTTTCCAAAAATTTGATCTTCAAGAATTTTTTTCTCCATATTTTTAAATGTAACACATTAAAATTTTATTACAGTTGAAAATAGAATAAAAAGTACTATTGAAATCACTAATAACAAGTATAGGTAGTTTTCAACAAAAATTTCACAATTTCAAGAACAAATGACGAACTAATATGAAAATTTGCTGTAATATTTGTCCTGTAATTTAAATCGTTACACCAGCTTAGAATTTTATCCAAATAATATTTGCAACGTAATTATTGAATTTATTCGTTACTTTTTTTTTACACTGTATTATGTATATACACGACACGATACAGAGTAGTCCTATCAAAAATAAAACAGCATTTAAAAAATGCTAAACAAATAAAAACAATATTTTAGAAAAATATTTTTAGAAATTGGGAAAAACATTTAACAGGCACGTTACGATTAAAGGACTCGACTTATTTTTGAAGTTGAATTTTGTGGGGCATCCGATAGAAATACAAATTGGTGGACGTCTTAGGCAATAAAACGATTTTTTTGGTGGGCCGCCCTGTCTGTTGTAATTATTAATAATTTCCACTTACGCTTTCTAACTGTCTTTGAATTTCAAAAAACCAACGTACCGCTAATGGTTGGAATATGCAAAACGCTCAATAATTCGGACAGATGAGCATAAGAACTTCCCGTAGCCAATGTCCCTCACACAACTGCTATATTAACTTTGAGATTTGTTGATAGCGTTATTGTCCTCAGGTTCATCTGCCTTATCCGTATCGATAAATTCTTCCTTTCGCAAATATTACTAATTGCAGACAAATTCTAGCTTTCCTCCGGTACATCGCTTATTATGTTTGGATTGGAGCGACAAACTTTTGTTGAAAAACTGATCGATTCACGATACGATGGCTTTTGATCTCTGTTTTCTTTGATACTTTTTCAACCGTAAGTTCATGTTCACAAATTTTGTTGGAAGCCATTTGTAAAAAAAGTAACATAATTAATAAAACTACCTATTGTAATTTCGCAAATTTTTATGTACAGGCGTCTTCTCAGAATAGTTATTTGTCCAACAAGTGAGGAAAGCAATTCTTTTTCCCACTCGAGCTCGAGTTACAGTAAGAGTGGAAAAAGGCTTTCTTCAACATTTTTTCCACAACATTCTCCAAAAAAAACAACCTAATGAAAGAAGTAATTTTCGTACGTAAAAGCAAAGTTGATAATAGGTGGGACCCAATAGTCTGTAGTATCGGTGTGGTCTCAATCTGTCATAGGGCAGCCGCGTGATTCTAACCTATACATATAGGGTAGCAATTTTTAAGAGTTGAAATATAAAATATTAAATTAAACAAACCTGATTGAATACTAAATTAAATTGTTTAACTAAGTACTAGGCGCACATTCTTACATTTATGTAACACTAAATTATTTTCCTCGCTAGTGAGGAAAAACGAATTTTCCTCACTATTTGTAGAGAGTAAACGTCCGTTTTCTAAGTATTTCGTAAAAAATAATATTTTTAAATCAATCGTATTTATTTTAAGCTTATAAAATCAAAAAAGAGACTAAATCCCGTTAATGTTGAATTTATTGTTATTCTCATCCTGCAACTTACGAATTATATTCCTGCTGTCCTTCCTTCTGAGCCCAAGTTGGAAGCGAAATCGTAATCGTTGTCGACTCCACTTTGAAACACAGAGTTATCGCAAGCGTTATCAATTAATCCATTCATGATGAAAATACAATTTGTAACTGATAATATTTTCGGTAACTGTGTAATAAATGTCACGGTTATATTACCTGCAGAACTAATACTCCGATTAGATTCCTATGTCAAATGATTATTGTCTTTTTATTCACTATAATCAGTGTCTTCTAATTGTTGATTACCACAAACTGAGATAAATTAAACACAAACAAGATTTAAAATAAAGACGTTTTAAAACCGTAAATATAAATCTAAGTTTACACTAACCAGGACGTCGGTTTTGTAAAAAACTGGATATTGCACACTTTTATGTTTACCACCATTTCAATAGGACTAAGGTTGATCTCTACTTACCATCGTTTTCCCGAAAATTTTGTTTGCCCTCTTTTCAATAGGTGGCGGTTTTTGCATTAATAGATGGAGCTTTTCGCAGTCACTAATATTGGTAATAAAACTCGGAATGCGATTTGTTGTCGCACAAACGGAAGCCTTTTAAAACTATGAAATAAAACAATTATTATATTTTATGAATATTATTAATTCTAACAGACTAACAGAATCATAAAACTTACTGTTTAACACCTCCAATAAAAGTTTTTTGAAAACAAACGAAAAACTCTACTTCCATCAGTTTTTCGTAAATAGATCTTACCGTTATTAACCCATACAAAGTTCCAATTTTCTTGAAGTTTAAATTTACGCGCCATTGATAGAAGTTTTTTACAGCTTTCTTTTTATAAAAAAAAAAAAATCGTTTTTTCTCTAGTGAGTGTGCTAAGATCCCTCTTCATCTTTCTACACTGAAGAAACTCATTTTTATTATTTTTTCTTAAAAACTTCAATAACATTGTAGGAAACTCAAAGTTGAAAACTGGAATTAATCGCATCCCAGTTTAAATTATAACCAAGTGCACTGGAAAGGTTTGTAACAGCCGTAAACAAGGTTTCTTCTTGCCTCACTGGTAGACCATGTACCTACATTGGAACGATTTTTTGCTGAGCTAAATCTACTTTTTTTTTCCAAAAACTTAATATCTTTTTTTAAACCCTCATTTTCACTTAATAGCGTATTAATAATTTCTTTTTGAGTTTGTATAATTTTGTTTTGTGTTTCAATAAGATTCTTATTATCTACAATTTTGTCATGACAGGAGTTCAGTGAGACATTGATATTTTTATCTAAATTTGCTTGATTCACAGCAATATCACCTATTTGTTTTCTTAAATCAACAAGCAACTCATGAATATCTTGCGTCTGACTAGAAGTCCCAGACTGAGACTGTCGGCTGGCACTAAACACTAAACATCTGAAACTATTAAAATCATTTAGAAGACTGCATGACTTTATGAATGTAATAGATAATATGACAACACTGTAGACAGACCTTGAGCACACCTGCACAGTACGGAGTTCAGAGCGGTACTGTATTTTCAGTAATGCCGATGTTTTGATCGCTGTGTTGGCAGTTTTTTCAAAACCTGTTTAACAAAACAGTCAATTATAATACCATAACGTTTTTTTAACATATTAGACGTTTAAATAAAAATCTTTGACAAACATTGAGTTCTATTTTCTAACTTGGATGATATTGAAAAACGTAAGTTCTGGGCCTTTAGATCATGATCAATTTATTTTTATTACACCAGTTGCTGAATATAGTAATAACTGAATAATAATTTGGTTTATTTTAGTATTAACTTCCAATTTTGCTGCAACTAATATTGTCCGCAGTGAAAACATAGTAGGACTCGGAGTGTTCCGCAATTAAACTAAACGCCATCCGACATATTACTTCCCTATCTGACATAAACAATTTATCCATGGGTTTACATCACTTCCACCAATGTTAAATATTTTCTGACATACAAACTCAATATCAATGTCATCAAAGGCTAGACCAAAATTTTCAATTCGAATAATTGCGTTCATAAAATTGTTTTCAAGTATTTTTCTTCCTACGTTCATAATCTACCAGTTGTCATGCGTCTATGTTTCACGTTAATTGTTTTCCAAACATTTTCCCAGTAACTGAAAAATCTAGCTACGACGCTCAGAAGTAGATGCTTCTGATGTTTTTTCTTACTCTGTTTAACGGATTTTAGTTTTTCAAATTTATAGTGGTTTTGAAAATAAGACATAGTAAATAGTCGATTCTTTAATAGGTTAATAGTAAAAGTTTTGAAGAAAAAAGACTTTGGTGTTGAAAAAAAAAGAAGAATAATTGTACCACCAGTCTTTAAGTGATGATACATTTAAAGACCACCACTCTTTTAGCGTGGTACATTTATTTACCATTAGTCATGTAAAATTTTACACATTGAACAAATGAAATCGTTTTCTTAGCATATTTATTTCTTTATCTACATATGGTAACCCGCAAAACAGTTTTTGCAGAGAGGTACTTGGCACTCTTGACACAAGGTTGTCGTTCTTTTCTGCAACTTTTTCTGCGCGCAGAATGTACAGAGTCTTCTGGTTTTTTCTTCAATCGGCAAATGGAGTGAAACGCGCTCATCGATTTTTCGTTTTTTAGATGCACGACCCGTTTGCGTACCTCTAACTACAGATGCAGTTTTCAACCCGTCTTCAATCATTGTCTCAGCCAAAGGTACTAGAAAATCTAGAAAACTGCAACTACCGTTATCCAAAAATCAATCATGATTACTCCATGGCAATCATCATAACAAGTTATTGTTCGTTGCTATGGTAACGCAATATTTTGTTTATGCAAGGAACTGGTCTAGGCTAACTAGATATCAATACATCTTCGTATGTACCAATAGTTTTTAATGTTACAAAATAGATAGATTTTATGTACCACCAGGCCGGTAACTCAAAAAATAGATTTTTTTATTTTTTCAGATGTCTCGCAATAAGAAGCTCACCTCAGAGCAACTGCTTCATTATGCAAATTATTCGTCGGACATATCCGGCATTTCCGACTTTTCTGATGGCAGTAGTGATCTTTGGGAGCCATATAGTGACGGTGAGCATAGTATTGACAAGATGGAGAAAGATATGGAGGAAATAGAGGATGAAAATGAGGATGATATTGAACATATGGCAGACACCAATCTTGATCAAGTTGATTCCAGTTGTAATAACGAAACTCAAGTCAATATTATATAGTCAACAGTGTCCAATAATTTAATTCCTAGAAAGAGCATACCTGCTTCAAGAAAATGTGCGATTCCTTCCTATTTCAATGAAAATATGGAGCCTTACGATTTTTTCTGTAAACTTTTCCCACAGTCATTGTTTATCTACATTGCCTAATGCACTAATGAACGTTTTGATATACTACAAAAAACTACAAAAAAAGTACACTCCATTCGAAAAACTGACATAGGGTAAATAAAGGTGGTAGTAGGTTGCATGCTTATCATGTCATATAACCGTTTGCCAACAATTCAAAATTATTGGTCAAGACATCTATCAATGGGAAACACAATAATAAAAAAGTCAATTTCACTTGATAGATTCAAACTACTATCATTGAAATTGTATTTTGCCTCACCGGAAAAGCCAACGAATGCGGATAAAACGTACTATAGGGTGTTCCAGAAGTAGCGCCGAATTTCAAAGGGCAATAAAAAACTCAATTTTCGCTCAATTTGAAATTTTTTTATTGGAAAATGTAGCAAATATACTCCGATTTAAGTATGAAAAATCACATCTGGCATGTGCCCACCCAAACTCGCCGCACACTGCACCAAATGGTCATTGAAATTTTCGATCACTCGCCTGTCGTTCAAAAAGTGAGCCCGTGGTTTTAAATTTGCGCACCAATCTTCGAACAGTTGATTCGTTAGGTGCCTCATTACGTCCTAGACGGTTACGAAGCACTCGAACCGTTGCCGTGGGGCTTTCATTACACTTGTAAAAAGTTTTTAACACCAAAATACGCTGTTCTTTGGAGAGCTGTTCCATCGCTAAAAGTCACTAAACAACAAAAACTTAGTAACGAGCGGGTCGGTAACTCAAATCGGGATGATAATAGATAACAAAAATCATAACATCATAGCTACCAACCTTTGCTGGAAACCATAGTGCCAACTTAAAATTTGGCGCTACTTCTGGAATACCCTTTATATTGACAACGTAGTTCAGTGTTTGAAGCAAACCTTCAAAAAATCTCATCAGGATAGTAGTTTTCAAAGAATTGATGAATCCATGACGAAGTTCAAAGGTCGGTCATCTTTGAAACAATATATGCCACTGAAACCGGTAAAAGGAGGCATAAAGATGTGGCTTCGGTGCGACTCACATTCAGGCTATGTTTATGACTTTAACGTCTATTCTGGACGGGATTTAGAAAACAGCGTAGGTACATTGGGAGAGAGAGAGAGTAGTCAACGTTGAAGTCATAAACATAGCATGAATGTGAGTCGCACCGAAGCCACATCTTTATGCCTCCTTTTACCGGTTTCAGTGGCATATATTGTTTCAAAGATGACCGACCTTTGAACTTCGTCATGGATTTATCAATCCTTTGAAAACTACTATCCTGACGAGATTTTTTGAAGGTTTGCTTCAAACACTGAACTACGTTGTCAATATAGTACGTTTTATCCGCATTCGCTGGCTTTTCCGGTGAGGCAAAATACAATTTCGATGATAGTAGTTTGAATCTATCACGTGAAATTGACTTTTTATTATTGTGTTTCCCATTGATAGATGTCTTGACCAATAATTTTAAATTGCTGGCAAACGGTTATATGACATAATAAGCATGCAACCTACTACCACCTTTATTTCCCCTATGTCAGTTTTTCGAATGGAGTGTGTCAAGACGTTCATTAGTGCATTGGGCAATGTAGATAAACAGTGACCGTGGGAAAAGTTTACAAAAAAAATCGTAAGGCTCCATATTTTCATTGAAGTAGGAAGGAATCGCACATTTTCTTAAAGCAGGTATGCTCTTTTTAGGAATAAAATTATTGGACACTGTTGAGTATATAACATTGACTTGAGTTTCGTTATTACAACTGGAATCAACTTGATCAAGATTGGTGTCTGCCATATGTTCAACATCATCCTCATTTTCATCCTCCATTTTCTCCATATCTTTCTCATTTTGTCAATACTATGCTCACCGTCGCTATCTGGCTCCCAAAGATCACTACTGCCATCAGAAAAGTCGGAAATGTCGGATATGTCCGACGAATAATTTGTATAATGAAGCAGTTGCTCTGAAGTGAGCTTCTTATTGCGAGACATCTAAAAAAATAAAAAAATTACTTTTTGAGTTACCGGCCTGGTGGTACATAAAATCTATCTATTTTTGTAACATTCAAGACTATTGGTACATACGAGGATGTATTGGTATCTAGTTAGCCTAGACCAGTTCCTTGCATAAACAAAATATTGAGTTAACATAGCAACGAACAATAACTTATTAGAAGTGTCAGTGTAAAGTTTGAGGTCAAAAAGTAAACCAGAGTCACGCAATAAATTAAATGAAAAAAGATGTCCACCGAAATTGTGAAATTTAAAAAGTTGGAGTATCGAGCCATCATCAAGTACCTGTATTTAAAAGGGTTAAGAGGTAAGTAGATTTACGAAGATATGCTTAGTACTCTTGGTGATCAATGTCCTTCGTATGCGACCGTCAAAAATTGGAATGCAAGCTTCAAAAGAGGTAAATTTTCATTGAAGATGAACCGATCGGAAAGGCCAGTTTCTGTGTCAGTCCCCGAAATTATTGATGCAGTTCCATGACATAATTTTATCACACCGTCAAATTGGGCTAAACCGGATATCTGAAGCACTGAATATTTTATACGAACGCGTTCATCATATGGTTCACGTCAATTTGGACATAAGAAAATATGCTGCAAAATGGATCCCCAAATGTTTGAATGTTGACCAAAAGCGTGCAAGGGTAGAAGCATCGCGTTTAATCTGTGCTCGATTTGAAAACGATGTATACTTCTTAAACCGAATTGTTAGTATGGATGAGACTTGGGTACATTTCTACGATCCAGAAACAAAACAACAATCGATGGAATGGCGACACTCTGGTTCTCCAAGACCTAAGAAGTTTCGTGTCCAAAAATCTGCTGGAAAAGTTCTTGCTTCAGTTTTTTGGGATTGCCATGGAGTAATCATAATTGATTTTTGGATAAGGGTAGAACAATAACTGGAGATTACTATTCGACATTACTGACCACTCTACGGGAAAATATTAAAAGGAAAAGACGCGGAAAGCTATCCAAAGGTGTTTTGTTTTTGCAGGATAACGCCCCTGCACACAAATCTCATGTTGCCATGCAAAAATTCGTGATTTAGAGTTTGAATTACTAGAACACCCCCTTATTCACCCGATTTGGCTCCGTCCGACTATCACCTCTTTCCTCAACTGAAAAAAGTTTAAAAGGTCGTACATTTTCTTCCAACTAGGAGGTAATAGAAGCTGTGGAGGTCTGGTTTGCAGAGCAAGAAAAATTTTTTTGAAAGGTCTAGAGACGTTGCAGGTTCGCTGTAATAAATGTATCCAATTAAAAGGAGAATATGTTGAGTAATAAAATATTTTGACATTGAAATTTTGTTTGGTTCTATAGTAGGCTAAGAATTTTTCAATATATCCTCGTATATGTACCAAAACAAAAAAAAGATGTTTTTTATGTTTTTTTTAATTAGATACTAATGATAACTGAATATGATACTTATATCACTTAGAAGTCCAATACTAGCACTTTCCTGATAGACAACAACATTTTTATGATATTATTTGAAAAACAAAGCAATCATTCGCGATACACGCTAATTAACGAATAAAAACAACGTCAAATGAAATATTATGGTAGGAGTGACCTTAAAATTGATAGATAGCAGATTGGTGCATATTTGTACCGTTTTACGTGTTGAAATAAAGATACAGTTCTCGACAAACTGTCGCTGGTACATATATGTATCTTTAGTATCGATAGGGTTAAAATAAAAAGAAATAAAATATTAATAGTGAATTATTAAAGTGGATTTTAAATACTACAATAGTTGTGTCAAGGGGCGTCATTTCATAAATGTAAAATAATTGACTAGTACTATTATTTTAACACAAATTACAATTTTCTAGACGGGAAATATAAGTGATTAATTTTTTTTAGAATATTATAAATTCTTTAACATTCTATTTTTTTTATTACGCGTCGTATGAAAGACAAAATAGATATTTACCAATACATTTACTAATTTAGATTAGAACAATTTTGGTTTAAAATTTAGTAATTGGGTGTATGCATTTGTGGAATGTATAAAAAAAAATCGCAAAATGTAGATAAGAATTTTTTTGATGTATTAGTGCCTTTATCATCAATTTCGCAATTTTTTGGTTTTTTACAGTGGGGTGCAACAAATTCAAACAAAAAAAGAAAAACAATTCGAAAGTTGCTGTTTGGAGGGCTATTCATTTTTCTATTTTTGTTTCATTTATTAAATTGCAAATTGCAGTTTGATTCGGTTGATTTTGCATTAAATTCCGTTTTATTTTTATTTGCATATAGTGGACTTGCAGAGTATTCACGTTTAGTAGTTCACAACGAGAAACAAATGTGGGAAATAGTGGAAAACATGGTAAATCTTGACATCAAAATCAAAAATATTACAAACAATAATATTCACTATTTCTCGTCCAAAAGATTTTTAAAATTTATTATGTTTGTTACTTATTTTTTTATTTTTTAAATATCGCAATTGATAGTTTTATAATATGGTTTAATTCTGATAATGAATACGATTGTGGTGCGTGTGTTTATTTCTACTACGTCAGTGAATTTTTAAATGCAAATGTGGAATGTTTTATAGTATGCCTGTTGTATGAGATAAAAAGGAGGTTATGTTTTATTCACAGTTTTCTAAAAAACCCAAATACATCTTGTGTTTCTAAACTTTCTATAGTGCTAATAAGAAAGATTTTGGTCAAATTAAAATCTTAGGTAAAGAACTGAACACCATTTTCAATAATTTCTTTTGTTATAAAATATTTGTTTGTTGGTTTTTAACATTAATTTCATTATATTGGCTAAGTTCTAATTCATTCGGTGGGCAACGATTAACTGTGGGTATGATTGTTATTATAGCATATTGGCTATGTAGCAATTCAATCGAGGTTTTACTTGCTTTGTATGCATTTGCTGCATTTGAGGAAGAGGTAAGTTATATAATTATTTAATTTGTTGATTTATAAATCCTACTTTATGATTTTAAATAGAAAATTAACGTGTTTTTTTTGTCACAAGCAATTCTAAGAATCAATTAACTATTATTGTAATTATTAAAGTCATTGGGGTTACAATAATTTCACCATATAGTATAATAAAATCGGAAACAAATCGATATTTTCCAAATTTTTATAAAATGTGTAAAAATGAAGTCTATACACATAAAATAAGTTTGCGAGTTATAAAAAAGTTTAATTCAAATACTTACATAAACAAACAACCATTTATATTTGATTCATACGAGTAGTGACGTCACGACCAATGGGAATACTTTTAAAGAATTATTTTAAAAGATAGTGTTTTAGAGCACATTATACTTTTTTGTACTTTACTTTTACTTTACTTAACAATAAAATATCATTTTCTTTAATATAAATTTATGAAAACACCCAATTACCTAAATTTAACAATACTTCAAAGTGTTTTGTTTAATGTTTAATAGGGACAATTGTTTTTTTAATACATGACGTTAAAATAGACATACATATTATTATTTAAAAAGCTGCTAAAAACAAATAGTAGACGAAAATGTTTTTACGTTTATCATGTATAAACAAGTA
The DNA here is from genome assembly GCA_030710515.1 of Abscondita cerata. Classification (NCBI taxonomy): domain Eukaryota; kingdom Metazoa; phylum Arthropoda; class Insecta; order Coleoptera; family Lampyridae; genus Abscondita; species Abscondita cerata. Next base: position 583,056 of record JALBCR010003061.1, on the reverse strand, counting down.
ATTTATTGCGTATCATTCTCAATGAAATTTACATATGTCCCTATTAACAAAATTTAATTGATTTTGAAAATATTATTGTAATGTCTTTTTGTATTTGGAATACGTGTTAAGGTAAATGAGAAACATTTGTTCACCCTTTTTTTGTACGTAACACGCACATGCAGTTTTTCAAAAAATTATCTTTACCATTTTAATCAAACTTAACGTTTGTGATTAATTTAGTATAGAGGAAAGCATTTTCAAATATTTTAATTTTTATTTATAAATGTTGTTTTAAATTTAATTATATACAACTTTTCTCAAAATAATTTATTGTAAAAACTATTTTTTTGAATAGGTTAATAACATCAAACTGTAATTTAGTTTTATTTGTAGTTTTATGCAAACAATTTAAAACTCAGAAATATGCTATCAGTCTTTGCTTATTTAAAAACTAACCCTTTAACAGGCAAGACTCTGGGGCTTTATTTAAAACACTTTTAGTGATATATATGAATTACTAGGGTGCTTTTGAAACATAATATGACATAAAAATGTTTAATATACTTTTTGGATTTTTTTTTATAGGGAGGTACATATTTGTACCAGTGAGCGTTCCTGCATTTAAAATACATCAAATGTTTAGTGGTACAAATATGTACCATATCGTAGTATATGCCTTTTATATGCAAACCTGTACTTTCAGAAACACTTTGTGTTTTTTAAACTATAATAAGATACATTTGGATTCCATAAACAAAATGTATTTGCTATTTGTGAACAAATACACTAATTCAAAATGTTGAAATACAAATATTGAAACAATAATCAAAAGAACATTTTCAAAAATGCTTATAAAACAGTTTATAAATACAAAATATCAAAAAATACAGGTAAACTTAATGAATATATTATAATTTATGGAAAGGTGCAAAACATTCCAGACATAAAGTAACATTACATTCAAGACAAATAATATTTGATCTATGATGTTTATTCAGAGTGCTACAGTGACAACATCTCATTCGTGTTCCTTTGATCGGTAAATATTTTCCAACATTGTTAAGTCTAGTAATATTATGAATGGTAACACTCCCATCAGGGTTATTTCTTTTCCGACCACGTCCGAATTCAGAAACTGGTCCAAGTTTTGCCCTTCCACAATAAGAACTTATCAGTTTTGATGCTAAAATTGATCTAAATTTTGGATGTGTCATGGGTTTTCTGGGTTTTGAAGTTTGTTTGATGGTTGTTTTATATAAATTGTAGCTATTGACAATACAAGAGTCCAGACAATAATAAAAGATTCTCAACCACCAACGCCTACTATTCCAGAAAATACTGTAAGCTGCCAGAAGCTGGTCAAAGTGGTCTACTCCTCCCCTATATTTATTATAAGACGCAACACCTTCTGGGCAGGTCACAAGTTTCCTAGTTCCGTCTTTTTGAGTTCTGAGTATCTGTGCTGTTTCTTCTGGATTATGCATAGTGCTAATTATACTAACGGACTTCTTTCCCCTATCCTTCCATTTTGAAATATTCCACATTTTTGTATAAGACGCCGTCGCTGTCTCCTACTTTCATGTTTTTATCTTTGTGTAGAATATGTTTTGTAAACAATTTTCTTGTCTGTCGTATAGTGCCGCAAGTGAAAAGCTTCTTGTCTAATAACTTTTTTGCCAATAACACAGACGAAAAGAAGTTATCAAAAAACAGACAATATCCGAAACCCTCAAATGCAGTTGATAATTTATTGACAACCCTTTCACCAAGTGTCATGATCGTATTCTTTTTGTCTTTGGCACCCTCGTAAACATACATTCCCAAGCAGTACCCTGTCACAGCAAAAGCTATAACCCATACCTTAAAACCTCTTTTATGGGTTTCATAAGCATGCTTCAGGGTACTAATCCTTTTATATTTGACCATTGACTCATTAATTGACAAATAACGTGAAGGATCAAATAGTAAGCGAAATCTTTGGTGTTATAATCCAAAAATGGGCGGATTTTATATAATCTATCATAACCATTTTCTCCCTTCTTAGGCATAATATTATTATCATTTACATGTAAGAGTCTAGTTATCTTCAAGAATCTTTTCACTGCCATAATATTTTGGATTCGTGCAACACCAAAATTCTTATCGCTACTCCAGTAAAGACGCATACTAGGTAATGAGCATTCCTATATAGGCTTTCACTTCTATTACAGTTAAGTTCAAACTTTGTCCCATTTGAAACCCATACAGATTTGACTGGTCTACATGATACTGAAGAAATATAGGAGATAAAACGTTAAGAAAAATAGATAATGGTTGAGAGTATCAAATTTTGCGTGTCTTCTTATTCCAAACTTACGTTCATACAACATTTAAAAAATTCACTTGGAGTTTCTGATTTTGTCGCCCAATCAAACATTTCTTTGTCACTCATATTTCCTTTCAAAGAACTGATGGATTGGTCTGCGTCGCTAATATCATTAAGCGTCTGAACATTTACATCCGGTTGTGAATTTTCTGTTTGACCTCCAAAATTTTAGATATTCTCATATAACCCTTCCTCCCCGTCTTCAAAGTCACTTGAAGCTTTTGAGCTCAAAAACGAATTTGATGCAGACTCCCTATCAGACAATGTAGGCAATACTGCATTATCATCTGCATCCTCTTTGCCATCTGCTTCTGAGTTTATTGCGATATCATCTGTTATTGTGTCTAACAAATACTGAACATGCTCTGGGTTTCCCAAATCATAAAATTTTCGTCGCCCCATCTTGAAAAAAGGAAAAGAATAAACAATTGTGGACTATACAAAAACAAATTACGCATTTACATTTTTTCGTGAAGAAACAATAATATCTAAGCAAAACGTCGTTTTACTCAATGTGGGCAAGAAAACATATTCTTCTGACAGAGAAAACTTCGATTTCATTTACTTACTTCCTATTTTCCAATACTATTAACAAAAGGCATTGAGAATTTTGAGTTCAACTAGAAATTATTAAAAAATGACTTGCAATGTTTCAAACATACTATGTTCTTTGGTACTTATATGTACCACATTTCTAATATCAGAAATTATCTTAGCCGAGAAAAATCTAAGTATATGAAGAAAAGTAGACCATTCTACATAATCATACCATGCGGTATCTAAAATGTTAACGTGTATTCTGTCGAATATTAGAAAAAATAGTAAATATACAATTTCATGTTTGGCGCCATTTCTAACCAAAAATTATAAATACTCAATTTTTGTTCAATTTTGAGCATTTCTAGCTTAAATTTTAATGTAATTAATAAAAACACACTATAAATATTGGTATACTTACTGTGCGATTCAGTTAGTTACATTAAATTCCACAAGAAAAGAGAAAAACTAACTTTTCTGGAGTTCACTTGCTCACACGGTCAGTGGTACAAATAGATACCACTTTATGACAGAAGTTCAAAATTTTCAATGTAGATGACACTATAAGTTGAATACGGTACGTATATGTATCAGAGAGGTGTCTAAAGCATTTAAATGCATCATAAGGTCTATGTTTTGCATACAATTTATGCATAGATCGACTGTAATAACAAGTGGTACAAATACGTACCAAAGACTGTTAAAGGGTTAAATTACGTATACAACATTTTTTAATTTCAACATATAATGTGAGGTTTTTTATAAACAAAGCAGGTGCCCAAATGTAAAATTTTTCGCTACTCGTCGGATTGTTTTGATTTTGGTTTTGGAAATGGTAATCATGGTAACATCGCTTACAATCAATTGCAAATTTGAATTCAAAGTAGGTTTTAATTCTTTTTTAATTATATTTTTTAAAATTAGAATAATACTAGCATTATCCCTGTGGGCTACGTACAAATACAAATACAAATTTTCACGATTGTTTGTTAAACGGTAAAATATATTTAACCTCTAGCAGAACCCTCTCGTGGAGAGGTACAACAAAGCAAATCATTCAATAATTTAAAAATAAAATGGTTTTTAGGAGCCCTTCTTTGTAGAAGTAGGAAAACAAACAACTCAAAAGACTGTGATTGCCAACGTTTTGCCCCTCATATTTTTGTAACTCCACAAAGAAGGAATCATAAAAGACCATTTTTATTTTAAAATTTAATTTTTGGAGGAATACTTACCTGAATCACTCAAAAATATTCTACGTAATCGAATATCAATGTGTATCAATTTTCATTACGATTAGTTATATGGTACAATGGTTAACCTGTAACAGCGCCTTGTAGTAGCAAGCTATATTAAAGGAAATAACTTAAAAATATTTGATCTGCTTAAATATCTACCAGTACCAAGTTTCATAATGTTCTGTTAAACGATATAAAAGTTGAGCTGGTGCACCGCCCTCTGGTGGCGAGCTAGAACGAACTAAATAGCACAAAAACTTTTCCCATAAAAAGTACATATATGTACCAAATTTCATAACAATCGTCTATTGGTTTAAAAGCCTATTAACCCCAAACAAACAAACATCCGTTTTTATATACACAGTGCAAGTAAAAAGTCCGTCATAAATTCGATAAATCAAAAAATAATTATTTTTGAGAAAATTGCAAAAACACGTCTACTTTTATTTTTATTTCGATTTTATTAAACAAAGTGATCCATAAAAGAGCAACGTAGTAGTTATAGTATAATATTAAATTAGTTGTATAAGCAGTCTATTGTTCAACGAGATTAATTATATAATGGAACGAGTTGAACAATAGACCCTTTATACAACAAATTTAATATAATATTTTTTTCAATTGCTTTATTATTCTAGTAAATGTAAAAAATTTCTTTGCTGAATATAGTAACTTATATAAAGTGCTCTGCTAAAATATTATTCAACGCTTTTGCGTGTAATAAAAATTTTTATTACACTCAATTGGAAAAACATTTTTAAGTGACAACCCATATTTTTTTATTTATATTTTGAAAAAGAATTTTTTACTGAAAAATTTTGACACCTTATGTTGGAAAAATGTTTGAAAAAAAATTATCAAAAATTGAAAGACAAATTTGTAGTTGCATAGGAAACAATTGAAATATGACATCAAATTTGAGTTTAAAAAACTAAAGTGTCAGAAGTATAATCAAAATTCTTATAATGGCTACATTAAGTGAACGAGAGAAAATTAAAATCCTCTTGATGATTGGTTATGTAGACAGAATGGGTAGTGTGCGATTTATTTAACAATAATCATCCAGACAGAGTACGAATAACTCAGTCCACTTTAAGCATAGTGGAACTATAGCCTTGTTAGAAATCTTTCAAAAAAGGCCGACCAACAATACATAAAAATGTTTGCTTAAATATCCTCTTAGATCTGCAGGAAAATCTGCACAAGTCCACCCGAGCTGTCGTCGCAGCGTTAGCACAAATATTTCCCAATCCTGATAATCCCGATGTGCCAAATTACATAATGTGGTTCCAGTAAGATGGAGCACCGCCGCACTATGCGAGAATAGTACGGAATTACCTCGATTACATCTTTCCAAATTGCTGGAATAGTCGCAGAGGTACAGTAGAATGACCAGGTCGTTCGCCGAATATGACACCGCTTGATTTTTTTTTTGTAGGGCTATATCAAAAGTCAAGTGTAGGTATACAAATCAACTAATTTAGAAGAACTGAAAGAGCGGATTGCAAGGACTACTAAATAAATACATTCGAAATGAATAAAAATGTATTAAAGGAATTTGAAGCTAGATTGTCATACTGCTAAGAAGTTGGTGGTGGTCACTTTGAGCAGTAACTATAGTTGCTTTTTAATTTTAAAAGTATTAGTTTTTACTTTTAGTTAAAATTTTTAATTTTGTATTATAATAAAGTTTTGTTTTTCAATTTTCCAAAGATGTTTGGTATATGAAGTGTCAAAATTATAATACCATCACTTTCAGTATAAAATTCTCTTTCAAAATATAAATAAAAAAATATGAGTTTTTACTTTAAAAAATGTGAACTACTATGTTGATCTTTTGTAGACTATCATGTATAACCAAAATTACAGAAAAGAACGTCGAAATAAAAATAAAAGTTGACGTGTTTTTGCAATTCTCTCAAAAATAATTATTTTTCGATTTATCGAATTTATGCGGGACTTTTTACTCACACTGTATAGATGGATTGCATGTTACACGTAACGTAGCATAAATAACCAGCTATAATAACAATAATTATTATAATATAATATAATATAATATAATATAATATAATATAATATAATATAATATAATATAATATAATATAATATAATATAATATAATATAATATAATATAGTATAACTTATAATCAATATTGTTTTAGCAAAAGTAAATTAAGTATTATGTTTTATTTTTTTGCAATGGCTAGTATAACTTCGAATAATTTAGTTTCGTTTTATATTTTTTTTTACTACGCTTTTAAAATATAATTAGGATCCCTTGCCTGCATTCCTCGTGGAATACGCTCATTTATAATTTTTGGGAGACCACAGTTTTTGTAAAATTGTTCCAGTTTTTATTTTTTAAATATTTTTCTACATGAAAATCATTATCGCAATAGGTATAAGGTCACAATAACTTCTACCAGTCATATTCAGCTGACCTTAAATTTGATAATAATAAATGTGACTTCTTTTCAAATTAAAAAGTGTGCAGTAAAAGTTCCGTAAAAAAATTACCTTCCTACCAACTTCCTCTTCAGAAATATACATATTAGTAAGGTCAACCAATACCTGCAAGGCAGTTTCACTAATATCTTGGTTTAAAGAAACTAGGCAGAGCTTCTGCAACGAAAAAGGGGTTGTACCTGTGGAAGGTGTATTTAAATATTGTATTTTTGATTAATTCTGCACTAATTCCTAAATGCTTATTAAGGCTGTTTAATCACTCAGGACAATTTTAGATTTCTAGTAGGCGGTTCACTATTTTTTATTTCTTGTTTCATAAACAGCTATTTGTTGTTTTTTTCTGTTTCTAAAACTGATTAAAATGCACGTCATGTACAAAAAAATTGACATCAACAATTCAACAATAAATTATTTATCTATTAATATTAATCGGCTTCCAAGTCTAGCCTGTTGCGCTCAGAAAAATTCGCCCGCGAGTACACTCATGAAATTTAAAACTTGGACACCACAATTTCTGTAAACAAAAGTTTGCACATTGTGAAGCGGGCTTAAGGGTATCATTTACAATTCTAACAGCAGGTAGTCTCAGCAGGGGTTATCTTATAGAAGGACTGTAGAATGAATCATTACACTAAGCACGTTTTAGAAAATAGGTAATTTACGTTGCTTACTTAATTTTTTCTTTAAAGAATATATTTGAAGGTATCGCTAATTAAACACCATAGCTCGATTAATTATCGAATCAAAATTTTGTTTAGGAAATGTTTACAAAATAAAATTAGAAATAATTTTGATTTAAAAACGTCTACAAGCAATAACTTTTAAATTAAATCAAAAACTAAACATGGTTATTTGGGTTGACTGATTATTACTTATTTTTAAATAAATCTAACCTACTAATTATTGTAAGTTATTAAAAAAATCATTAAACTCTCTATTCATAATATTTAGTCCTTACAAAATGTATATTTTATGACGTTTCATTTTTCTGTAGTTAATATAAAAAGTGAAAATAAAAACTAAGGCAATTCTTATTGTCAACGTATATATTTAGTTTTTTGACAAGAATTTATTACATAATTATAATTAAGATACCAAGTTATAGTTTAAAATTAAATGAAAATTTTTTTTTAAATAAAGGTATTACTATATAAATAAATATAAGAAATCAATAATGGGTGTGACCTCCATTATTATTGATACATTCTTGGAGGCGTCTGCTCATTGACGCTATCAAGGTATCAATATAATTAATATTAATCGTTTCCCATGCGGTATCAATGGCTGCAATTAGTGCATTACGGTTTACTGGTATAAAATTTGGCCCTTGTTGTCTTCGGATAACAGCAAGTATTCGAGCCCAAACATTTTCGATAATGTTAAAATCTGGGCTTTTTGCTGGCCAGGGTAACAGCTCCAAGTTATTTTTCGTATCCAATTGCGCACAACCCGCGAAGTATGAATAGGGGCGTTGTCCTTTAACAACAAAAATACATTATGAAAATGTTAATTCAACAGATCCCGAACTATTTTTTGGAGAAAGTATAGTGAAATAAGAATACTTACTTGTTGGAAAATATAATCTTCGTCTGGATAAAACACTTCGACTGAAGGTTTCATAATAGTTTCCAAAATATCTAAATACGCAGCAGAATCAAGACGTCCATCGATAGCCCAACAAACTCCTGGACCCCGCGCGCTAACCCAACCCCACACATTCACAGAAAAATAACCACTTCGTTTTTAAGGACATATGTGATTATTTTCGTAACGAGTTCCTTCCATTCTAAAAACTTTTAGTGGTCCATCGTTGCGGCTATTGAACGTTTTTTGTCGCTAAAAATCACTCGATTCCAAAATTCCAAAGGTTCGTTCACATATCGCCTTGCAAATTCCAGACGACGTCTCATATTTTCGTCACTGAGAACTTCTTTGCAGCAGCATTATACTTTTTTATTCCCATCTCCTCTAACCTTTTTTGTGCAGTTATAGCACGTGTAAATACTTTAGGTCTACCACTTCCGATGGCTCTTTCTAAAGTGTGTTCAAGATTCCATTTTACTCGGTAATGCCCTACGGTGCTTTTTGGTATATCTAACATACGTGAAATTTCACGCACGCTACGGCCCGCCGCTAATTCCGAAACAATCCGCGCTTTCAAATCAGCACCGAGATGAGGTGGCATTTTCACAACACTTGAAATTTTAAACTAAAATGGAATTTACATTTCTTACTTTATTTATTGGTTCACACTACCCTTCTCAAACAGTAGGTAATTGTTTATTTATTACATACTTCTAATGACCAATGTAACAACCCTTAGAGCAATATGACTCAAAGGAAGTAAATTAAACAAGCAAGGATATTCTATTGTTATTGAAACTTATTCATAAAGTAAAAGCCATTTCCTTATAATGCTAATGGACAGGATTTTCTTTTAAGTATTAAGATTACAATAGAGGACTTATAAACTTTCGAAAATATCTAATTATAAATATTTACACTGCAATTGCGCTTTTTCTTTAATAATTTCTTAGCAATAACATACACGTTCTTGGTTTTAAGTTGTCATAAATTTGATATGATATAAATTTGTGTTTCTAATATTACATCACAAACTAATCTTTATTCGCCAAAAAATTGTTGCTTAAGTTGTAAAGCTTCGTACACACCTGAACAACAAACCGAGCAACAAACATAACAACGAACCGAAAGTCAAACAGAACGACAAACGATCTTTTATGATTTCCACAATCCGAACAACAAACGGAACGTTTGTGCTGTTCCCATAATTATTTTCAGTAGTTTTCAGTTCATATATATTTATTATTGAGAAGAGAAATTGCGGAAAACAAGAAGATAGTGCCAACCAAATTTTTACGCACAAAGAAGAGTAAAAATTATAATTTACTTCGTTTTTTTTTATTTTGAAAATTTCCCGCCCAAATGATGCTAATAGGGACATCATTTTTTCTTGCATTCTTAAACACTGATTAATTTAAAACATTTTTCTTCTGTCAACTCCATAATATTACCTAAAACACAACAAACCCACAAAAGGGAGGACAAAAATAAATAATTTAATTCTCCCGCATAAGTTTGTTCGCCGTTTTGTTTAGATTCGTCCAAACCTGCAAACGCATTCGCGCGCATTTTCTTTGATGTCGGAGAAAAAACCGACAAGTTGCGGGAACGCCGCAAACCGTTCGTGGAACAATCAGGACTTGCGAATCTGTTCTAAAATTCGTACGTAGCACCGTCCAAATTAATGTTCCGATTGCCGTTCGGTTCGTTGTTCTGTTTGTTCCTCGGTTTGTTGTTCAGGTGTGTACGAAGCTTTACAATAAGCATATTAATATGAACTATATCTTATGAAAGGAGAGTTATGTAACTATAATTAACGACTTAACGTTACGTTAGTAGATTCCATTTACTATTTACACATATTTTCTTGGAACATTCGATAATTAACTATCGGGATATGATGACCCTATACTTCGCAGGTTGTGCGCAACTGGATACAAGCAAATAACTTGGAGCTGTTACCCTGGCCAGCAAAAAGCCCAGATTTTAACATTATCGAAAATGTTTGGGCTCGAATACTTGCTGTTATCCGAAGACAACAAGGGCCAAATTTTATACCAGTAAACCGTAATGCACTAATTGCAGCCATTGATACCGCATGGGAAACGATTAATATTAATTATATTGATACCTTGATAGCGTCAATGAGCAGACGCCTCCAAGAATGTATCAATAATAATGGAGGTCACACCCATTATTGATTTCTTATATTTATTTATATAGTAATACCTTTATTTAAAAAAAAGTTTTCATTTAATTTTAAACTATAACTTGGTATCTTAATTATAATTATGTAATAAATTCTTGTCAAAAACTAAATATATACGTTGACAATAAGAATTGCCTTAGTTTTTATTTTCACTTTTTATATTAACTACAGAAAAATGAAACGTCATAAAATATACATTTTGTAAGGACTAAATATTATGAATAGAGAGTTTAATGATTTTTTTTAATAACTTACAATAATTAGTAGGTTAGATTTATTTAAAAATAAGTAATAATCAGTCAACCCAAATAACCATGTTTAGTTTTTTGATTTAATTTAAAAGTTATTGCTTGTAGACGTTTTTAAATCAAAATTATTTCTAATTTTATTTTGTAAACATTTCCTAAACAAAATTTTGATTCGATAATTAATCGAGCTATGGTGTTTAATTAGCGATACCTTCAAATATATTCTTTAAAGAAAAAAATTAAGTAAGCAACGTAAATTACCTATTTTCTAAAACGTGCTTAGTGTAATGATTCATTCTACAGTCCTTCTATAAGATAACCCCTGCTGAGACTACCTGCTGTTAGAATTGTAAATGATACCCTTAAGCCCGCTTCACAATGTGCAAAATTTTGTTTACAGAAATTGTGGTGTCCAAGTTTTAAATTTCATGAGTGTACATTCATTTCACAATTTTTTTCAGTATTTATCGTTTACTTAATGTTAATTTTTCTCTTTGATTTTTAAGTAAAAATTAAAAAAAAAGTAGGGTTGTCAGAAAATTATTATCTATGTCGCGCAGGAGTCGAAATTTGGGTTTATAAAGAAATCCATTTTTCTATTATTTTACGTTTTAATTAAATTAATTACAACGAAGACAAAGATAAAAAAAAATAGCTCCTGCACGACATAAATAATAATGTTAGCTATATGTTTATGCAAAATCAGAAAAACATTTCTAAAAATACACGAGATAAATTTACAATAATTTTATAGCTCCCTGAGAGAACATCCTTAATATAAAATCAAACTATATTTTTGTTTAGACTAGTGTACATAAGGTGTAGAACTTATTATCTGCATACTTCTACATTGTTAATTATTATTTACGGTTTTATTATTTCAAAAAATACTCTGATATTAAATTGCTCTGTAAGCTCTATCATGAGATTACAGAAAAAAGAGAATGTGTTACTTGATCATATGAGAAAACACCAAGTCTGTACTAAATCTGGTTTTGACTGTGAAGCTGAAGAAAAAATATGTACCTTTGTTAGTCTAGACTACTTATAACTATTTATTATTCATTAAAAAAAATGTTTTTTGTTAATGTACAACTTTAATCAAAAGGTTCCACTTAAAGCTCTTCAACTATTTGTGACTTCTCATCTTCAACATTCACGCTGAAATCTTCCAAAGTTTGTAGTTGATGATTATTGGGTCCATTCGGACTCGATTAAACTAGTTACGTCAGTTTTTTCTTGAGATAGTTTTTGTTGTTATTGATGGAAAATGTTATACTGAAGAAGAGGTAAGAAAACATTTGTACTTGATCATGATGAAGATGTAAGTGATGTTTTCAATGATGTTTCTGATCATGATTCCAAAGAAGAATATAATCTAAACCAGAAAATGTTAAAAATCAGGATGGCATTGATTTTGATACAAACATTTACTTTGCATTATCTGGTAATGTAGATGATATTCCTTCAACTATAGCTTAACAGAACTATTGCATGTAACACAAGTAAGGGTTACGTATATGGTAATAGTAGATACAAATGGTCAAAAAATCTTTATGCAGTTAATTGTACCAAAGCTAATAATATCATTGTGCATCTGCCTTGCAGTATGCAACGAATGTTGCTCAAAACACACAAATGGAACATTGGTGGCTTTTTTATAACTGATGTTTTGATAGATATAATAGTTGAATGCATAAATAAATAAATTTCTTAAAAATAATAACCTGTACTAAAAACCAAAATTTGACTTTGTTATTGTTAACATATAATTTTTCTTTGTATAAAGTTATCTATACTGGCATTCATAACTTTTAATTCATTGTACGTGTGTACTACGCTAAGGTAGTCCGGTACGTAGTTCGTGTTACGCCCGCCTTTTTCCGGTAAAAATTCCTAAGATGGTGGACGCATATATTGGGTTATAATTTCGCTAGGTAAGAAATCTGTTTGTTTCTGGGTCATCCTTAATTAAGGGTCGTTATTTGTAGGTCGTCACCTTTTCTGAAGTACCGATTATCTCTGTTAATTTTGATTTTGTCTATTTCAGATCTAAGGTATCCTCTACGTTACCATTTAAAGGTATTATCTAAATTACCGTCAAATCTACCAGCTGAAGGGCTATCGAATTATCACCTAAGTGCCATCCAATTATACACTAGGGCAGATCACCCGACTCTTTGGGGGAAAACAAAAATTTATTTATCGCTGGCTAGATATGCAAGTGTTTTGTCTACGACCAACTTAATAATTGCTCAACTACCGTTTTACTACTTTATAATTTAATTATGTTTTGAACGCTAAAATAAATTATTTACGCGAAGCGCTTTGTCTTTTTTTGAATTTGTGCGCTCTTTTATGTTAAAATTATTTATGTGTGCTGTTTGTTAAAAACCCAAGATTTAAATAAAATTACACACCTGTTATTTTGTTATCGTATTCGGTTTCTTTATTTAAGTGCTTCGCTTAACGAATTTTGCTTATCAACAGTATTTGTTCTGCTTGATAATTATTCTTCTCAAATTGGACGTTCAACTAACTAATTGGCGCCTTGCTCATCCACTCGTGATTCAAATTTTCGGGCACGAGATTCGGGGTGTGCAAAATAAATATTGTTGAATGTTCGATACGGTTGATAGGGTAACCTCGAGCGGCTATTATACTTTTATTCTCTGGACCTGCAACGCTCACCGAATAATCTAGTTAACCGGGAAGCCGTTAGAGAAAATTACCATCACTTCTTAATCTCTGCTTATATACAGCGCGGTTCTTAATTAAAGTAATTCGCTTATTAATCTTTTTTTGTACGGCAAATTTTTCCTGCTCGTCACACGTTTACAATAAATATTAGTTCTTTCATTAAGTTGGTTTTTTAGGGAATGTCGTGAAAAATGTTGTGCTAACACATGAGGAAAGCCTTTTTCACTCTCAATCTAATTCCTCACTCGCTACGCTTGTAAGGCAACTCGAGCTCGAGTGGGAAAAGGAATCGCTTTCCTCACTTGTTAGACAAATAACTATTTCTAGTTGATTTTTAGATTAATTAATTAATAATTTAGATTAATCAATTATGAATTTATAACTTTATGTTGTCTTGAAATTGGTTACTTTTCAGAAAAATGGAAGGAAACTGTGGTTTGTGCTGTACCTAAAGTACGGGTTTTTGTTGGCATAACTGATCTTTGCCATATTAGCTTAATAACAGTTTTCTCAAAAATTCTAGAAACAATTATTTATTTGCAAATAATATCTTATCTAAATAGTGATAATGTTTTACCTATATATCAATCTGGATTTCCTAAAGGTTGCAGTACAACTAGAGCGCTCTTTATTATATTTATAGATGATAAACTTGCTGTTTTTATGGTTTTGCTTGATTATTGTAAAGCATTCGATAAATTGAAACACTCTTTATTATCTGCCAAACTTAGATATTACGGTTTTGATAAGCTTGCTATGTCATTTTTTGATTTTAATCTAACTAATCGCATTCAAAAAGTTTGTGTTAAAAATAACTTGTCCTCTACTTAAATAATATCGTCTGGGGTCCCTCAAGGATTTATCTTAGGTTCCTTATTATTCAATATATACACATCCGGCATGTCTAATGTGATTAAAAAATCTCAAATATTTGCATATGCTAACGATATAATGTTAATATACTGTTTTAATCCAATTGAATATGTATATATATAGACTAACGACGGTATTAATGAGGATCTTAATAGAATTTTGGATTACTCCGCAAAACATAATCTAAGTATTAATGAAAAAGGTCTATCACAATGATTTTTAGTTCACAAGTTTACCGTGAGTTTTTGAAAGGGCATATTATGATCAACATCATAACAGATTGTACCATTCTCAGCTGAGGGTGAGAATTTAAGCGTCGTTTTTGATGAAAATCTAAGATGTTCTCACCACACTAACAACAGGTTACTTCAAAAGGCTTATGTAAGTCTAATAACTTTATATGATAAAACTATGCTGCCCCTTAATAATTCCGGTGATTACTCATATTATTAACTCGTGTATTTTGGATTCTGTGTTTCCTGATGCATGGAAAATTGCAAATGTAATACCAGTACCTAAAACTACCAACCCTATGAAAGTGACTGATTTACGCCCTATTAGTATTTTACCTTTTCTTTCCAAATTAACAGAAAAGATTCTTGATACACAGCTACGAACTTTTCTGGACTCAATTAATGTAATTCCAATCACACAATCCGGTTTTAGAAAAGGTTATAGTTGTGAAACATCTTTATTAAATTTTGTTGATGATATACTTAGTGCTTCTGATAAGAATAAAGCATCATTAGCAATATTTCTCGATTATTCAAAAGCGTTTGACACTCTTAACCACGATGTCTTAATTGCCATAACCCAACATTTAGGATTTTTAAACTCCGCTACCGCATTAATACAAAGTTACCTAATGAACCGTTTTCAAGTTGTAACTTATAATGGAAATACATCTAATCCGTTGCAATTACGTTGTGGTGTACCACAGGGTTCAATATTAGGGCCGTTGTTATATACTCTGTACACGTTTAATCTCACTCGTGATCTTCAATACTGTACCTATCACTTCTATGCTGATGATACGCAGCTTCTGCATAGTTTCAATCCTTCAGAGGTACGTGAAGTTGTACCTAAAATTAATGCGGAGTTGAATAAATTTGTCGCTTATTCATTTAAACATAATCTAAAAATAAACACATCTAAATGCTATACCATGTTGTTTTGTCAAAATTATCTATACGACAATCTCGCTAACCTATTATCTATTTACATAGGCAGATGTCCAGTTGAAATTAAAGCTCTGCATGAAAACCTCGGTCTCTTACTTGATAGATCCCTTAGATTTAAGGACCATGTATCACTTCTCTTACAACGAGCGTACCTTAATCTGAAAACTATTTTTAGTAATCGCTTTATTTTAAATAGGAAAACTAAAGTCATACTATGTAACGCTATGGTTCTTTCTCATTTTAATTTCTGCGAAGCGGTATATGTACCTTGTTTAGATAGTGGGGATGTTAGACGAATCCAAAACATGCAAAACGCTTGTCTTAGGTTAATATTTGGTGTGAGAAAGTATGAAAGTGTTAAACACAAGCTTGATGAGTTACAGTGGTTAAATATGAAAAATAGACGCTTATTACATAGTGCCACTTTATACCATAAAATTTTAACCAGTGGGGTCCTAACATATATATTTGAAATAAAGTGTTTTTTTTTTTTTTTTTTTATTTCTTTTTTATTTATTTTTTATAATTAAATTAGTAAATAGGTTAAGTAGAAGAGAAGGGTATTTTTCTGTGTATTGTGACATTTTTTTTGTCTTTGAAAGAAAACTTTTCTTTAATGTAATTAATTCCTATTTCGATTTAAAAGCATTATTATTGTACAAATTTGATTTTATTTTACGTATACAATTTGCTTTAAATTGTTATACGCCTTATCTATCTATTTTTCGTACGTGTGTTCTCAACGATAGGAACTGGGATTTCTAATACTTCGTTTGCATACGCATAAAACGGCACTTTTGAAAATTTTCCAATGCGAGTGTTGCTTAACGAAAATGCTAATTACTATTAGTTCGTTTTAATGTGCTTCGCTTATCAGTGAATTATCTGTTCAGTTGAAATAAATCTAATGTGCTGTACAGAAATATTTTCTTCCGATTGCATTTTAATTAAAATGAATCGTTTGGTGTAAATCCGTTTTACATGTGATCTTTTACAAAAACTGCGCGTCGTCACCGTCCAATTTAACTGGTTGTTTATAAGTTTCGTCGACGTCGTGCAGGTAAATTAAATAAAAAGCGATATCTGGTTTCTAATTTTTTTTTAAAGTTTTTATTAGGCGGGCTTTTATCGTGTCTGTTCTTAACATGGCGAATTTTATATCAACGCCCGATAATGCCTCTGCTGATATCCAGATGGTTGCTTGGTTCTGATGGTACTAAATAATAACTGGTGGTCCGGAAATTAATAACGGTGGTCCACTGCTCTCAGATTTATTTCTTGCTTCTGATGGTTCTACGGCGAGAGCACCATTGCTCAACCTTGCAGCTTACCTTTTTGGGTACTGGTCCTACAGAACGCTTTCATCCAACTGCAGTATAGGGTAACGTACGAACTTTTATTACAATCCTTAAATACGGATGAGTGGTTCTTGGATGATGTACATATTTGTGAGAAATGCAGCCTAAGCTGTAAAGAACGTGATCTGTTTGTTTTTCTAATAATTTTAGGTGTAGTTTTTAAGTTTATTGCGTCGCAATATATTGAGCAACTAAAGAAAACCTTGAAGATAGTTTTTTGTTAAGTTCACAATTTGTGGTACTCTTTGGATGCTCCCTAGAGCTACTTTTAAAGCTCCAGTGTACTGTTTTATTTTTGTTCATTTACCTTATTGTAAATTTCAATGTGTAAACATTTATGTACTCCTACGTACGACTTGAAGCCGGTTACGCCATATCGTCCATTCACATACGACGACAAACTCTTGGATGGAGGCGTAAGTGGGGTTTGTACATATCTACATTTATCAACGTAATTATTTCGTTTCTTTTTCATGACTTCCTTAAATACTGACTAGAGAAATAAACGTGTATATATGATTTTGGCGTGGTTTATCATTTCTTTTCTCTCTCCTTGGCATTTGCCCAACAAAAAAAAACAACCAATAATCAACATCCTCAGGTTCGGTCTCGAAACGTCCACATTTCCAGACCGTATATTCGTATGTCACATTAAGGCATCTGTGGACTGGCGCCCATTTCGATCTAATCTATTCTACTACCTTGTAAAAATAATCTCGAACCTACGCCACGAGCGAATTGCCGGATTTCTATACAATTTTGGCACGGGTGCAAGTTTTGCCCGTAACAAGATTTCGTGGCGCCCAACGTGGTTTTCTTTTCTCTTTACTCGACATTATTTTCACCAGTACTTTTATTTTTGTAAAGGGGGGGTATAACTCGTTTCTTTTATTAAATCGTCCATTACTTACTTGACGAGTCTTTCTGTGCTTTGCTGAGTTTTCTACATACACGAAGGTTTTTAACCATTTTATTATCTACTGCATCGCTAATTTGTTTTTTTGCTTCTCTTTATGTTAAAATGGCTTCTTGGAACGTAGATGTTTCACGTCTAAACAAGGCAGAACTAGTATACGAAATTTCTTCTCGCGGACAACCTTCCACTGGTCTCAATACGGAAGAACTGCGCAAATTTGCTCGTCAAACCATTGCTTTGGATGGAGATACTTCTTTCAGTACTACATCTACTACTACACTTCCTTTTGCTGATGAAAAGCTAGCTGTAGAAGCTTCTATTGCTGAGCTACAATCATATCTAACAAACTTTAATGGTGACGAAAAAGCTCCTCTCCTCCGGCGAATAAAATCGGCGTGGGCTCACTCATTTCGACGTTGCAAATTGATGACTGCTACTACTGACCCAGAACAGTCTACAAAAACTGGCCTAGCCGTTGCTCTCAAAACCATACAACACGATGTGATTTCCACAATTAAAAAGTTCAAACGAACATCTTTTATCGGGGCTCAATAAACGCTTCTAGCCCGAAACCCAATAAAACTACAGGACTAGACGACGATGACGATAATGTACAAGATTCGTCTTCAGAATCTGACTTTAACGAAACAGAACTAACTCCCTCTGCAACTGTTGTTACCGCACCAAGACTTGTACACGTTTCAAAATGGAACTTGACATTCTCTGGAGAAGGCCCTTCCTCACTCAATGACTTTTTAATCCGCGTGGACGAACTTAGTACCGCACATCGGGTTACTCCGTTACATTTATTTCTTTCCGCTCCGGAACTGCTCTCAGGTCAAGCACTCTTGGTATATCGCGCTCATAAAGAATCACTAAAGTCTTGGTCCGATGTCGTAAAATTATTAAAATCTGAATTCCTACCTGTAGACTACGATGACCGTTTACTAGACGAAATAAAAGCAAGGACGATGGGTCCTTTAGACACGATCTCTATGTACGTGGCCATAATGCAAAGTCTTTTCAAACGATTATCAGAACCACAATCAGAGGTACAACAACTCAAAATTATTCGTAAAAATCTTACTCCGTTCTACCAAACTGCTTTAGCTTTATCTGAAATAACTTCCATTAATCAACTAGTTGTATTAGGGAAACAATTGGAAAAAATAAAATTTCTATTGAAAGTTACAAACTACCACCATCCCGCAAGTCTACTAAGTTACTGGAACCAAACTTAGCATATGTCGGTCAAACTTCCGAATTAGCTACTACCTCAACCACTCCTCCAGTACTTTCGCGTACTGTAAGATTTTCTGAAAGCTCTGGTGTGCCTTTGCAAGTGTCTACTGTGCAGAAATTGACCACTACTTCTCCAAAGTGTTGGAACTGCAACCAGGGTGGTCACTTGTCTCCTCAATGTCCTTTACCACAAGTTCTTCACTGTTACGGTTGTGGACGACACGGTGTTCGCCGTGCTACTTGTCCCAGTTGCTCCGTTCAGGGAAACCGATCTTAGAGGCTACGATCCGAGACGTTGTCTCTACTCCTTTTCTCTGTTCTCGGAAATTCCATTCAATGGTCTTCCTGAAAATCAGAGCCTTCTTCTTAATTTTATTCTCACTGGTATACGAGACGATGAGCGTCCTCATCTCGCAGTTGATATTCTTGGTCAAACTTTTAACGGGCTTTTGGACTCAGGTGCCTCCCGAACTTTACTCGGAGGTCCTGGATGGGATCGTCTTTGTGCATTGTCTTTACCTCTTCGACCACCTTCGCCGATTTCTCAGTGTCACTTAGCTAATGGCCATCCTTGTACAATCCTTGGAATTCTTTCTGCACCTGTTCGCCTAGAAGGAAAGATGAAGTTACTCGACATTTTGGTGATTCCTGAGGTGACTCAAGAACTAATCCTTGGAGTTGACTTTTGGAAAACGATGAAATTTGTCCCGGATCTTAGACGTGGTGAGTGGAAATTTTCTGATAACCCAAGTGTGAACCCTGCAATTAATTTGTCTTCCTTGTCTCTTCTTACGTACGAACAACAACAGGCGTTGAACGCTCTGACGGATAAGGCTTTTTCTCGACAGTCTTCTGGACTCGGGTGTACTACACTCGTTGAACATCGCATTAAAACCCACTCGGAACCGATTAAGCAGCGTTATTATCCCCTGTCTCCTACCCTACAACAGATAGTAAATGATGAACTCGACAAAATGCTTGAACTTGGAGTAATTGAACCTTCTTATAGTCCGTGGGCTAGCCCCATTGTACTCGTTCGCAAAAAGATAATTCTTACAGGTTCTGTATTGACTATCGAAAATTGAACCAGGTCACTGAAAAGACGCTTTCCCGCTTCCTTACATTTCTTCAATACTAGACCGCTTAAGGGATGCGCGCTACCTCTCTAGTCTTGACATCCGATCCGCTTATTGGCAAATTCCGATGGAGGAATCTTCAAAACCAATGACGGCTTTTACAGTACCAAATAGAGGGCTGTTTCAATTTACAAGAATGCCTTTTGGCCTGCACAATTCCCCAGCTACGTTTCAACGATTAATTGAACGAGTTATAGGAGGAGATCTCGAGCCCTATTGTTTTGCGTATCTCGATGATATTGTAATAGTTTCGTCTACCTTCGACGCTCATCTAAGCATTTTAGAGAAGGTTTTAACTCGTTTGTTTGCCGCTGGTCTGACGCTAAATCGGGAAAAATGTAATTTTTGTCTGCCAGAATTACGATATTTGGGCTATGTAGTAAATAAAAATGGACTTTCAGTAGATCCAGAGAAAGTCACAGCAATTATTAATATTCCTACTCCTTCCACAGTTACTGAGGTTCGTCGTTTGGTAGGGATGGCTAGTTGGTATAGACGCTTCATACCCAACTTTGCCACGTTACTCGCTCCTTTAACTGCACTGACTAAAAAGAATGCCTCTTTTATATGGACGACTGACTGTCAATCAGCCTTTATTGCACTCAAGGAATGCCTTATTTCTGCACCGATCCTATCTTGCCCGGATTTCACTCTACCATTTACCATTCAAACGGATGCTTCCGATTTTGGCTTAGGAGCAGTCCTAACGCAAGAATCCACCGAAGGCGAAAAAGTGGTAAGTTACATAAGTAAATCTCTTTCCCGAGCTGAGAGAAACTACTCGACGACCGAGAAAGAATGTCTTTGCGTACTGTGGGCAATTGAGAAGTTTCGGCCTTATATTGAAGGAGCTCATTTTGTTGTAATTACGGATCATCATTCTCTTCTATGGTTAAATCGTCTGCAAAGTCCTTCCGGACGATTAGCACGATGGTCAGTACGATTGCAGCAATATGATTTTACTATTGTGCATCGGAGAGGAAAGGATCATGTGGTGCCAGATGCACTGTCTCGATCGGTACCTGTCCTCCATATTGCTAATACAGCTGTTGTCTCTACGCACGATTTAGTTCTGCCTACCCAAGACAAGTGGTATAACACTACTCTAGAACGCATTGGTACTTCTCCTAAACGGTTTCCCAAATGGTCCGTTATTGATAATGTGTTGTTCCGACGAGTGAAAAGTAAGCCTCCTGAGTTGCTAGGAAATCCATCGGATGAATGGAAGTTAGTAGTTCCAACCGATCAGCGAACAAAGATCATCCAAAGTTTTCATGACCCTCCTACAGCAGGGCACACTGGTGTTTTTAAAACGGTTGCGCGAATTCTTAATTTTTATTACTGGCCTAAACTTAGGGAAGACGTTCGTAGGTATATCCGTCGGTGCAAAACATGTGCTACGCATAAAGTAGAGCAGGTCGCTTCACCTGGTCACTTTGCCCCTCGTGCTAAACCCACAGGTCCTTGGCAAATTCTTTCGTGCGACATTGTTGGCCCTCTTCCGCGATCGACTAAAGGAAACTCGTATGTGCTTGTAGTGACAGACTGCTTTACTAAATTTTCGCTTTTCTTCCCGTTGCGCACTTCAATAGCTTCGACCATCGTTCGCATTATCGAAGAGCAAGTCTTTCTTATTTTTGGAGTACCTCAATACTTTATTACCGATAATGGTGTTCAATTCAGGAGCCGCGCGTTTACTAACCTGTGCAAGGAATACTGTACTACTATCTTATACACTGCCAGATACCTTCCGCGCGCAAATCCCACCGAAAGGGTCAACCGGGTGTTAAAAACAATGATTTCGTCTTATATAAACGAAAATCATCGACGTTGGGATCAGCACTTGTCAAAACTCGGTTGCGCAATACGCACAGCCAAACATGAAGTGATCGATTGCACTCCTTTCTTTGCCCTTTTGGAAGGGAACAAGTTCTTTCCGGTACGACCTACGGTCCTCCTTCTTCTGCCCCTGACATTGAGACACCTATACCTAACCCCAACGAGACTTTATTCTCTTCGATAAAAGATTTTATTCGCAAACGACTTACAAAAGCTTATAATAATACCCAAAGTCGCTATAACCTCCGACAACGACCGGTGAAGTATAACACAGGTGACCGAGTATGGAAACGTAATTTTATTCTTTCCGACGCAAGCAAACATTTAAATGCAAAGCTAAGTCCCAAGTTTACCGGACCATTTACGGTGAAAAAAGTAGTGTCTCCTTGGACATACGATCTTACAGACGATGCAGGTAGTCCTGTAGGCGTATGGCACGCTAAACACCTCAAGCGCGTTTTCACCGATGACAACAACCCAGAAAATGACCTGAAAGACAAGGAAGATTTGGAAATAAACGAGATTTCCTTATTATACCCTCGTCGTAAGAAACGACGCAAAACTTTTAGATTACATCCAACTTTCGCTGACGACTGTGCTCCGTACTTCATATTGTATTTCTTAAATTATCAAAAAAAAAAAAAGAAAATTTTTTTTCCTTTCGTCAGACCCCATTATTTGTTCTGTTTTGGTCTTTAATGTTACTCTACTAAGTATGCCTTAGGTTTCCAGTACCGTGGAGATTATTACGATTTAGCGATACTACCTCACTGAGGTCACGACGTGGTCGGATTGATTCGCTTTATTGTGTGTTGTGTCTTGTATTTCCAGGTTCTGCTTAGATTTGGTTCTCATTCTTATAACTGGAAATATTTCGCCATAGGCGACTCGAAAATTTCTGCTCACTTTTGGAACCTAGATTAGACAAACGACAAACTGTAGGGTTACGACGACCTTCAATTTTTGTTGTACATATATACCACTTACTATGCATTGTTTAATTGTGACAAAAGTTCGCGGTCAAGTCTCTTTGTCCTTATAGTGTCATGGATCTTAGTGGCTCTATATTTAGTTGTTTTGGACTAGTAAAATTACGTAAATACTCTACCCATCCTCATGCTTTACTGTACTGTTTGATTCGAACGAAGTTACGTCTAGAGCTACTGTAAATGGTATTCACGACTAAGGTTAAAATAGGTTAGGAGTATGTACTTCACTTTAGCATCGACATGTGTCGGATCTTCTACTCTAGCCTTTATTCTTGGTATATCACTGCTTACAGAGGTGATATTTTCGCTCTTGGCGGCTAGTAGAAACCTTAAGTCGATTTATGCAGTTCTCTGTTCCGGTCTGATAAGAAGAAAGGTATGATTAGGGTTCCTGATAGAACGTACGCTAGCTCAGAATGAACATCAATCTAGTTTCAGAAACTAGTACTTCTATGATTGACTTTTTCTCTAATTTCCTTGTGCTTATGTTTGACTTTTGAACTTTAAAATGGTTATCGTATTGTAAATAATGAGAAAACCTAATTACATAGGTTTTATAGTGATATGTCCTTGGGGTAATTTAGTACTAAGTTTGATTTAGGTTTAGGTTCGTTCAAAAAAAATAATAATAATGGCATCAAACCTTTTCGTTTTTAACCCTATCTTTCCCTTTTGTGAGAGGGGGGTTTGTGACATTTTTTTTTGTCTTTGAAAGAAAACTTTTTCTTTAATGTAATTAATTCCTATTTCGATTTAAAAGCATTATTATTGTACAAATTTGATTTTATTTTACGTATACAATTTGCTTTAAATTGTTATACGCCTTATCTATCTATTTTTCGTACGTGTGTTCTCAACGATAGGAACTGGGATTTCTAATACTTCGTTTGCATACGCATAAAACGGCACTTTTGAAAATTTTCCAATGCGAGTGTTGCTTAACGAAAATGCTAATTACTATTAGTTCGTTTTAATGTGCTTCGCTTATCAGTGAATTATCTGTTCAGTTGAAATAAATCTAATGTGCTGTACAGAAATATTTTCTTCCGATTGCATTTTAATTAAAAATGAATCGTTTGGTGTAAAATCCGTTTTACATGTGATCTTTTACAAAAACTGCGCGTCGTCACCGTCCAATTTAACTGGTTGTTTATAAGTTTCGTCGACGTCGTGCAGGTAAATTAAATAAAAAGCGATATCTGGTTTCTAATTTTTTTTTTAAGTTTTTATTAGGCGGGCTTTTATCGTGTCTGTTCTTAACATGGCGAATTTTATATCAACGCCCGATAATGCCTCTGCTGATATCCAGATGGTTGCTTGGTTCTGATGGTACTAAATAATAACTGGTGGTCCGGAAATTAATAACGGTGGTCCACTGCTCTCAGATTTATTTCTTGCTTCTGATGGTTCTACGGCGAGAGCACCATTGCTCAACCTTGCAGCTTACCTTTTGGGTACTGGTCCTACAGAACGCTTTCATCCAACTGCAGTATAGGGTAACGTACGAACTTTTATTACAATCCTTAAATACGGATGAGTGGTTCTTGGATGATGTACATATTTGTGAGAAATGCAGCCTAAGCTGTAAAGAACGTGATCTGTTTGTTTTTCTAATAATTTTAGGTGTAGTTTTTAAGTTTATTGCGTCGCAATATATTGAGCAACT
Organism: Abscondita cerata; assembly: GCA_030710515.1. Lineage (NCBI taxonomy): Eukaryota > Metazoa > Arthropoda > Insecta > Coleoptera > Lampyridae > Abscondita > Abscondita cerata. Next base: position 558,523 of record JALBCR010003061.1, on the reverse strand, counting down.
AAAGAAAACCTTGAAGATAGTTTTTTGTTAAGTTCACAATTTGTGGTACTCTTTGGATGCTCCCTAGAGCTACTTTTAAAGCTCCAGTGTACTGTTTTATTTTTGTTCATTTACCTTATTGTAAATTTCAATGTGTAAACATTTATGTACTCCTACGTACGACTTGAAGCCGGTTACGCCATATCGTCCATTCACATACGACGACAAACTCTTGGATGGAGGCGTAAGTGGGGTTTGTACATATCTACATTTATCAACGTAATTATTTCGTTTCTTTTTCATGACTTCCTTAAATACTGACTAGAGAAATAAACGTGTATATATGATTTTGGCGTGGTTTATCATTTCTTTTCTCTCTCCTTGGCATTTGCCCAACAAAAAAAAACAACCAATAATCAACATCCTCAGGTTCGGTCTCGAAACGTCCACATTTCCAGACCGTATATTCGTATGTCACATTAAGGCATCTGTGGACTGGCGCCCATTTCGATCTAATCTATTCTACTACCTTGTAAAAATAATCTCGAACCTACGCCACGAGCGAATTGCCGGATTTCTATACAATTTTGGCACGGGTGCAAGTTTTGCCCGTAACAATAAATAAAAAAACATTTAAAAAAACACCTGTTCCTTTCTTTTTTTCTTTTTTTTTTTTTTTTTTTTTTTTTTTTTTTTTTTTTTTTTTAAATTTTTTTTTTTTTTTATTTAAATATTTATATTTCTTTTTTAATTTCAAAAAAAAAAATAATATAAAAAAAATAAAAATAATAATATTAAAATAACAAACCTTATATTCTAAACTTTAAGATGCGCAAAAAAACTCTGCAAAACCTTGGTACTCTCTATTCTAATATAATTTGAGATCCAATGCATTTCGTTACATAATAAGAATTCAAAATGAGAAGAATGATGGATTCCATGAAATGTCAGTGTGTCAACAGGCCTTTATCGGTCTACATGGAATAACAAACAGAAGACTAATAACAATAAAAAGTGGCCTTAGAAGAGAAGGTAGCTCAATTGACGATATGATAGGTACATTGTGTAAAATATAGTTACAGAGGTATTAGATCTGTATAAGTTTCAAATTATAGGCAGGCATCAAAATCGACAACATAAGATGGGTCCAGAAATGGTGAAACTTGTTGAGGAACATATCAGATCATTTAAAGGCCGTGTCTCTCATTATAGTCTTAAAGTTAAGAAAACTGTATCTCCCAGAGACTCTAAATATTAAAAAAATGTTTCTCTTCTTTCAAACAAAATATCCGGATCACAAAATAAGTTATGAATCTTACAGACAAATTTTTTACCACAAAATTTAACATTAGATTTGGGTATCCTAGAACAAATATCTGTAGTTACTGCGATGAAGTTAAAATCAAACAGTCGTCTTTGGAGACTCAACTAAAAAACCTAGGTGCTTATCTGGAAAAGAAATTTAATATACAAAAAACTGAAAACTATTGAAACTGAACACAAATTACACAAACCCAAAGCGGAAACTTTTTACAGAAGAAAACGTAATGCTAACACCAAACATCATAACTAACGACGTCTATTACAAAGGCAATTGACGTGTGTCAGTTTTAATATTCATATCCTTTCATCAGGGCAGTCTGTTTTTTATACATACTCGCAAACTGTTGCTAAAAAGGGGTCAGTAAAATTTGATCTAATACATTAATAACTAGAGTAGAATAAATACTACTATTTTGAGGTGAATAAAAGAACTACAACATTATTCCATTGAATTTAACCAAAAACTGCCCATCTCCAAAACAAAAACAAAACAAATTTACTAAATCAATAAACTGATTTAAACGAGCCTTAGCATATGAGGCGAGTAAACAAAATGAGCGAGCTGAGTTTAGATTTGTTCTACTGGGTTCCCCATATTAGACTATACAATTTAAAAGTCGAATAAAAACTGTCTAATCAAAGTAAATTAACTTTTTAATCGACTAATATGTAGCTTATTCTGTGGGATTTATGACTAAAGTAAATAACAATTCAAGTTTTAAAGATCATGTCTTCCAAATGCCCTCCTTCGACTTCAATGTATTTTTGAATTTTAAGTTCAAAATGTATCATGACTCGTCGAAGCAAATCCCAATTTATTCTTGCAATTTCATTTCGAATCTGCTCCTTCAGCTCCAGAAGTGCATCAATGTAGATTAATATTGATTCAACGTTTTTAATAGAACAACACTGTAAGTTTAAGAAATCAAATTTATTTACGTTTTTACTTACATAAATAATTTATTTGTCTAAACAATATTTACTTATCATTGAATTCAAAATTACGTCGCTTTTCTGCGAAATCAATGGAACGACTGTTTTCAATTTCTAATTTGATTTTGCCTTCTTTCTCACATATTGTCGCAGAAGTTTTTCTTATTATTCTTTATTTTTTTATCGTATTTATATGCATAATTTAAATTTAATTTTCAAATTACATAAAATAATGTGTTACGGTTCAAAATCTTCAAATTTACCGCGCATTGAACCGAATTTTCCTATTGGTGAATCAGAATGTCGGAGTTCTCCTTAAAGCGGCGGGCCGACATCTTAAAAAACTTTCTCTTGTTCTTGGGCGGTTTGCCGTGCTGTACGCAGCTAAAAACTACCTATAAAATTGCTATGTGGCTTCAATAATTTAGTGTGGAAATATAATACGACCAATTTACGCCGTAAGTGGTTTTGTTTGCAATTACTTTGGTTGATTTAGTGGTTTTATTAATTGCTAATTACAACGTATGATTTAGCACGTGTCTGGACCTCACATCTTTCTCAAAATTGTCGTTCTGCAATTAGAATCCCTTTTTGACACAAAACGTGCTACGTACGTGGTCGCCGACCACGAAGATACACGGCCGGATATCCTGCAGTGTCTGGGGTATCACACGCAGTGCGCCCGATCTTCACAAAGGCAACGTTCTGCTCCTGGATTTGGGTCTTCTATTCCTTCCCCAGCGAAACTATACGAATCTTTGTCTAGCCGTCAACTAGCGGTTCGTTAGCAAGGACCTTCCTTATCCGAACGTACAACAATATACAGCTAAGTTATCGTTTTAAGAAACCAATTTATATGTGCATGCGTTCGAAACTTAAGTACACGTGACATCAAGCGGTTATACCTATAGCATTTAAGACAATTGTTATTTGAGTTAGCCTCCATACACCCACGCTATTTGTCGTTGGCAGAGTTTTGCAGGGTAAGCTAAAACAAAAAGTCTTTTTTGATTGAAGAAGCTACATCCTGTATTTAGAACGTGTGTACTATTAGTTTTAAGTCACCGCGTGTACGTGACAAGTGTACGTCAAGTTTCTTAATTACCAATCTTAAATTGGTACGCTATCTCTTTCGTGGGGTTAAAAAACGAAAAATTTAACTGAATTAATACATATTTGATCGCGTACCACGAGTAATTGGTTATTGCTAATGCGCGCAAGTTTTATGTGACAGACTTTATCATCTCTACTAGATACTGCAAACATTTTAAATTGTATGTGCTATATTTATGTGTCTTTTGTCTGTCTTAAATTTTTTGTTTGTTGTAGTGTGTTAGACTCTAAGTAAAACTTAGTGAATTCATGTTGATCGGTTTTATTTCTATCCGTTACCCGGCCGGTGGCGCCACGTTACTCAGCAGTTATTTCTTTTAGTTCTCTTAAAGACCTTTCCCATCTCACCGATTGTAGCCGGACAATGCTATGCTAACGCATATAAATACGGGATCTCCCACAAATTTAGTACGCTACTTCAAGCCCAATATTTTGGTGTTCTTTTTTTTCTAGGTTGCATAAGCTAGAGCCGTCACTTTATTTTTTTTATCTATTTATTATTATTTGCGAACTGCAACCGTTACAAACGTGTGGGATTAAACAGACACAGAGGATTTGGACTCGAAAATAAAGACGAAAAGAGAGTTATTTAATGCATTTAGAAGAAGTAAAAAGATGGGTAGATCGTCAGAGAAAGACCGTAAGAATGAAGAGAAAAGTAAAAAAAAAGTACGTGGGAGGCAAGAAGAAGATGAAATACGAGTTGTATGCATTGAGATGCTAAGAGAAATTAAGTTAATAAAAATAAACCAAGAAAGAAGGAAAAGGAAATAAAAATTAAGAGCGGAAATGAAGGCAATGAATGAGAAATGGAAAAATAAGTGCAAGAAATTAGAGGAAAAGATTGGAAAACTTAGAAAAAAGGTGGAAAATATGGAGCAAAAGAGAAAAAAAAATTTAGTTGTGAAAGCGTTGGAAGTAAACGGAAACTACCAAGATATAAAGATTCAGGTTCAAGATATGTTAAGGAATAACATGGGGTTAGAAGAAAAGTGGAAGAAACTAGAGAGATAAGGAAGTGGATAGTATTAATAAAGGTAGAAAGTTTAGAAAAAAATTAGAGATATTACAAAATAGGAAGAAGTTACGAGGTACGAGAATCTATATTGACGAGAACATGACAAAAAGGAAAGAAATATTCAAACAAAGATAACGTTAGAGGCAAAACATATGGAATGGGAAAGAAAAAAAATAGAATTCCTAAAAATGTAGGTGGAAGGAGAAGGACGACAATGAATAGATAGGAAAAGAAAAGTGAGAAAATAGACAACAAAAAACTATAAAATGGGAAGGAAAAGAGGAAAAAGAGGAAAACAAAGGAAGGGAATTTTAGAATTATATTAGCGATTTTAAAATGGTGTGGCTGGTGGAAACCTGATTGAATGAGAAAAGATTGAGAAGAGTTGAAAGACAATATGCCTGAAGAATTTATGTAAAACATACAGTTTGCGGAAAAAACAGAGAAGATGGGAACAGCAAAGGGAAGAATAGTAATAAGGGTAAGAAAAGAATGGAAAAAAAAAAAAGAGGGGGAGAGAAGAAAGGATAATGGGAGTGGTTAAAATGAATATAGAAACAGAAAAAAGAGAAAGGTATGAAGTAATAACAATAACAAAAGAAATAGAAACAACTAAGGAATAAATAAATAAAGTAATGAAAAAGAGAGATAAAAAACTAATATTAGGAGGCAATTTTAATGCAAGAATAGGAAAGGAAAGATGTATGTTGGTAAATGTACGGGTAAAAAAGAGTATCAACAAATAAAATAATAAATGGGCAAGAAAAAAATTGTGAAAAAAGGATGGACAATATTAATCGAAAAACATAGAGGATGGAGGGAAAGGAAAATACACGTTTATTGGAGGAAGAGGGAGACTCGGTAATAGACTATGTAATTACAACTGAAAGAAGTATATAAGACATAAGAAAGTTCAAAATTGGTCAAAGTGAAGATTCTGATCATCAAACGTTAGAAGTGACTTTGGTGAGAGTAGAAAATGATACAGAAGAAAAAGACAAGAGTGGAGAGAAATGAAAGTATGGACAAAAGAAAATATAAAAATATACAAAGAAAAGATGGAGAAAGGGCAAAATTCTGAAGGAGGAATAGAGGAGGAAATATACAAGATAATAAAAGAAATAAAGGAAGCAACAGAAAGAGAAAGTATAAAGTGAAAACAAAAATTTGAGAGACAAAATAACTGGTGGAATGCAGAGTGCCAGAAACGAAAGAAAGAAATAAGGAGAAGGAAAAGAAAATGAAAAAAAGGAAAAATGGCCATTAAAGAATATAAGAACATTAGGATCAAATTTACAGAAGAATGCAGAAAGGAAAAAGAAAGAATTCATGAAATTAGAAAGTGAGATCGAAGAAATAGTAAAAAGGTAAATGGAAGTTGGAAGAGGAAAAGATAGAGATAGTAGACAAGTATAAATACCTAGGGTATATGTGGAGGTAAGACAACAAGGGCAAAGACCAGATTAAGAAACCAGAAGAAAAAGATAATAAAATAATAAAAGAGGTATGAGGTATAGGCGAAAGAATATTTGTAAATGACTTGGAGAAAAGAAAATGGATATTTGAGAGAATAGTAAAAAGTGTGTGTGTTGATATACGGTGCAGAGGTGTAGGGATGAAGAAAATGGGAAAAACTGGAGAATATACATAAAAGGTATTGGAAGTGGACACTAGATTTGAAGAAGCAACCACCAAGTTATATAGTCGAAAAAGAAAGTAAACTAAAAAAAAAGAAGGATACAGAAAAGAAAAAGGGCAATACGGTATACATTTAATTTTTAATCTCCTATTTTGGATATTTTTGATTTTTATTTTTTTATTTATGCGAAGTGATTTTGTTTTAACTTCTTTACACTTAACTGTTAACTGTATTCTCGGTTTTGGTAAGGGCATATCTACAATCCTACTGAATTATTTTGTTGTGATGCTTTAAATTTATGCGGTGCAGGATTATCCGAATCTAATAAAGGTAAGGTAACGTATGACTGTACTCCGCTCGGACCAGCCATAAATCTAAGCAAAGTTGAATCTAAGAAAAAAAATTGACGTCAATTCACTGATAACAATGAGGGGTTAATTGTATTTAATTTTTAAATATTCTTTTAAAATTTTAATTCTCATTAATTACGCACAACTTTTAGTACATTGTGATCAAACAACAAATAAGCTATTAAATTTGTTTTGTATTTTGTTTTTGTGCAATAACTTACAGTTGGATAAATTAAAAATCAGAAATTATATGCGATCAATTTTCAAACTGAATAAAGTTAATAAAACACGCGACGAATGTATGTGAATAAAAGAGTGCATAATTATTTATCTTATCATATTGAAATTTAAAAAAAAACTATAGATAAATAATATTAATTTGCTTTGTCAGTACATACCTTCTTTCTTGAATTTTACCATTAACTTATTTCCTAAATCGTCAATATTTACAAAGGCAATAACAATGTTCCCACAATTTTTTGCCTCTCGTTGGCGCGGTGTACATCTTTTATTTGGAACTTAATAAAACTTTTGTCTCTGTTGTTCTTCGTATTGTTTTTGCAGTTCACATACTCGCACTTAGCCATTGTCACAACAAATCACTTTCAGACACACGCACAAACTCGGAGCGGTTCAACGGTGACGTAATTTAACGCGCACTAAAAAGCAACTAAAAATATTTTGCTGAAAATTGTCGGTGGAGCCATCTACAAACAGGTAAATTGTTGGTTACATTTTCCCCATATGCGTTGCGCATCTTTCGTACCTTTATAATCAATGATTGAAGTATGTGAGTTAAGGCGTTTATGCACTAACTGTTTTAATTGCAAGGGCACGATTTATTTAAAGTAACAAATTCATTTAAAAATTAACTGGCTGATTATAAGTTTGATGTCGATAATAACACTTCATTTTATTAAATTTACTTATACTTTCTATGATATCATTTAATTAAATAATTGTTTTTCGAAAAAAAAACTTGATATTTGCATTATACTAATTTGGTTGAAAGGATGTAATTTAATAGAGTTTTTTTCCATTAAAAGTATACCAACAATTTCCTCATTTTAATAAAAGTGTTTTATTTATTTAAAAACTGGTACTTTACATAGATGCTCAAGCATTTTACACTATACAATTTGGTAATGAAAAATAAAAATCAAAAATTAAACAAAACAGATGCGAATTTGTTCACCGTTCTTAAACCGTTACAATTAATTTTTAAATGTTTTGGTTTTTATTATGGACGATATCAAATGGAGAAGTAGTGTTAAGCCTCAAATGGGCAAAAAAGTGCAGTTGTTTTGTCTATGCAATTCTAATTAAATTAGTCTTGTTTCACATCATTGTATGCCAAACAAACGTCCAATCGGTACATTTTGTAACTCAAATTTTTATTAACTATACTGTCTACTGTGGAATATTTGAATTCATATTTGTATCGGTATGTAAACGCAAACAACTGTTTAGTTTATTGAAAAATTCGGTAAGCTTTGACCAAAATATTGAAAACACTACAAATTTGAGAATCAATTATTCATCTACCAAAAAACGTTTAATCATTTTTTTGTATATTTGATTATTAATTTTTTTGTAACTTTTATAATAGATACTGTACTACTATATATACATTTTTTACTTCCAATAACAAACCAATGCAGTTTATTGTACTATTTGGGCGAATTTCTAAACGTGTTTTTAAATTGTTTTCTAGTAAGTTTGCTACATAATCTTACAAAAAAGTTGCAGGCTGCTAATAATTGTATAAAACCTTTCTGTTCAAGTGGGTCATTATTAAAATTTTTTAGCAAAATAAAAGATTTTGCAGTAGAAATTAAGACAACATTTAACTGTTTTGTTTATTATAAAGTGGTTATTTGTGGAGTTTACATTTTGATTTCACTTTTTCGTATGAGCGCGTATTCGTTTGAGACCCAAACTGTAGCGGTCAGTGTGTTTTTGACCAATGTATACTGGATGTTAATTAATGTTCTGGATGTTATTGGTATTATCTATCATTTCTTTACGTTTGAGAAAGAGGTAAGTGTGCGCAAGTGCTTTGTAATTCAAAAATGTTGTGAAAACGTATGTGTCCCTAAGAATAATAATAATCATAATAATAATAATAATAATAGTAAAGGTCTTTATTAAAAAAAAAAAAATTTCTCAATCATATTTAAAAACTAAATTATCGTCCAAAGGCAGATGTTGGATCTGATTATTGTTCTTTTTCACTCAACCCTCTTGAGACTGTTGCTCACAGTCGCTGATTCGGTTAAAATGAAGGACCAATTTTTGATGTAAAAAAAATAAGAACTTACCTTAATTGACAAAATAACTGAAGATACCGGCCGGTAATTGTCTTTGATTCACAAACACTTGCGCTTAAAGGTGAGAAAAAAAAGGAACTTTTCTTGCTTGTGCATTGAATGAATCGATTTTGCCGGTCCATTATATCTTTGGGATGGTAATAAAGTGTGGATATGTATATTTACCTGTGCCATTTATCGTGCAATTCATTTAGAAATCGCAACATGTATGATAACAGAAGCTTTTATTAGAGTTTTCAGAAGATTTGTGACTTTTAGAGGGAGACCGACTATCATAATTAGTGACAATGGTTCGAATTTTAAAGATTCTGATAATGCAGCCAAAAACATTGACTGGGAAAAGGTTAAAAGTTATAGTACAGTCGATCAAGTGAAATGGAGCTTTAGTCCGATTACAGCAGCTTGGTGGGGAAGATTTTTTGAGCGTCTTTAAATTATGAGGAACTACTAACTGTAGTTTATGAGTCCGAATCTATGGTTAACTCTCATCCTCTTACCTATTTGAGTGAAAATAATGATGATTCTATACCTATCACACCAGAAACGTTTTTAAAAGACTATAAAAAATCAGGAATTTCAGACTGCAATGCGATGAAAAAGGCACATATAAACCCAAGAGTTAAATACTGACAAAAGAACCTATTGTTAGGGAAGTTGTAATTATAGTTTCGGAAAACAAGAAAAGAATAGATTGGCCTCTCGCAATAATAACGAAGCGTACGTACTGCAGAAGGTGTATTAGGTTGTTCCATTCAACGTATTCACCCACTTGAAATACCATCCTCCATTGAAATTTCGGAGGTTCAGTTAGAAGTTAGAGCAGTTAACTTCAATAGAAAAGTTAAGAGAAGTAAGTTTACCGTTACGACTAAGTGTGGACGGAAAGTTAAATGCCTGTTTTCAAGGAAATCGCAAAAAACCGCAAAATTTACCACTTTTCGCCGTTTTTGTTGCACAGTGCGTGTGCATGTTTCTAAGGAGGTCAACATGTATGGAGCGAAGGTAACCAAAAGATGTACCTTTCCAACAAAAAAAAATTTGCGATCGGACGCATACTTTCCAAGATATGATTTTTGAAAAACAGTGTTGCTTTTTCGCTTCTCTTTGAGAATCAGATGAATGAGACGTTGATCAAATGCAAATGTATGCATGCAACGGTTTTTATTGTAATCGACTTGACATATCGATCGACTTGGCACTTGACATATTGATGCAGATTAATAGAATTAATTCATTCAATAGACTTTTTTTTAATAAGAAAATCACACAATCAATTGTAACTATTTTGATTTCATTTGTTTTTAAGTGTTTTCTTACTTCTTATTAAAAAAATAAAGTAAAAAATTCAGAATATCTAACGGATCTAACAGATAACTGCTAACAATTCTTTTATTTGGCGCAGCAAAGCGTGCCGGGACAGCTAGTCTCCGTAAACACAACCTATCAATCACCCAATCAATGTATTTATTTTTTTTATATAATAAACAAAGAATTCGGTTTCTTTCATCATGCATACAAAATAAAAATTAATCTAATACACTTCTATTTTTTACAAACAAACTTTTCTATATTAAATTTAAAATTAATTCCCTTTTCTCCTCTCCTTCTCTTTTGAATAACTACTTTTTCATTCTTCTTTATTCTATGTTCTATATCTTAATTATGTTTCTTTTTCTTATCTCCATTGCTTTTTTTCTTTTTATTACTTCTTTCATCCACCCGATCCCCTTTCCTCTTTTCCCCAGCAGTTCTCGTCGCCTCTCTCTTCTTCCCTCAGTTTTCTACATTACTTACTTATGTGTTTCAAATTTTCCCACCCATCTCCACACATCCTACATATTCTATCCTCGTCCTTTAACTAATATTTGTTTTTCCTTTCCTCATTCCCTACCCTAAACCTTGCTATAATTTTTTTCCTTTAATACGCTCTCTCCAATTAAATATTTGAGTTTTCCTTCTGTCTTTATCTTTCAATATTTTCCATTGTACTTCCCTTCTTTTATTCTTCTCGCTCTTTCTTGCACTTGCGAGTCCACATCCCACTTTACTATCTCTGCTTCTACCGATCTCCCTTTTCTTCTTATTCTTGTTATCTCTTCCCTTGCGTACCCCTCTTTTTCGCAATATTTTACCCACTGCATTTCTATTTCTTTCCAACACTCGTTTAATATCTCTTTCTCTCTTTTGCTTTCAATCTTCTCTTCATATCTCATTGCTCTTCTTCCTGTTTGTGTTCATATCTTTTCCATCTTGACCTCCTCCTCCACTATGTATCCCGGTGTTTTTTTTCTAATCCTAGTGTCCATTTCCAATATTTTTCTTGAATTCTTTCCAGCTCCATCCACTCTTTCCATCCCCATAATTCCGCTCCATATGTCAAAACACTTCTTACCATCTTATCAAACAGCCGTCTTCTTTTGTCAAGGTTTTTACCAAATATTCTTTCCCTTATGCCCCATACTTGTCTGACTACCTTATTTCCTTTCTGTTACAGTTCCTTTATATGCTCTCTATTCTTATTGTCGTAGCTTATAACGTATCCCAAATACTTGTATTTGTTCACTTTTTCTATTTTCTCTTCTCCCTACCACTATTTCATTTTTCTTTCTTTCCCTTTTTTTTTAAATTCCATGATCTTCGTTTTCCCCACGTTCGCCTCTAATCCTTTCTTCTCTAGGTACTTTTTAATTACTTTGTCTCCTATATATGCCGCGAATCAACACGGGCTCTCGGGCTTCCTTGTCTCAATCCTCTTCACCTTTGACTCTCGCTCTGCATCTTGTTTTGTTATAGCACTTTTCAATCGCCCCTACCAAATTTTCACTTATCCCTCTCATTCTCAAATACCCCCACAAACACTCCCTTTCCACCCTGTCAAACGCCGCCTTTACGTCTATAAAGATTGCCCACATTTTACCCCCTCCTTCTCAATTTGCCTATTTACTATATGCTTTAGAATGTAAATATTGTCGATTGTGACAGAGATAATCTTCTAAATGATCACACTAAATTTTTTTAATTTAATCCTTAGCATTCTAAACTTAAATTCTCAAATTTTAGCGGTCTTGGGCCAGATTTGTACACCTTGCGTCATATGTTAGTACACTGTAAGTCAACTTAGCTTAGTTTTACACCATCACTTCAAACCAATTGATTGTTGAACTTTCACGTCCTACATTACCTACATTTTTATTTTTTATCTTTTAACTATTTTCCAGAAGACAGACGCGGTTTTTGTAGAGGCAACATGCCTAATTTTATCTCAATATTTAATTATTATGGTTCAATCATCAATTGGTTTGAGGTTAATTATTTCGCTTTTAGGGTAATTCGGGGCAATACCTAACTTTATAAGCCTGATTTTTTAAATTAATTCATCTTTGCAATTTTGAATTTAGCTAGGTAGTTAAATATAATATATTCAGATTTTAACCAACTATATAAGCAAGTTAAAATTTATACACAATTATTTTATTATTTTTTTCTAAATCACGCGTTTCCCCGTTTTGCCCCGCATACAATTAAAATGGAATATGCAAAATTAAGTACTTCTTTATTCATACCACCCATTATGCGTAGGTGAAAGAGATTGATTTATTATTTTATTCAAAGATTTATTTGAGAAATACAAAATTAAAATAGAACATAAAATTCACATTGGAATACGGTCTTACGTCATCGCTGTCGATTCCTGCGCATGAATTATGAGCCCATTTGTGGCAAAGACAACATAAACCCATCCTTCAATCGTAGCACTATAAGCATTTTTTGTTAGACTACTTCCTATATTTCTTTTGGCTGCATTAGTTTTTACATTTTTATTTTTAACAGAAGTTTCCAATTCAATTTTATAAGGAGTGGATGTTAATACTGCTGTTTTCCCCGTTTTCGCTGAGGGCGTTTTGGAGCAGAAATCACATTAGAAATTGGCTGCAAATCTTGCGGCAAAGTAAAAGGAAAAATATCTGATTCTTCTAGAACTTCCTTAATCTGTGGTTTTTTACGAGAAGGAGGTACATCAGACATCCTCGAACATTGTGGTAATGGGAAATAATCATTCTTGATGCTCTTCTTGAGCGGAGTAACTTCGTCTTCATTTTTATAAATCAATGCTTTTTGTAGTGTCTGGTGGGTATTTTCTTCTGAGGGTTGCTCTTCATTTTGTTGGTTGATTTCAGTGCAAACGTTTATCATTGCCTTCATTGTGTAAAGGGATATCTGTCGTAGAAGCTGGTAAATAGTCACTTTCTTCAAAAATATTTTGATTTGGTGGCCAAATTCCAGTTTTTTTGAAATCACTAAAAACAGATTTCATTGTTGCTGCATTAACATAGACAGTGCCAAAAAAAGTCGATATCTGCCAAGGTGTTACGACTTTACCGGGATTACTTCGTAGCCATACTTTATTTTCATTGTAGTTGCTAAGAGGTTTCATGAATCCGACGTCCACAGGTTGCACCTTGTGCGAGCAATGTGGAGGTAAACAGAGTAGAACCACTCTATTTTCTCAGGCATAATTAATAAGGTCAATGTTTTTTGTATGACTAGCATTATTTTGGTTCAAAATATTCAAACCGAACGTAGGTCGCAAGAGTTGCACGTTGCGACAAAAATCAAATTTACCTCGCACGCTACGATTTTTCTTATTGGTGGATCGATTTATTCTCAATATTAATCGAGACGACGGGCGGACATCTTGTGACTTTCTCTTCCTATTAGGCGATTGTCGGTTCTTTAGGAAGCTAAAAATTACACGTAAAATATCAATGTGGCTTCAATAATTCTAAATTAAATTAGTGTGGAAATATAAATCCGACCGATTTTGCCGTAAGTGATTTATTTTGCTGTTTTTTTTGTTGTATCGTGGTTGTGTTAATTTCTAGTTACAACGTATGCTCTAGCACGTGTCTTGATTTCATACTCTACTTGTATATTACTGTCTGGATAATTCCTGGGGGCGCTAGAACGAGCAATTGAAAATCCTTTGCTATAAAAACGTGCCGGCTACCACGGTGTCGCCAACCTCGAAACTGGTTGAGGGTTGCTCACGCTGCGTTTCTGCTATTTCGAAGGAAACTATTTGCTTTCCGAGCTTTGTCGTCTCGTCTTCCTCAAAGAAATCCTATGGCTACCGATCTTCTAATAGCTGGCAACTTCTGTCGTAAGCAAGAACCTTTCTTACCAAAACTACATACATCAGTACACAGCTAAATTTATTGTTTAAGGAATCTATTCATATTTGCATGCGTGTGGAGTTTACGTACATGTGACATTAAACGGTTTAGAATCCCTAGTGTATAAACAAATTGTTATTTGGGGTATACTCCACCCATCAACGTATTGAATTCCTGTTAGATTTCAAGCCAAATATTATTGTTCTTTTTCTAAGTTGTATCGCTAGAGCCGTAACTTTTTTTTTTTTTTTTATTATTTGTGAACTAAAACCGTTACAGAATGACTATCTAAAATTAAAAGTACGGTATTATCTTTTAAAGCTCCAGAATATTGCACAAATTTTTGAACCATTTGAAAAAAATATCATTTGTCACCCAACCGGAATCACTTGTTCCAACTTTAGAACCAGATGGCAAACCAAGTTCTAATTCGGTACGTTTCCGTTTTCTAGGAAAAATGAGGCACGGAGGAATATAACTTCCCGAAGCTGAGCAACAAATTTTTACTGTTACTGTTTCACCTAGTTCTGCAGAAGTGAGAACACCTACTTGGCGTTTTCTTTCAAGAGCTAATATTTTTGAATATCCCTTTGGATTTACAGTAATACCTGTCTCGTCACAATTGTAAATTTTGTCAGCAGTCAACTGATATTTATCGATGATACTTTTAAGTAAACCAAAAAACTGATTAACAGCAACCTTGTTCAAGCCTATGGTTCTAACTCCTGATGTAGCTTCTGGTTTTTTAGGGTTATGGTGGAGTGTTTTCTAAGAAAATGCTCCATCCAGTTAGGACCGGCTATTTGGTTTTCTTGAATAAACCTGTTTGCTACACCGTTTGCGACCGCCAATTGGTAAAAGTTTTCTTAATTCTATCATCGTAAAGTCAAATAATCTTGCTTCCATATATTTTACATACTTGACAATCTCCAACTCTTGAACTTCAGTAAACACATTTCTGACGCTTCCTAAGTGCGGTATTTTTGACCCTACTTCTTTTTTGCTTCCGCGACATATTGTTCCAATGTGGTTTGAAGTACTTTAAATTGGTGAGCTGTTTTTATAACCCATGGTTCCAGCAATAACCGCTTCCTTTATTGTCTCTGCAGACCAATTTTGACGAGTTGTTGTTCTAGCGTACTTTTGTACCATCTGAAACCATAGAACATTTATGATAAATCCAAATTCAGTACTACTATTTTTTAACCCTCGTTTTGACCTATTGTCAGAACCCCATTTTACTCTAAAACACATGCTCGAAAAAAAATAAAAAACAATTCTGTAACCCAAAGTATTTGTTAGGCCTTGCGTTTGATAAGGCGGACTATATAAAGGCACTAATGATTTAGTATACACAAAACATCAATAATTCTTTGAAAAATGTACGTAGTTTAGGCAAATGTAAGACTTACTTTTACAACACAAGACGCTTGTATTTGCAGTAATGTGAACGGGCAGTGGGGATAATGCGTCTGAGATTTGGCGGTTTTAATTGAATCTAATTCAGCTAAAACGGTGATACCCCGTTATGTTCCAGTACCCTGTTTTGCCCTGGATTCCCCTATTTAGGTAACCATCCACATTATTTAATATTTACAAAATTAAAATTTATAAAAATTTTATAACAAAACCATTTTTTAGTTGGTAAGTGTATGAATTTCTGTAATCATAGTTCTATCTTTTACATTTCAGCTTCATGTAGTATGTAAGAATTTTGTTTAAACGTCTGAAGATGAAATTACCTTCAAAAACGTCGATCAGACCAAATAATACATATAGTTTTGAAAGTTGGTATAGTTATTCCTTAAAGTGTCCAGATGAATATACTAAAACTTCCCGAGGAAGGGACACGAGCTGGCGGTGGGAAAGGGGAAAAGATCTATTATTCAAGTTTTTGTTTGTGACTCGAAAACTATTTATAATATCACTTTAGTGACTTCTACAATAATTATCTACATTAAATTCTCTATAAATTATGTCTAAACATTTTTGCTGTACGATAAATACTTGAAGAGGAAGAGTATTATAGGTGATAAAAATAAGAAACAAAATCGTTATACTTTAAAAAGAAGATAAGTTGCGCCACAAAGTTGTTTGCGTCGCCGCATAGCAACTCACGCTCGCTCGTGCGCTGCTTTGTCTGCCCTCCCGCGTTATGTTACTGCGCCCCGCAAACGTTAAGTACCTTTTAAAAGACATGCAAAGTAAGCCTTTAAGTGAAGAAAAATAATGAACAATGAGCAGTTTACTTCACTTCAATCAAAAATGATGAATAAACTAAATGATTTGAAAGAAAATAGACCTACCGCTGCATTATGGATCTAATACTACCACATGGTGACTCTTATGAAACAATTTATTACTACAGAGTGAGCTGGTGATTGGAAGGGTCATCTTAGCTGTGTTCTCAAAATGATTCCATTTTTTCATGCCAGCGGACACTAACTTTTAGTATGCTCGATGTGCACATTTGTATCTACAAGATATTATTTAACTTAAAACAAGAATGACGCCACACGAATATCAGTTATTTGTAAAGAAAGGCTATTTTACAATAAGAAGAGGTGATACTTTTTGGTCTGAAGTTTGGTCAAACATAACTATAGAACAGACCTTGATGCGCAGCATAAACAGCTGTGGAGGAATGACCCAAGAAAGGGGAATCACGGAATCGACACTGATAAAATGGCTACAAGCGACGGTAGTAATCAATGCCATCTGCTTTGCATTTGAGTTATTTAGTAGAGTATATTTTTCTTTAGGGATCATCACGTAGATCTTCTTTGTCTCGTCCGCGCAGGGATCAAGAGAACCAAAACTTTACGCGTGGTTTATAGATCATTATCTATTCCCAAAGATAGGAAACCTCATGCCCTTATCAACAGGTATTGTTGGAAATAGCAAAGTTAACTGTCACCTTGTAGAAGAAATCGGTAATCAGCTCACTGTAATTGGAGAAGATGTTGATCTTGTAGTCCTTCTAATGGCTCTTACTCCTCCAAAAAGAAATATTTTTAGTCAAACGGGAAGAGGGAAAGTGGACACTAATATATTTTCCTCCCAAGAACTACAGAAACATTCATTTTGTTGTTCTATTCTCTTTCTGCATAGTTTCAGCGGGTGTGATACAACCTCAGCTATTTACAGGCATTACTAAAGGAAATAGCAACTGTATTTTATGACCCAACGTCAACTCCGGATGTTATAGCAGAAGCCGGAGAAAAAATGTTTCTTGAAGTATACCGAGCGCCCTGTACACAGACTGAACTTAACAGATATCGATTCACAGTTTTTCTGAAATCTTGTACCAAGCCCAAACCGGATCTTTCTTCCCTTCCCTCTACCAAAAAGTCAGCAAAATATCACGCTTACAGAGTATTCCATCAAGTACAGGAGTGGCTTGGAAACAAAATGCCTCCTGAAATATGGGGTTGGAAGCGAGAAGTCGATGGAAACTTAGAACCAATTACGACCTTGGATCCTCTGGCTCCTGATGCGTTGTTAAATTTAATATTTTGCCAATGTAAAAGTGGATGCTCGGGAAAATGCAGTTGCCGAAAAGCGGGAATTAAGTGTAGTCTTATCTGCAACGGCTGCCTAAGAGATTGCACTAATGAAGCCCCATCAATTTTGATGATAAAGATGATGAAAATGAAACACAATTTGATTGATAAATTGTACAATTTTTAAATAATTTTTGAGAATTAAAATTGGTATAACTAAATCAAAAATGTTTAGACATAATTTATAGAGAATTTAGTGTAGATAATTATTGTAAAAGTACCTAAAATGATATTATAAACAGTTTTCGAGTCACAAGCAAAAACTAGATCTTTCCCTCCTACCCCGCCTCAGGCTCGTGTCCCTCCCTTGGAGGCTTTTATTATATTTATCTGGAAACCGTAAGGAAAACTAGTTTACGCTTAATATTTCAACTAATCATAAACATTTTTAAAAGTATTGATATAATCATTGACAACAAGTACCTTAAACATTTTCTATTTTTTTAATCTTATTTTTTATTTAATTTTTTTAAATTTTTTTTTGATTGTAGAAAAAATGTTGTGTGCAACATGTGCAAAAAAGCATATTTGTTGCACTAGTTACACAAATAACTATTTTCTACGATCGTGCAAAAGTGACTAGTTTTTGCAGCAATTACTGTGCCAAAGTTTCACTTTTTGCATCAGTGCAAAAGCAATTTATCAGTACAAAACGTAAACTATTTTTGCAATAGTGTAAAAAGTAGTTTTTTATTTTATTTAATTTGTTATTTTTTCGTTCGTTGCACTCAGCATGCTTGCAGCTCTCGACTTCGTCTCGAGCACTAGTGCAAAAATAATTTACTACGACTTTGTCTCTAGCTGCAAACTTTATGCATCGTGCAACAAATATGCAATTTTTGCACTAATTACACAAATAACTATTGAGTAATTGTATGTGTAAAATAATTATTTTTCCAAAGCCAAAGCTTGATACTTGCATTACACCAATTTACTTAAAAGGGTGTAGTAATTTATTAAAAGTTTTTTCCATTAGATGTATATATCAACAAACAACTTTCTTAAATTAATAAAATAATTTTATTTATTTAAGTACTGTTACTGTAGATAGATGCTCAATTTTTAAGCATTTAGACAATTTGGCAATGGAAAATAAAACTCAAAAACTAAACAAAACTGACGCTTTATTTACTGTTCTTAAACCGTTGCAATCAATTTTAAATGTTTTGATTTTTCATTATGGACGATATCAAACCGAAAAGTAGTGTTAAGCCCCAAATGCGCAAAAAAGTGGAGTTGTTTTGTCTCTGCAATTCTAATTAACTTAGTCTTGTTTCACATCATTATATGTCAAACAAACGTCCAATCGGTACATTTTGTGACACAAATTTTTATTAACTATTCCGTCTACTGTGGAATATTTGAATTCATACTGTTTAGTTTATTGAAAAATTTGATAAGCTTTGATAAAAATATTGAAAACACTACAAATTTGAGAATCAATTATTTATCTACCAAAAAACGTTTAATCATTTTTTGTATATTTGATTATTAATTTTTTTGTAACTTTTATAATAGATACTGTACTACTATATATACATTTTTTACTTCCAAAACAAACCAATGCACTTTATTATACTATTTGGGCGAATTTGTAAACGTGTTTTTAAATTGTTTCTTAGTAAGCTTGCTACATGATCTTACAAAAAGTTACAGGCTGCTAATAATTGTATAAAACCTTACTGTTCAATAGGGTCATTATTAAAAATTTTTAGCAAATTAAAAGATTTTGCAATAGAAATTAAGACCATATTTAACTGTTTTGTTAATTATAAAATTGTTGGTTGCGGTGTTTATGTTTTGATTTCACTTTATCGAATGAGCGGATACTCGTTTGAGACACAAACTGTAGCAGTCAGTGAGTTTGTGACCAATGTATATTGGATGTTAATTAATCTTCTGGATGTTATTGGTATTATCTACCATATCTATACGTTTGAGAAAGAGGTAAGTGCTTTGTAATTCATGAAAAAGTATGTGTCTCTTAGCATTACGTTTGCTAAGTTAATTCTATTTTGACCAATTAGAACGGTTGAATGCTAATAACAAAAACCATTTCATTGGTTACAATAAAGAGAAATAAATAAGAACGGCACCTTCGTTCTTATCAAAACGGCAGTAACTCAATTTGATAGTAAACAGTGATACAAGAATCATCAAAATAAAGATTATTTGTAGAAATCTGTATTTCGTTAGACGCCGGCTATAAATTCATCAACATTCCGAAATAGTTAAGCGCATAAAGGACAATAGACAATAACTTGGCAAAGCTGGCTAGCTCATTGGGCCAAAAAGGTCCACATGTTTGACCATTTTAACTTATGAAGAAAGAATCGATCTTTCCCATTCTAGTAAAATTTTTGTGGACCTTTATGGCCCAATGTGCTTAATTAACGGTTCAAAACCGTTAAAACGCACACGTATGTATGCATTTTTATCAAAGCGCATGAAAATGCATGTGCATTTTATACACTTCGAAATTGGTTTGCGGAAAGCGCCAACATTTGAATTTTGAAATTCAAATATGACTTCTATTCCATTTTATAAAAATGAAATGATGTCGGCTGATGATGAGTGTTGGTGGAAGCGATTCTCATGATTATTTTTTATTATTAATGTTTAATTAATAGAAAAAGTGATTTGTGTGTAAAGAATTAAAGAATTTTTAGACGCAAAGAGTCATTTATCTGGACGGAGTTTCTTCAAGAGCAGGTAAGTCACAATTTTTTTTAGTTTATACAATATCATGGTTAGGTTTAAATTATCACTTGAAATACGCGAAGAATTAGTTTTTTTGATGATTGATGATGATTTATAGATTGCTTCTGTTCCTCAAACGTAGCTGGTCTCGGTGCCTTCAGAGCTTTTGGTTCTGAAACTCTTAGTGCTTCACGGAAATACGCATCAACCGCATAGTTCGCCTTCCTCTCTCGCTTGGAGGTGACCAACAAAGATTTTCTTCTTTTCTCGTAATCCTCTCCCTCAAACTTGTACACAGACTCGGTGGACGAGTCTAATGTAAAGTTTCTCAAATCACTATCTTTTGTAGCAAACACTTGTTCTGCTCCGAACCGAATCATGTTCAACAGATCATCCTTATTCAACTGGTTAGCTTTGACCGGTCAACTTCTGGTTTAGCTCTTCCGTTTGGTTCTCACTCTTTTCAGGATTTCATTCATGTCTTCACCCGTAATATCACTATCTTTTGTAGCAAACACTTGTTCTGCTCCGAACCGAATCATGTTCAACATATCATCCTTATTTAACTGGTTAGCTTTGTTGAATGACAAGTTAGTCCAGTCTCAACTTAATTTCCGCTCTTTCCACAATTTTTTCCTCCACGGTCCTTTCCGTAATAAATCTGAACACTCTAACTTGCTTCATTTGACATATACGATGAGCTCTGTCTATAGCTTGGAGATCTATTTCGGGATTCCAGTCAGAATCCAGTTTGCCGTTGCCAAATTAATTCCGAGACCACCTGCTCACAATCTTCCGAAGAGTTAAAGAGTTCCAGTAAAAGAAAATTGAAAAAAGCCCACAATGCGTGCAAATTGTTCTGAAGAAGTGTTCCTGCAATCAACAGTCTATTTAACGATTTAAATTCTTGAACATAGTCGAACGACTTCGACTTCTCGTTTTTGGACTCGTCATTGCAGACTACAACGTACTTCAATCGCTTTATTTATTTCCAACCAAAATGTACAGACGAAGGGTTCGTAGAAATTACAAAATTGCTTGTATGTTGTGAGCATATCTTGATTTCCGGATCTTCTTCCATTAATAATGCATCCTTTCCTTGAATAAGCCTCTTTTCTAACTTGGGCAAATACGAATGTTGAGATTTCATATAAGTATTCAACATGCACAGACTTAAAGTCAAGAGGATGGTGTATGTAAAGAAAATGGTAGATGTCAACAAGATGGTGAGCAAGTACCTGTAGGTGCTGGAGATTCTCGTGCTCAACGATCTCGTGTTGTTGATGTCACTCGTGTTGAAGGAAAGAGTAATCTGCTGATCAATCAGAAAGAGATAGTGCAAGCTTCGAACCAGGTATCTTCTTCGTCTTCCTCAGTTTAGTCTCCGCGTCCCAGAAAAAAGTCCTTCAAGTGCTATAGTTTCCGAAGAGACTCGAGTTGGACTTACTGGGGGTATCCGAAATGAACTTCGAACCGTATGTACATATTAATATAACATTTCATTTGAAATGTATTGGGACAAGTGAGATTGAATGAAACTAACGTAAACTAAGCCTGTTATGTAAAAAAATGTATTGGGAAAAGTGAGATTCAAAGAAACTGGTGTAAAGTAAACCTGTTATGTAAAAAATGTGTTAAGAAAAGTGAGGTTAAATGAAACTTGATAATATAAGACTATAATAGATTTAGGCAAATGAGCAGAAACCTAGACTGAAGTAGCTCCGGCAGTACCAAGCCAACAATTTGAACTCTTAAATGAGAACGAGGTATTTTAATTAACCAACTAAAAATTATTAAACTTTTACGTAATTAATTAAATGGTTTTGTCAGGTACGCTTAGAAAATTCAGAGAGATCCGCTTGTGACTGCGTTGATACTCATTACTCCGCAGCTTCAGAAAGCCAGTCTCTGTCAATTGGAAGTCAGAGTCAACATTGCAAATCAATCGCAACGACATCGTCGAGAAGCAAAAGATTAAGCTAGATCTATTATCTATCACATCTACTGAAGCATGTTGCTGGATATGCAAATCAACAAACCCCGAACAGTAATGAAGAAGTCTGCTAGAACTGACATGTGGCTATCGGAAGAAGTTTGGATTCCGCCAGCTACTAGATGTTGCAATAGTCACCTGATCAACCAGAGGATCCTCGACGACAAATCCAGATCTCTTATCAAGCAAAAAGCAACCGTTGGGGCTTGGTTTACTAAGAAGGAGCTTTCAAGCTTTATTCTTCTCTTAACCAATAAAGCCAACCAACCCCACATTAGCATAAAATCTGATCAGCTAGCTGACAAAGATTTTAAGTTGCTGTTTGGGATTCAAAATCAGGAGTTTAAAGACCTGTTAGGAAATATTCGTCCTCACTTCCGAGACAGCTGTCATCAATCTTCTTAAGATGCCCTAGCATTACTTTTGATAAAGCTCTGACTCGGGATTTTCCAAAAGCTTCTAGGATTCTTGTTTGGCATGCCTCAACAAAAGTGAGCACCAGCATGTGGTGAGTGGCTGAGCTATTAAAAGAGTTTGTATCGCAGAACGTTGGATACAATTCCATTTCCGTAAAAACTGATTGCAGAACATGACTCAGCTTATATACGGCAACTTTACCAAGTCCCTGTAGGCAACCTTATTCTCTTTCTGGATAGTAAGAAACACAACTTATTGACTGTAATTTATTGTTGACTTATTTAGAAACTGTTTCTTGTTTACAGCTACATACCTGTATGTGGAGAAGAGTGAAGATAATGAATTGCAGCGGAAAACGTTTTGCTTCGCAAAGGTAGGAATTTGGTAAAGCCGATGATGGTGATTGCTCCATCTAAAAGAATCATCGCAACCACTGGGCTATATTGTTCTGATGCTAGACATAATGATGCCAAGATGCTTCGTCATA
Source organism: Abscondita cerata (assembly GCA_030710515.1). NCBI lineage: Eukaryota > Metazoa > Arthropoda > Insecta > Coleoptera > Lampyridae > Abscondita > Abscondita cerata. The sequence continues at coordinate 535,504 of JALBCR010003061.1, read as the reverse complement.
TGTTTGATGATCCTTCGGGTATTTCCACGCTTCTAAAACCAGGAGATGTGGTAATTGGTACGTGTATTATACTTGACTTGACAACGGCTTGTCATCGTTTTAAAGAAATCATAATTAAAATTATTTTCTTCTGCAGTGAACCGAGGGTTCAGAGATGTTAAGCAATTTTTGAAAAGTAAGAGCTTTGTAGTAACGACGCCAGTGCTTTTGAACAAAAAACAAAACCAGTTTACTGCTGAAGAAGCCCATGAATTTTGAGTAGTTACTCTAACTTGATGGAGGGTGGAAGCTTTGAATGGAAGACTGAAGGGGCTTTTCAAACTCTTTGATATGAATGTCCTTCATCATTGTTACAATCGCAATTGTAATGACAAACTTTGTCTCTTACTGGATATAGATGTGGCCTCATCAATAAGTACCGTCCTCCAAATTATACCGAATCGACAAATTCTCAGAAGATAATCGAGGAAGTTTCTAGGAAGTCCTCTCTCACAAACACACTCAAAAATGAAGTTTTGCCAATTCTCCGAAAGACAAGCTTGTGGAAAAAATCTTGCGACCGTAATTACGAAGGATTCCCATTAATGACGCTGAATGAACTAGAGGAAATCACTTTAACTCTTGCAAGTGACGATCTCAAATCGGAGTCAGAGGATGAAGCTGTGTCTGAGAACGGAGCTATTTCTGAGAATTGTAGACGATATTGTTGATGGAGATGATGGCGTTTCTGATGGGGAAGCTGGGATTGCAGCAGATAATAAAGAAAGCGAAAACGAGAACGATGCTAAAACGAAAGTGGAGTGTGAAGAGGAGAAGGAGGAATCAGAGTCAGAAAGTGAGATAGAAGACTGGAGTATGTCCCTGCAAGAATAGCAGTTTTAGTTTTCAAAATTGTTTTAGTGGATAATAGTAATATATTGAACCGCAGTCGTCCCTAATGTTGTTTTCTATTCTTATGAGCTATACTTAATAAAACACTACTAGCTTTAACATGGATAAGATATGAACTGTAATTAAATGAACTTAATTAACTTTAATATGTGCCAAAGTCGGAGCAATATTTTGATAATCCCGATGTAGAATACTTTATGAAGAGAGAAAAAGTTTTACATATAAAGCTCATGTAAAGCACGAGTATAGAAATTCGCACGTTAGGAGAGAGTATAGAATAAACGAATACCATTACAAGAGGAATTTTGGAATTGGCAGAAAAGAACAAAGGAAAGGTGCAAAGCATAATGAAAAGACGAGAGACTATTTTCCGACCAGGAAATAAGAAGAAAGTACGCTTTGTTTCATGTATTAAGCCATCAGACATGTCTACAGTAGCTATTGGTCCTATTATAAGTAGTATGGGTATCATTAAAATGTAGTCATAATAAATATAAAATTCTTACTAAAAACCTAATTATCCTCATCTGTGCATTCATTTTAGAGTATTTTAGTTTATATGGATTGTTTAATTCATGTCATCAATATTTTTAATTTGCATATAATTTTTAAGTAATACGCACTGCATATGGTGTGATTTTTTAATTCCATTGATCTTTTGTCGGATTTTTCACCGTTTTCCGTTTTAAAAATGACAATTATTTTATTGAAATCGCTCAGAAATAAAATTATCTATGTACCACGGGAATTCAAGAGCCTTGATAACCACAGGCAATTGCTGTCCCTCGGGCCGGAGGCTCTCGGGACGCAAACTTTGCCATCGGTAATTAAGGCCCTTATAATTTCCTTAATACATAAATAACTATTAATATAAATTCAAATGAAAAAAATTAATCAAAATGTCAAAAAAAAAACTGTCAACTACTGTTAATAAATTTTTAACTTAAATATTTAATAAAAGAGAAAAAAACACAACAACACCAAATAAAAACTTATCTGAAAGTAAATATTTTCTTTGGGTCCGTTTAGATGGCCTTTTCTCCTTTACAATTCCAGCGCATCCAAACCGTTCAAAAATAAACTCCGCTCCAACCACGCCACCTCTTTACTCTTTAAAAAATAAGGACCAGCCGTCACCTCCTTCCTCCTCCTTCTTCGGGTAAGTCCAATTTAAAAAAAAAATCCGTATTTTATTGCTTCTTGCCTTTATTATTTGTAAATGTAAACCGATCAATTTGGTTTTTTGTATTCCTCTTTCCATCCATCAACCATACCCCTATTTCATATTCCATCATTTCAACTTTTATCACTCAATTAAAAACAGAATTTTTCTTTTAAATTATATCTTTTTTATTCCAACTTGTTTATCATTTTCGTTACTAAATAAAACTCTAAAAAATTTATTTAAACCTATTTAATTCCTTAATAATCATCAATCTTCTCCATCTCGCATGCCATCTAACGTCAATTTTTCCTATCACTTCCGCAACAAACGTTACACACAAATGTTGCTGTACAACTTCAATTAACTTTAACAAAGGTAAGTTATTCTTCTTAAAATTAATTAATTACATTTTTTTAGGTTTTTTTATAGAAGATTAGATTCCTATCCTATTGAAGAACGTCAAACACTTAACTAAATTTATCTTGCTAGTAAAAATAAGCTTTAGCTAAGATATAATAAATTTAATCATAACAATATATTTGTAAATAGCCTGATAAAGTACATTGGAGGAGTGATAAGTATTGACATTAAATACAATCTCTATTGTATGTATTTATACAATTTATCTTAAATTTAATTAATTTAATATTTGTACCGCACCATATCTAACTAAAAATACCCCTTTTTTCCACTTCATTACGGCTTCCCTAGTTTTTTCGATGTTTTCAATGAGAATTATGTCGCTAAATTGTTGTGGAAAAATAGTTCCAAAATGGTTGAATAGAACAATACAACTTTTTTTAACTGTATATTGTATCGATTACTATCTTTTTATGTACTACCTAGTCACTTACAGTTATAAACGGTTTAACGTGTGCTTATTAGATTAAATTTACAAAGCATTACATTTATTATGGTTTAGTTAATTGAAATTATCATACTAATAAAAACGGTTAAATTTCGGTATTTATGTAGATCTATCTCCTCCCAGACTTCTCAAACAATCGCTACAAAAATTCCACAGTTCATAATAGCATAATTATCTATTCTGGGACAAAAAATCAGCTCATGACTTTTGACATTTTTTGAAATATAGATGAAAATAGCCCCAGGCGGACATTTTGAAAGTCCGCACACGGGGGGTTTACTAGCGAATTATAATAATACTATAATAATTATAATAAAAATATAATAAATAATTAAATTTCACATTGATCGCTGTAAAATATAAAGAGTGTTCCATTTAAAAAAGTATAATTTTTTAAATAACGCTTTTCTTGGAGTAAAATGATGACAAAGTTTAAATTATTTCTTGGTTTTTATTTTATTGCATGTAAACCAGGAGATCTAAATACGTAAATGTTTGGTTAAATGCTAAGAGCAACGTAACTGATATGTGTGAAAAAACTAGATTAAATGTTTTTGTGGGTGTCAACTGCACGAAACCTTGTAGAACTTTTTGTCGCACCCTACTCAATAATTTAGTATTTTTTTCCGATACGTACCGTCCTCTTACTAACTTTTTTGTTCTTGAGCTTTTTTGATATGTCGCTTCGTTTTCAAGATATTCCACAATATTCAGCTGCGTTGAAAAAATGTTACTTAAATAGTAGCATGCCGTGGAAAACAAAACACGACCCAGCGTAAACTGTCTCAAACCAAAATAAATTTTATTGTTGTTTGTAACGTTAGTTGTAAAGCTTATTGTGCATAAAGATGCCCAAAACTTTTACAAATTCTGAATACGCTGATATGCATTATGTTTATGGTTTCTACCACGGAATTCTAATGCTACCGTTGAAGAGTACCGCCACACCAACACTTTTGTAGAACTTCAGAGTTCTTCCAGTCTTCAACATTGATAGAACAATGAGTACACGTCAAGCAGCCCAACAACTCGATGTATGCCAATATAAGGTTTTTAGAGCTCTTAAGCAAGATTACCAAAAAGCCTGCCCAAGGTTTGGTTGGACAATTTATGTTTTGCAGATAGATCTTGGAGTCTGTCAAAATAATTCCACATTTTTGAACAATGTATGGTGAACAGATGAGTCTAATTTTACAAGAGCAGGAGTCGTGAACTATCATAATCTTCATGAATGGAATCACGAAAATCCTAGGTGTATTAGGCAAACTTGATTTCAGCACGAGTTTAGTGCAAATATTTGGATTGGCGTTATAAGTAACAATCTATATGGACCACATTTTCTCCCTTCTCGCTCAAATGCTAATTTGTTCCACAATTTTTTGGAAAACATTCTTCCTACAGTTTTTGAAAACGTTTCATTAAATTTACGTGAAGGAAGTTAGATGCAATTAGACGTTGCTCCTGCACACTATAGACGACAAGTGCGGCAGTGGCTAGACGAAAATTATCCTCGCCGACGAATAGCGCGTCTAAGTGACAACCGTCAGAATTTAATTCCTGGTGAGCGGCCGGTAGCTTGGTCTGCACGTTTCCCGGATTATTATGTTTGGGGTCATATTAAGGATATCGTTTATGCAACACCAATAAGCACTCGCAATGAATTAATTGAAAGAATTCAGAACGCTTTTAGCACCTTAAGAAATGATCCCATTACAATTGAAAAACGATTAATACATTGATTCGTCGGTGCAATAATATATTAAGGATAGAGGAATGCATTTTGAGCACTATTTATTATTAATTGTTCGTCGTTCATGCCATTAAAAACATGTCAATTTTTTGTGTCATTTTGTTTTGAGTCTTTCCCATGATAGTCTTACTGTGTCGGGAATTTTGTGGAATATTTCGAAAACTAAGCGACATATCAAAAAACTTTAAAAACAAAAAAGACGAAACGTAGCGCTCTATACAATTACGGTAATCTTACATTACTTCACTTTAAATTATTCCTTTGACTCATTATTGGACATTTGAGTTACGGGTAGGTGTTCTAAACTGTCATATACAGGGTGTCTCAGAAATCACTCCCTATGTTTGTATTTCCGTTATTTTTATTTTTTTAAATGTTTTAAAATTTTTGTAAATAAGATTAAATTCTCTATAAGATAAGTGAATACTATAATGGTAGCAATATTTAATAATTTTTTTCAAAGAGCATAATATATTTTTTTTATTTTTTCTGATAGTACCTTTTATTCTGTTTACAACCATATAAAAATATGGGTCTTACATAAATTTTTTTTTTTAAATACGATTAATAAATAAAAACAGTGCGTAAAGTTAGTTGTCAAAGTGATTTCCTAACTTTTGAGTGTTCCGTTTATCATAATAGATATGAATTACACCAATTCCAAAAAGTGCGACATGATGCTAATGTAATTATTATTATTTTTGTAATTATGTTATAATAGAAAAATGTATTTACTTATCTTATAGAAAATTTAATCTCATTTACAAAAATAAAAAAAAATAAAAAAATAAAAAATAACGAAAATACAAGCCTGGGGAGTGATCCCTGGGACACCCTATATATTGTAATAAACGGAACACTCAAAAATTAGAAAAATCAGTTTGACAACTAGTTTTACGGATTGTTTTATAGGCTCCTAGATAAAAATGACCAAAATCAATTATTTCCATGGCAGACCTACCTTCAACAATTAATCGTATTTTTCTAACAAAAATTCTTATTTGGTTGTAAAGAGAATAAAAGGTATTATCCAAAATATTCAAAAAAGTATATTATGCTATTTAAAAAAAAAGTGGAATATCGCTACCATTATACAAGTGCAGAATTTGAAAATTGTATTTATTTATCGTATATAGAATTTAATCTCATTAACAAAAATTCAAAAAATAATAAAAAAATAAAAAATAACGGAAATACAAGCTGAGGAGTTGATCTCTGGGACACCCTCTATATATTGTAAACTGTAAATCTTTAGCGACTCTGCAATTTCTGCCTATAAATTGTTACAATCCTTATTTAGTTTTAATATACAGATTTAAATATACTAACATACACTAACCTGGTAAATCTATTCGATGTGTACGTGCGACTTTCAACGATTCTTGACTTTAGATTAGTTCATCAAGTTTTCCTTATTGTTGGTTCTTCTTACATTTTTCCATTTTGTTTTTTTAATTGTCTATGCTTTCTTTACCAACAACTTTATTTACTAGTATTTTTAATACTACTTCGCAGGGTTACAACACTTCGCGGGCTTTTTTTAACAATGCGCAGCTTTATTTTGATTTTAAAGAATTTTTACAAAAACTGGGTTAATTAGTACATAACCAGAACACTTCTTTTAATCATTAGCGAAGAAACATTCAGTATTAATTGTTTTATGAATGGATTCGAGAACTATACTATACTATATCGATTCTTAACATACAAAAAACTTCCATATCTTACTACTAGACATTATATCTCTATTTTCATTTATACATTACAATTATGACAATATACAATCACTGCAATATGTGTGGTGTTAAGATAAAAGACTTACAAACTATAAGCTTTTTTATGTCTAAAATTAAATTAAATTTAGACAAAATGTACGCTTACGCGTACTTTCATTTGATTTCAAATTCTAATTCTATATACAAATATGTTAGTTTAACGTTGTTCATTAGATTTGTTATTTTTTATTTAACGGTATTATTATCTGACTCAATGTAAGTACTAACTTTTTATTCTTTACTTAAATTTATAACACTTTCTACATTTTAGTTAAGTGGTTTATCGTCTGAAGATGGCTTCTTCTTTATTTATAAGCCAACACTAGTGATGATTTGTAATATTTGTTTGAGTGTTGCCCAACGTCAACAATTAAATAAATATTATCAAAAAATTTTATTTAAATACTTTTGTTCTCTATCAACAAACCTGTTCATATACCTTCTTTGTTTTGTTGCACTACTTACGAACAATGATACGGTTGATTAGTGTATAGATTTTTGATGACCTAAAATTCATTTCTTGTATCGTAGAGTGTTTTTAGAGCAAATGATTCTTACGTCTTACATAATATTGAAATAATTATTTCCATATCCAGCATTAATCAGACCTAAACTTATGCATGTATAGTTATGTGAAAAAGTCCAAATGAATGTATTGATTGGTAATATTAAATTCATAAATAACTAAGTATAAAGGGTTAAATCAAAATGTGAAAGTATCTCTACTTTTTTTTAATGTATACAGAGTCATTGATCTCGCCCATTAGATGTTATGAGAGAATTATCAAAATCTGGAGTTTGAAACTTGGTATGGTAGGGTTTCCGAATGCGGTCTCTCTTTCTCTAAAATATTTAAAACCTCCTAGCACTTTCGGTTATACCAGAAATAAAACTCAACTTCGTTAGAAATATTACTTTAATTAGTCGGTTACTCAAACAACTTTCACGCGTACTGTTTCATAATCAGCGATTGTTAAAAAGTTAACAATTGTAATCCGCTACCGATGTAGTACTGGTTGTTGTTTACATAGTACGTCGTTGTCAATCTGCTTATCGACTACCGACTTACTGCATACTTACAAACTAATTTCATATATTTATATACAAACTCGAGAAGCGTAACTCTCTTTCCCGATTTCTACATAAACAAGGAACACTACAAAAAAATTAATAAGTTAACAGAAACCGTGGTGTAATTTTATTAATGAGTATAAATTAAATAAAATGTGAAACTTTATGTTGAAAAACAAAACTACTTTCACGCTTTTCATGGAACAAACAAGGGGTTTATTGAGTAAGTAAAGCAAGGTGGTGTAATGTGACTCAGATTTCTCATGAGAACCTTTGAGAAAAACTATCAAAATAATCATTTCTCTCAAACTTAATTGTGAATGAAAGGGCAAGGAAATAATTATTGCCGGTCGTGGGATCGACACCAGATGTGCTTTTTAATGAAAAAAAATGTACTTAAAATACAGTACAACCTACTTAAAACGATATACTTCAATGAAGCCAATATAAGTTACGCGTAAAGAAAAAACAATTCCACCATACAGGTGACACATGATAAACAAGTCCAAAATCACTCTATTAATTTTTATTAAAATGTCGAGTTTAATGAGGAACATAAATGGAAACAATTGCATTTGTCTTCGAATCCTAGCAACTGAGCATCAAACCCTACTAGTTATCTTAATAATGTCAATAATTCTAATATTTTTAATAAAAGTGCGTTTTATTTAAAAACAGTAAATGATAGGCGTATAGAGCATTTGAAAAAATGTTTCCAAATTTAATTCTCTAGCGATATCCTTAAAAAGTAAGAGGGTTCCATTTGAAAAAATTAAGATATCGTTATTTGAAGTTTCTCAACTTCACTAATTTATTGTGGCATTTCTAATAAAGTTACATAAATTTGCAACAAATCAATTTAAAGAAAATTGTTGTTGCTATTATTAGGTATTTTTAAATTTTTTTATTGCTAATAGTTTTGAAGTTATAATTTTTCTAAGAAACCTTTGTAAGTGGCAATTTTTTCATAAAAGTTGTAATATCTCAATAACCATGGCAACTAAGTAAACATAACTTGGACCAAAAATGTAGCAAATTTAGCAAGTACTCCAACGCATTTAAAATATATATACCGTGTGTAAAAGCCAAATGGAATAAATTCATTATTTCTCTTACTGTACATATTTTTGAAAAACCCGAAACACGTCAAACTTAAATCATAAAATGACATTCTATCACGTGAAATTTTCATCCCTACCATCAACCCCCTTCGAATGACAGGTGCAACCCCTAATTTTTTAATGGGAAGTATAGGCTTGTGATAGATCGTTTGAAAGGTCTCTTCTTTCCCTGTACAAAAGTGTTATTTGTTTTCATTTTATTGCAGGAATTAAAAAAAATTATGATTATACCGAAATTTGCTATAATACAACAATAAACGAGAATGTAATTAAACAAAGAAAATAAAAATAAAAGTCAATGAAGTAGATGTTCAAAATGCTCCCCGCGAACTTCTTGGCAGCATCCTAATCTTAAATAAAAATGTCTTCTCACCTTGCTTAGCATATCAGGCGTGACCGACGAAATCGCGAGCGTTATTCGTTGTCTTATCTTCCGTTTAGGTCTTGATGATAAGAAAGTATAAGCAGAAAATGTATCAGCATGTTTTTTGGGAATTATCAATTAAGAATACAGTGAACAATTTCCACGGCAATATCAGTTTGTTTAAAATTGTTTGTTTAGCAAGTTGTCATTAATCTGTATTAGGTATAATTTTTGTTTGAGGTTCGTTAACTAAATTCAGAAAAATGGTTAGATTAACCGAAGTGCATAAAATAACAATTTTACAAATGATTGGTTATGGTGATAATACCCGAACGCAACAGGAAGTAGTTCGCCTATTTCATGTGAAATTTCCGGATTTGCCGCCTATATCCCAAGGGACAATCAGCAAAATAGGAAAGCAGTTTCGCGAGTTTGGACATGTAAGGCAGATGAAAAAAGCAGCTGCCAATGCACTAGATGAAGATAACAAACTAGATGTGATGCTTCTCTTTGAGGAAAACCCACATACTTCGACTAGACAAGCATCCGCAACATTAAATGTTAGTCATACATCAATACATACCATATTGAAAGAAAACAAAATGCATCCCTACAAACTGGTACCTACTCAGGAGCTGACGGAAGACGATTTTGATAGAAGAATACATTTTTGTGAGCAAATGATGGACATGTTGGATAACAATACTATCCTATTAGAAAATGTTATGTTTTCGGATGAGTGTAGTTTTTCACTTCACGGTCATGCTAACCGTCAAAATTGTCGCTACTGGTCAACGGAAAATCCTCACTGGACGAGAGAAGAACGCACGCAATATCCTCAAAAGGTGAATGTTTGGGCAGGGATTGTTGGGAACCATGTCGTTGGTCCTTTTTTCATTGACGGAAATTTGGATGGCGCTAATTATTTAGCATTACTTCAAAATGATGTCGTCCCAAATTTGGCAAATTTATATCCGAATCCAACAAACCGTAGACTTCCAGCAAATACGATATGGTTTCAGCAGGATGGAGCACCAGCACATTACCAACGCAATGTCCGGCAGTACCTCGATGCCACATTTCCGGATAGGTGGATAGGAAGGCGAGGATCTATAGAATGGCCAGCACGATCTCCTGATCTTACCCCATTAGATTTCTTTTTATGAGGATATGTGAAGAATGTTGTTTACCAAACTAAACCGTTTGATCTAGATGACTTAAGACAACGAATAACGCTCGCGATTTCGTCGGTCACGCCTGATATGCTAAGTAAGGTGAGAAGACATTTTTATTTAAGATTAGGATGCTGCCAAGAAGTTCGCGGGAGCATTTTGAACATCTACTTCATTGACTTTTATTTTTATTTGCTTTGTTTAATTACATTCTCGTTTATTGTTGTATTATAGCAAATTTCGGTATAATCATAATTTTTTTTAATTCCTGCAATAAAATGAAAACAGATAACTACTTTTGTACAGGGAAAGAAGAGACCTTTCAAACGATGTATCACAAGCCTATACTTCCCATTAAAAAATTAGGGGTTGCACCTGTCATTCGAAGGGGTTGATGGTAGGGATGAAAATTTTACGTGATAGAATGTCATTTTATGATTTAAGTTTAACGTGTTTCGGGTTTTTCAAAAATATGTACAGTAAGAGAAATAATGAATTTATTCCATTTGGCTTTTACACACGGTATATACATATATATTTCGATTTAAAATAACAAAGATGAGTTCTATTTCCGGCATAGCCGGAAGTGCTACAAAGTTTAAAATATTTGAGAGAGAGAAACCCCATTTGGAAACCCTACTATCTAAAATTTTAAAATCCAGATCTTGATAATTTTCCTACAACGTCTAATGATTAAGGCGAGATTCATCACCCGGCAAACATGTACGATGTCATTGATTAATAGCATTTTTTTTTTCATTAAAATTATCTAAAATTTATTGGGATTACGTTTATTTTGGCGGATAGTATAGCATTTCATATAAACTAAGTAATGTTTCAATTGTTACAGGCTAAAAGACTGTCCAACTCATGGAAGATTTAGAAAGGGCTGTTGGAAAATCTAATCTACCATACAAGCAGGTAATATTATTTCACCCAAAAACTAAATCTTATACATAAGTTAGGTTGAACTTTTTTCTCTACAAGTCTACGTTGAAGACTTTAAATTCAGTGTATTTGGTTGCTTCCCTCTAGATTGGACTTTATTACATTCAGTAAGTAAAATAATCTATAAAGTGACGTAATAAGTGTTATTTTGTTTTAGATGGTTGCGGGCGTGGCAACTTATTTAGTCATCTTTCATCAGTTTAGTAATATGGAGAAAAAAACATAATATTAGTAGGAGAAATGTGACTTTTATATTTAATATTATAATGGTTAAAATATTTTATTAGGCAATGCAATTAAAGGACAATTAAAAAACTGTTTAGAAGTTTTATGAAACATGTGACTACAAATACCTCGCACCAAAGAGTAAATGTATTTGGTGGAATAGTTACAATTATAATTACTCCAAAATATTATCGTTTATTAAAGCTTTTTGAAGATAACGAACGCTTAAAAGCGCATCATCATGCCGTACGTACTAAACACCATTCTAAGCCTGTGCTTCAACGACACTTGTAAGGCACTAAAACTAATAAAAATGTATACACCAATGTAAAAGGCTTAGCCAATAAATTAAGCGTGGTCGTAAATCGAGATGAAATTTTAGTTATTAAAAGAATAATTATGACGACATTTAACGAATCAAAGCATTAGGGATTGTATAGAATCCAACCGTGTATAGTTTTTCTTACTCCGTTTTGGGTTTCTCTCGCAGTCGTATAACAAAGCGGTACATTCTATCGGTAACCGCAAAATTATTCGATCCTATGGAGTTCCCAAGTTAATTATTCAACAGTTGTGGCAACTAAAAATTTAATGGGACGACAATGTTCCTTCAGAAGTTTATACAGAGTGGCTTAAATTTACTGATCATTTAAAGTACGTCAAAGAAATTAGTTTTCCTAGATGGGTTTTCTAGATTAATTTTAAGTACCTATAGACAAGTAACGCGCACTTTTGTTTGAAGTCGCCATAATAGAAAGAGAAACGCAAAGCCGGAGATATAACTATAACGTGACGCGTAGAAAAATAACAAAAACTACTTCAATTCAGCATATGAAAAAGTTAAATTCATGCTCACGCTTGTCACTGTTAACACAAATACGTGATACATATGTTGTAAACCTTCCACTTTCACTCACACACTTCCACTCGTCACGTGATTTTTTAGTTTCGTCCTTCAGTGCTCTCTTTCTAATATTCCGGCTTCATCTTTCGGTACAAAGCAAATATAGCGTTACTTGTCTAGGTACTTAATATTTAGTCTGAGGATTTTCCGATGCATCGGAGAAATTTTAGTAACGCAGCTTGTTTGAAACCAAAATAGCTAATAATTTCTTTTTAATGTTTTAATTAAGACGTTTCGCCATAGCTTTTTCAGTTAATTTCTTAAAATTAATGAATTAAAAATTTGAAACAAATTAAAAACACAACATTTATTTAAAATGTGTGTTAAGATACTTCAGTGACAAACAACTTGTTGCGAATCGTCTTAATTAAAACATTTAAAAAAAATTATTAGTTGTGTTGTTTCCAAACAAACTGCGTCACTAAAAAACTAAATTACAACAGCTGTAAAATCCAAAATCAATTTGCAGCACTTAAACTTGGAATTAGGGTTAAACTGGTTACTGGGGTAAAACTGGTAAATAACAAAATTGGTAACAAAAGTAAAATAGGTAATTAAGGTAAAATAGGTAATTACGGTAAAATTGTTAACTAGGGTAAAATTGGTTACAAGTGCAAAATTAGTTCCAAGTGTAAAATTGGTTACTTGGTTAAAATTGGTAACTAGGGTAAAACTAGTAATTAGGGTAAAACTATTACCTAAGGTAAAACTGGTAACTATAGTAAAACTGGTAACTATAGTAAAATTGGTTACTAGGTAAAATTGGTTACTAGAGTAATATTGGTAAGTAGGGTATAACTGGTAACTAGGGTAAAACTAGTAATTAGAGTAAAACTATTAACTAGGGGAAAACTGGTAACTATAGTAAAACTGGTAACTATGGTAAAATTGGTTACTAGGGTAAAATTGGTTACTAGGGAAAAATTGGTTACTAGGGTAAAATTGGTTATTAGAGTAATATTGGTAAGTAGGGTATAACTGGTAACAAGGATAAAACTAGTAATTATAGTAAAACTGGTAACTAACGTAAAATAGGTAACTTTGGTGAAATAAGTAGCTAGGGTAAAACAGAAACACAAGGCAAAATTGATAACCAAAACATAAATTGGTAACCAAAAATTGGTAAATAGAGTAAAATGGGTACTAAGGTAAAACTGGTAACTAGGGTAAAACCAGTAACTAACAAAATTTGTAACTAAAGCAAAATAGGTAACTAGGTAAATTGGTAACTAAGATAAAACTGGTAACTATGGTAAAATTGGTTACTAGAAAAAAATTCATTACTAGAGTAAAATTGGTAACTAGCGAAAAACTGGTAATTAGGCTAAAATTGGTTACTACAGAAAAATTGACAGTAAAACTGGTAACTAAAGTTAAACTAATAACTATGGTAAAATTAGTTACTAAAATAATAACAAAATTGGAAACTAGGGTAAAATGGGTAACTACGGTAAAATTCGTAACTAGGATAAAACTGGTAACAAGTGTAAAACTGGTAATAAGGGTAATAATGATAACGAAGGTAAAACTGGTAACTACGGTAAATCTGGTTACTAGGGTACAACTGGTAATTAGAGTAAAACTAGTAACTAGAATAAAACGGGTTACGAAGGTAAAACTGGTTACTAAGGAAAACTAGTTACTAGGGTAAAATTGGTAATGAAAGTAAAATTGGTAACTAGGGTAAAATTGGTAACTAGGGTAAGACATGAACACAAAGCAAAATTGGTAACCAAACAAAAATTGGTAACCAAAGCAAAATTGGTAAATAGAGTAAAATGGGTACTGAAGTAAACTGGTAACTAGGGTAGAACTAGTAACTAGAATAAAACCGGTAACTAAAAAAATTGTAATTAAATTAAATAGGTAACTAGGGTAAAATTGGTAACTAAGGTAAAACTGATAACTAGGGTAAAACTGGAAACTATGGTAAAATTGGTTACTAGAAAAAAATTTATTACTAGAGTAAAACTGGTAACTAGAAAAAACTGGTAATTAGCGTAAAATTGCTTACTAGGGAAAAACTGGTAACTAGGGTAAAATTTATTTCTAGTGTAAAATTAATTATTAGGGTAAAACTAGTAACGAGGTAAGGGTAAAACTGATACATAACAAAATTAGTACCTAAGGTAAAATAGGTAACTACGGAAAAATTCGTAACTAGAGTAAAACTGGTAACAAAGGTAAAACTTGTAACGAGGGTAAAACTAGTAACGAAGGTAAAACTGGTAACTAGGAGAAATCTGGTAACTAGGGTACAACTGGTAATTAGAGTAAAACTGTTAACTAGAGTTAAATAGGTAACAAGGGTAAAACTGGTAACGAAGGTAAAATTGGTAACTAGAGTAAAATTGGTAACTATGGCAAAATTTGTTAACAAAAAAATTGGTAAATAGGGTAAAACTGGTAACAAAGATAAAATTGGTAACTAGAGTAAAAATGGTAATTAGACTAAAACTGGTAACTAACATAAAACTGATATTATATGCAAAGCTGATAACTAAAGTAAAACTGGTAACTATGATAAAATTGGTAACTTAAGGTTAAATTGGTTATTAAGGAAGAATTAGTAACTACAGGTAAAATTGGTAACAAGGGTAAAACTGGTAACTATGGTAAGTCTGGCAACTAGGGTACAACTGGTAACTAGAGTAAAACTGGTAACTAGAGTAAAACGGGTAACGAAAGTAAAACTGGTAATGGAGGTAAAACTGGTAACTGGAGGTAAAACTGGTAACAAAAGTAAAAATGATAACGAGGGTAAATTTGGTAAATAAGAAAAAATTCGTAACTAGGGCAAAATTGGTAACAAGAGCATAATTGGTAAATAGGGTTAAACTGGTAACTATAGTAAAACTAGTAACTAGAGTAAAACTAGTAACTAGGATAAAACTAATAACTATGGAAAACTGATAACTAAGGTAAAACTGATAACAAACATAAAATTGGTAACTTGGGTAATATTGGTTACTAGGATAATAATGGTAACTAAGGTAAAATTGGTAATGGGGTAAAATTGGTAAAGAGGGTAAAATTGGTAACGGTGGTAAAACTGGTAAGTAGGGTAAAACTGGTAATTATGACAAGTCTGGTAACTAGGGTAAAACTAGTAACTATGGCAAAATTGGTTACTAAAGTAAAATTTGTAACTAGGGAAAAACTGGTAATTAAGGTAAGATTGGTTACTTGGGTAATATTGGTTACTACGGAAAAATTAACAACTAGTGTAAAAGTGGTAACTAAGGTAAAAGTAGTAACTAAAGTAAAAGTGGTAACTAGAATAAAATTAATAACTAGAGTAAAACTAGTAACTAGGGAAAAACTGGTAACTAGGAAAAAATTACTAACTACGGTAAAATTAATTATTAGGGTAAAACTAGTAACTAGGGTAAAACTTGTAACTAGAGTAAAACTGGTAACTATAGTTTAACTGGTAACAAGGCTATAATTAATAACAAGAGTAAAATGGTAACTAGAGTAAAATTAGTAACTAGGGTAAGACTGGTAATTAGGGTAAAACTGGTAACTAGGGTAAAACTGGTAACAAGGTTAAAAATAGTAACGAAGGTAGAAACTGGTAACTACAGTAAGTCTGGTAACTAGGGGGCAAATGGTAATTAGAGTAAAACTGGTAACTAGAGTAAAACGGGTAACGAGGGTAAAACTAGTAATAGAGGTAAAACTGGTAACAAGGTAAAATTGGTAACAAATGTAAATTTGGTTAATATGAAAAATTGGTAACTCGGGCAAAATTGGTAACAAGAGGAAAATTGGTAAATAGGGTAAAACTGGTAACTATAGTAAAACTGGTAACTAGAGTAAAGCTGGTAACTAGGATAAAACTGATAACCTATGCAAAACTGATAACTAAGGTAAAACTGGTAACTGTGGTAAAATTGGCAACTCGGGTAAAATTGGTTACTAAGGAAAAACTAGTTACTATGGTAAAATTGGTAAGGAGGGTAAAATTGGTAACTAGAGTAAAATTGGTAACTAGAGTAAAATTGGTAACTTGCATAAGACAGGAACACCAAGCAAAATTGGTAACCAAACCATAAATTGGTAACCAAAGCAAAATTGGTAAATAGAGTAAAATGGGTACTAAAGTAAACTGGTAACTAAGGTAGAACTGGTAACTAAGGTAGAACTGGTAACTATGGTAAAACCGGTAACTAAGAGAATTTGTAACTAAAATAAAATAGGTAACTACGGTAAAATTGGTAATTAAGGTAAAACTGGTAACTAGGGTAAAACTGCTAACCATGGTAAAATTGGTTACTAGAAAAAATTGATTACTAGAGTAAAATTGGTAACTAGTGAATAAATGGTAATTAGGGTAAAATTGGTTACTAGGGAAAAACTGGTAACTAGGGTAAAATTGATATCTAGGGTCAAACTAGTTAAGTATGTTGGAGAATTCAAATTTAAATTTAGCCCGCCATTTATTTGTAAAAAAGGAAATGAGGTAGGGATTAAGAGAATGAAAAATATACTCATTTGAATTTATGTACGTCGTGCAAATTAACGTGAAAATACAAAACTATTGGTATTCATTAAAACAACTAAACATTTGGTCCTTTAAGTCGCTACAATCGCACCTTCAACAAGGTAGGTTCTGCTCTTCTTATCAATCCTTTTAGTTTCAATTCCTTTGTCGGTCCTAAAAATAAAATACATATTATACTTGATATCTGTAACAATGAATAAATTAGTAAGGCAACGAGCGGGTAAAAAGCATACGTTAACATCGATTGATACATATTTAAAAACAATTGAAAAAGATTACGCATATTCTAACTTAGAAATTCTTGAAATTAAACACAGATTACGAAAATTAGAAACAGCCTTTATAGAATTTAACGAAGTACAATCGGAAATAAAAATATCATGTGAAGAGGAAAACTTCGAAATGCAACTAACGGAACGAGATAATTTTGAAAATCTTTACTTGAAACAAATTTTGTTAAGACAGCCTATTATTTCAAAATACGAATCTATAAATGAGATTCAACCTATTAGTGGTTCGAGACGCAGTTCAGTGAGTTCAGTAACTGATTTTGCATCAGCACCGTGTGCAAACAATAATGCAGTAAAGCTACCTACTATTCAATTGAAAAAATTCAACAGTTTGTTGGATTTTTGGATTGAATCTAAGGATATATTTAATTCACTAGTTCATTCCAATGCAAAAACGGGCAAAAAACTTCACTATTTAAAAGGTAGTTTAGAAGGACAAACTGCTCAAATAGTTCATTCCATACAAATCAGTGACTCAAATTATGAAATTGCTTGATAACTTCATTGTAAAAGATATAATAACAAAAAACTTCTTGTTAATAACCACATGAAATCATTATTTAACATGCCATGCTTAAAATTTGAAAATTCTAGTGAATTACGTAATTTAACTGATGAACTTACAAAACATTTATTGACACTTAAAACATTAGGACAAAAAAGAGAACTTTGGAATGATTAAAACAAAATTAAATATTCAAACAAAAAGAGTGGGAATTAGCTTGTATAAATGATGATTACCCTACAATTGAAAACATAAAAACGTTTTTAAAAGTAGATGTGGAGTTTTGGAATCATTAGATAACAAATCATTCGTAAAATTCAAACCAGCTGTAAAAGCCTTTGCATTAATGGACAATCAAAGACATCAGTTATGTAATTATTGTCATTCTAAAGATCATGCAATTTGTGCTTGTAAAGAATTTTTTAAAACTAGAAATTAAAGACAGACTAGAAGAGATAAAAAATCGAAAATTATGTTTTAAATTGTTTAAAGAAAAATCACATGTGCAATGAATGTAACAGTATTAACTAAGTAAATGCCAACAGTTAACTGTAAAGACTAGTGTGCGTTAAAGTGCACGGCGCCATCTAAGCGATGGTTTTAATGCTTAAAACAACACGTGAGTCGATAAAGCCAAGATAACTTGTACAGAAGCATACACGCACGAAAGAACACCTGATGCAGCATTTCGCTCTTATTATGAGCTCATCAGAGGTGTATACTCACGTGCGGTATACAACTGTACAAGACGGCGGTTGGTCTTTTAAACTCTCCTGGAGCAATGAATACAAGTAAAATGTGTGTCTTGCGACATCTCGTGTTAAAATGGACACGTGTAATTAGTATAAACTAAGTAAATGCCAACAGTTAACTGTAAAGACTAGTGTGCGTTAAAGTGCACGGCGCCATCTAAGCGATGGTTTTAATGCTTAAAACAACACGTGAGTCGATAAAGCCAAGATAACTTGTACAGAAGCATACACGCACGAAAGAACACCTGATGCAGCATTTCGCTCTTATTATGAGCTCATCAGAGGTGTATACTCACGTGCGGTATACAACTGTACAAGACGGCGGTTGGTCTTTTAAACTCTCCTGGAGCAATGAATACAAGTAAAATGTGTGTCTTGCGACATCTCGTGTTAAAATGGACACGTGTAATTAGTATAAACTAAGTAAATGCCAACAGTTAACTGTAAAGACTAGTGTGCGTTAAAGTGCACGGCGCCATCTAAGCGATGGTTTTAATGCTTAAAACAACACGTGAGTCGATAAAGCCAAGATAACTTGTACAGAAGCATACACGCACGAAAGAACACCTGATGCAGCATTTCGCTCTTATTATGAGCTCATCAGAGGTGTATACTCACGTGCGGTATACAACTGTACAAGACGGCGGTTGGTCTTTTAAACTCTCCTGGAGCAATGAATACAAGTAAAATGTGTGTCTTGCGACATCTCGTGTTAAAATGGACACGTGTAATTAGTATAAACTAAGTAAATGCCAACAGTTAACTGTAAAGACTAGTGTGCGTTAAAGTGCACGGCGCCATCTAAGCGATGGTTTTAATGCTTAAAACAACACGTGAGTCGATAAAGCCAAGATAACTTGTACAGAAGCATACACGCACGAAAGAACACCTGATGCAGCATTTCGCTCTTATTATGAGCTCATCAGAGGTGTATACTCACGTGCGGTATACAACTGTACAAGACGGCGGTTGGTCTTTTAAACTCTCCTGGAGCAATGAATACAAGTAAAATGTGTGTCTTGCGACATCTCGTGTTAAAATGGACACGTGTAATTAGTATAAACTAAGTAAATGCCAACAGTTAACTGTAAAGACTAGTGTGCGTTAAAGTGCACGGCGCCATCTAAGCGATGGTTTTAATGCTTAAAACAACACGTGAGTCGATAAAGCCAAGATAACTTGTACAGAAGCATACACGCACGAAAGAACACCTGATGCAGCATTTCGCTCTTATTATGAGCTCATCAGAGGTGTATACTCACGTGCGGTATACAACTGTACAAGACGGCGGTTGGTCTTTTAAACTCTCCTGGAGCAATGAATACAAGTAAAATGTGTGTCTTGCGACATCTCGTGTTAAAATGGACACGTGTAATTAGTATAAACTAAGTAAATGCCAACAGTTAACTGTAAAGACTAGTGTGCGTTAAAGTGCACGGCGCCATCTAAGCGATGGTTTTAATGCTTAAAACAACACGTGAGTCGATAAAGCCAAGATAACTTGTACAGAAGCATACACGCACGAAAGAACACCTGATGCAGCATTTCGCTCTTATTATGAGCTCATCAGAGGTGTATACTCACGTGCGGTATACAACTGTACAAGACGGCGGTTGGTCTTTTAAACTCTCCTGGAGCAATGAATACAAGTAAAATGTGTGTCTTGCGACATCTCGTGTTAAAATGGACACGTGTAATTAGTATAAACTAAGTAAATGCCAACAGTTAACTGTAAAGACTAGTGTGCGTTAAAGTGCACGGCGCCATCTAAGCGATGGTTTTAATGCTTAAAACAACACGTGAGTCGATAAAGCCAAGATAACTTGTACAGAAGCATACACGCACGAAAGAACACCTGATGCAGCATTTCGCTCTTATTATGAGCTCATCAGAGGTGTATACTCACGTGCGGTATACAACTGTACAAGACGGCGGTTGGTCTTTTAAACTCTCCTGGAGCAATGAATACAAGTAAAATGTGTGTCTTGCGACATCTCGTGTTAAAATGGACACGTGTAATTAGTATAAACTAAGTAAATGCCAACAGTTAACTGTAAAGACTAGTGTGCGTTAAAGTGCACGGCGCCATCTAAGCGATGGTTTTAATGCTTAAAACAACACGTGAGTCGATAAAGCCAAGATAACTTGTACAGAAGCATACACGCACGAAAGAACACCTGATGCAGCATTTCGCTCTTATTATGAGCTCATCAGAGGTGTATACTCACGTGCGGTATACAACTGTACAAGACGGCGGTTGGTCTTTTAAACTCTCCTGGAGCAATGAATACAAGTAAAATGTGTGTCTTGCGACATCTCGTGTTAAAATGGACACGTGTAATTAGTATAAACTAAGTAAATGCCAACAGTTAACTGTAAAGACTAGTGTGCGTTAAAGTGCACGGCGCCATCTAAGCGATGGTTTTAATGCTTAAAACAACACGTGAGTCGATAAAGCCAAGATAACTTGTACAGAAGCATACACGCACGAAAGAACACCTGATGCAGCATTTCGCTCTTATTATGAGCTCATCAGAGGTGTATACTCACGTGCGGTATACAACTGTACAAGACGGCGGTTGGTCTTTTAAACTCTCCTGGAGCAATGAATACAAGTAAAATGTGTGTCTTGCGACATCTCGTGTTAAAATGGACACGTGTAATTAGTATAAACTAAGTAAATGCCAACAGTTAACTGTAAAGACTAGTGTGCGTTAAAGTGCACGGCGCCATCTAAGCGATGGTTTTAATGCTTAAAACAACACGTGAGTCGATAAAGCCAAGATAACTTGTACAGAAGCATACACGCACGAAAGAACACCTGATGCAGCATTTCGCTCTTATTATGAGCTCATCAGAGGTGTATACTCACGTGCGGTATACAACTGTACAAGACGGCGGTTGGTCTTTTAAACTCTCCTGGAGCAATGAATACAAGTAAATGTAATGCTGCATCAGGTGTTCTTTCGTGCGTGTATGCTTCTGTACAAGTTATCTTGGCTTTATCGACTCACGTGTTGTTTTAAGCATTAAAACCATCGCTTAGATGGCGCCGTGCACTTTAACGCACACTAGTCTTTACAGTTAACTGTTGGCATTTACTTAGTTTATACTAATTACACGTGTCCATTTTAACACGAGATGTCGCAAGACACACATTTTACTTGTATTCATTGCTCCAGGAGAGTTTAAAAGACCAACCGCCGTCTTGTACAGTTGTATACCGCACGTGAGTATACACCTCTGATGAGCTCATAATAAGAGCGAAATGCTGCATCAGGTGTTCTTTCGTGCGTGTATGCTTCTGTACAAGTTATCTTGGCTTTATCGACTCACGTGTTGTTTTAAGCATTAAAACCATCGCTTAGATGGCGCCGTGCACTTTAACGCACACTAGTCTTTACAGTTAACTGTTGGCATTTACTTAGTTTATACTAATTACACGTGTCCATTTTAACACGAGATGTCGCAAGACACACATTTTACTTGTATTCATTGCTCCAGGAGAGTTTAAAAGACCAACCGCCGTCTTGTACAGTTGTATACCGCACGTGAGTATACACCTCTGATGAGCTCATAATAAGAGCGAAATGCTGCATCAGGTGTTCTTTCGTGCGTGTATGCTTCTGTACAAGTTATCTTGGCTTTATCGACTCACGTGTTGTTTTAAGCATTAAAACCATCGCTTAGATGGCGCCGTGCACTTTAACGCACACTAGTCTTTACAGTTAACTGTTGGCATTTACTTAGTTTATACTAATTACACGTGTCCATTTTAACACGAGATGTCGCAAGACACACATTTTACTTGTATTCATTGCTCCAGGAGAGTTTAAAAGACCAACCGCCGTCTTGTACAGTTGTATACCGCACGTGAGTATACACCTCTGATGAGCTCATAATAAGAGCGAAATGCTGCATCAGGTGTTCTTTCGTGCGTGTATGCTTCTGTACAAGTTATCTTGGCTTTATCGACTCACGTGTTGTTTTAAGCATTAAAACCATCGCTTAGATGGCGCCGTGCACTTTAACGCACACTAGTCTTTACAGTTAACTGTTGGCATTTACTTAGTTTATACTAATTACACGTGTCCATTTTAACACGAGATGTCGCAAGACACACATTTTACTTGTATTCATTGCTCCAGGAGAGTTTAAAAGACCAACTGCCGTCTTGTACAGTTGTATACCGCACGTGAGTATACACCTCTGATGAGCTCATAATAAGAGCGAAATGCTGCATCAGGTGTTCTTTCGTGCGTGTATGCTTCTGTACAAGTTATCTTGGCTTTATCGACTCACGTGTTGTTTTAAGCATTAAAACCATCGCTTAGATGGCGCCGTGCACTTTAACGCACACTAGTCTTTACAGTTAACTGTTGGCATTTACTTAGTTTATACTAATTACACGTGTCCATTTTAACACGAGATGTCGCAAGACACACATTTTACTTGTATTCATTGCTCCAGGAGAGTTTAAAAGACCAACCGCCGTCTTGTACAGTTGTATACCGCACGTGAGTATACACCTCTGATGAGCTCATAATAAGAGCGAAATGCTGCATCAGGTGTTCTTTCGTGCGTGTATGCTTCTGTACAAGTTATCTTGGCTTTATCGACTCACGTGTTGTTTTAAGCATTAAAACCATCGCTTAGATGGCGCCGTGCACTTTAACGCACACTAGTCTTTACAGTTAACTGTTGGCATTTACTTAGTTTATACTAATTACACGTGTCCATTTTAACACGAGATGTCGCAAGACACACATTTTACTTGTAACAGTATTACTTGCAGATACTGTAAATAGAAACATCACTCCTTATTACATTTTACCAGTTTAAGTGAAAAACCTACAGCACAGTTATTGCTAATTAAGTCATTTTATCCACAGCTGCTATTAAAGTAACAAACAATGAGATTTTTAAAATATGCAGAGCCCTATTAGATTGCGGCTCAGAAAGTAATTTTATTACTACCAAATTATGTGACAATTTAAATCTAGACAAGCAAAAATTAATTTTGTCAGTATTAGGGATTAATGAAAGTTTATCAAAAATATACTATAAAGTAATATCAAGAAATCCCATCAAATAACATTGATGCGTCGACAATAAAAATACCCAACAACAAGCTTCAAATAATATGAAGTCAATAAAATAGACATATTGCGTACTATTTACCACATCATGGCATTCTGAAAGATAGTCTCACAGCTCGACTTCGTGTCGTTTTTAATGGTTCTTTTCAAACAACATGTGGGCAGTCTTTAAATGAAAAACAATTAGTAGGACCGGTACTTCAACAAGACTTGTTTAATATTTTATTAAGATTCCGAACATACACATACGTAATTTCAGCTAACGTAGAAAAATGTATAGGCAAATTTCAATAAACCCTAAAGATCGTAACTATGAGAGAATAATTTGGAGAGAAAATTCAAGCGATAAATTAAATCAATATACTCTGAATACAGTCACCTATGGAACGACCTGTGCGCCGTACCTTGCCATTTGCTGTTTACAACAGACAGCACATGATGCAGCATACAAATTTACAAAAGCGGCAAATGTAATTCTAACAGATTTCTACGTTGATGATCTGTTAACCGGTTGTAATTCCATACCTGAACTAATTAGCTTACAGAAAGACATTCGTCCTATACTCAGAAATCTCAATTTAGGTTACGCAAATAGACAACTAATAATGTCGAAATTCAGCATTTTTTAGAAAATAATATTAACAAAAACGACATAATAAGTTTGGGAGAACACGAATCCAAAAAAACGTTAGGGTTAACTTGGATACCAAAATCTGATGTACTAAATTACAATGTTGATAATTTAAATACAGAATCAAAACTTACAAAACGTATAATGTTGTCTAGTGTATAAAAATTTATGACTCTTTGAGTCTCTTGGGTCCTTGTATAATCGTGGTCAAAATTTTATTGCAATCATTGTGAAAACATAAGTTGAATTGGGACGATCCTGTACCAGATTCAATTAATACAAAATACAACTTTATTACTGATTTAGATAACTTAAATTACTTAAACATACCAAGACTTGTCTTAAACAATTATTACAAAACAATAGAACTACATGCATTTTCGGACGCTTCCGAATCCGCATACGGGTCTTGCATTTACATTAGATGCTTAACAATTGACCATAACATACAACTAATCTTTTATGTGCAAAATCAAAAGTCTCACCATTTAAAACAATAAGTATTCCACGTTTAGAGTTATGTGGAGCTTTACTATCTTCACGATTAGTACAAAAAATTATTAAATATTCAAACTTACAATTTGATAACGTTTTTTATTGGACGGATTCACAAATTGTTTTGCATTGGTTGCGGCTTCCTGAAAGTAATTTAAAAATGTTTCTTCAAGAAATATCAAATATAAACTCTTGACATTACGTTAAAATTAATGAAAACCCAGCAGAACTCATATCAAGGGGCACATCTCTTAAAAAATTAATAAATTCTATTTGGTGGAGTGGACCACACTGGTTATCACTTCCTAATAACGATTGGTCAAGCACAATTAATATCGAACAAATTGATTTACCAGAGTTAAAAACTAAAATAGTTGCAACATGTATGCAAAGTATTACAATAACAGATCCTGTATTTACGATTACAAATTTGTTCTCTAAATTAAAAGAATAATATCGTACGTTTTGAGATTTATTAAGAATTGCAATTCAAAAAAAGAATGTCGTAATACTGGATGTTTAACAGTAATTGAATTAGAAAATGTTATGCATTGTCTAATTAAAGTTGCTCAATTAGATTGTTTTCAAGAAGAAATTAAAAACTATTTGACACCAAAAATACTAACCAAAAATCAAAATATTGTAGCCTTTTCTTATTTTTAGATACACATGGTCTTATCAGAGTTGGGGTAGATTAAAAAAATCGAATTTTTCGTTTAATAAAAACATTTACATAATTTTTAGCTCTGAACATCTTAGATTGTTGCATGCCCTCCACAGTTACTATTATCTAATACACGTCAAAGATTTTGGCCCATAGGAGGCAGAAATTTATCACGTCAAGTAATACGACAATGCATTGCCTGCTTTAGAGTACAACCAATTGACAACTTTCAAGTAATGGGAGACCTACCATTTTATAGAGTTACACCAAAATATCCTTTTTTTGCTGCTGGGGTAGATTATTGCCGTCCCTTTTTAATTAAAACTCACAAACTACGTGGAGCTTAAACCTTCAAATGTTATATTGCATTATTCATCTGCCTTTCGATAAAGGCTATTCATTTAGAGCCTGTTACTAACCTCACGACTGAATCATTTTGGCTACATTTCGAAGATTTGTTGCTCGCAGAGGTAGACCTAATCACATGTTTTCCGATAACGGTAAACATTTTATTGGAGCTAAATCAGAATTGAATGAACTGGGAAATTTCTAAGACAGAATAGCACATCAATCAGTATTTTGGTATCAAACGAAAATATTGATTGGCATTTTATCCCAGCCAACAGCCCACACTGTGGTACTTGTGGGAGGCGGGTGTTAAAACTACAAAGTTTCATTTAAGACGCGTACTAAAAAAATGCTTCCTTTACATCCGTTATCAAACTCACCTGAGGACCTTGAACTCTTAACTCCATCACATTTTTTGATAAGAAGGTGCTCTACTGACCTACCCAGCTCTAATTTAATTGACATAGCTACAACACGTTTAAACAGGCACCAACACAAAAATTAACTCAAGATTTTTGGAAGAGATGAGCACAAAATTATATTATCGAATTGCAACAAAGAAATAAGTGGACTCATCAGCACGAAAAAATCAGCATTGGAAACCTCGTTTTATTAAAACTCCATTTCGATGGAAATTGGGACGTATCGTCAAAGTTTTTGCTGGACTCGATGGAGTTGTGAGAGTGGTCGAAATTAAAACATCCAACAGTGTTTGGAAGCGTGCAGTAACTGAAATATGCATTCTTCCTTCTGAAAACTAAAGAAAATTTTATATATTTTTTATTTACTATGTTATGCTTTATATGCGTAATACTTATTTATGTTTTTCTTTTGTATTGTATTATTGTTTAAATTTATTATGCTTACCATATATTTAAATGTTATGTTGAAAGTACCTTTCAACGGGCGGGAGTATGTTAAAGCTGTTGGAGAATTCAAATTTAAATTTAGCCCGCCATTCATTTGTAAAAGAAAGGGAAATAAGGTAGGGATTACAAGAATGAAAAATATACTCACTTGAATTTATGTACGCCATGCAAATAAACGTGTAAAATACAAAACTATTGGTATTCATTAAAACAAATAAACACTAGTAACTAGGTAAGACTAAAATTGATACATAACAAAATTAGTAACTAAGGTAAAATTGGTAACTACGGTAAAATTGGTAACTAGGGTAAAACTGGTAACAAGGGTAAAACTGGTAACGAGTGTAAAACTGGTAACGAAAGTAAAACTGATAACTAGGGTAAATCTGGTAATTAGGGTACAATTGGTAATTAGAGTAACACTGTTAACTAGAGTAAAACGGGTAACGAGGGTAAAACTGGTAACGAAAGTAAAATTGGTAACTAGAAAAAATTGGTAACTAGGGCAAAATTTGTTAACTAAGAGCAAAATTGGTAAATAAGGTAAAACTGGTAACTAGGATAAAATTGGTAACTAGAGTAAAGCTGGTAACTAGGATAAAACTGAAAAGCTATGCAAAGCTGATAACTAAGGTAAAACTGGTAACTAAGGTAAAACTGGTAACTTAGGGTAAAATTGGTTACTAGGAAAATAATGGTAACTAAAGTAAAATTGGTACGGTAAAACTGTTAACTAGGGTAAAACTAGTAACTAGTGGTAAAACTGGTAACTACGGTAAAACTAGAAATGAGGAAAAAATTGGTAAGGAGGATAAAATTGGTAATAAAAGTAAAACTGGTAACGAAGGTAAAAATGGTAAAGAAAACAAAATTGGTAACTAGGTCAAAGTTGGCAGCTAGGCCAATAATGTTCACAAGGGCAAAATTTGTAACTTGGGTAAAAGTGGTAACTAAGATAATACTTTTAACTAGGGTAAAATGATAACTAGGATAAAACTGGTTACTTACGTAAAAGTAATAACTAAAGTAAATTGGTAACTTTGGTAAAATTGGTAACTAAGGTAAAATTGGTAACTAAGGAGAAACTGGTTACTAGAGTAAAATTGGTAACGAGGGTAAAACTGTTGACAGTAGTATAACTGGAATAACGACGGAAAATTAGTAACTAGGGTAAAATTGGTAACTAGGGTAAAACTGATAACAAACGTAAAATTGGTAATTGGGTAATATTGGCTACTAAGATCATAATGGTAACTAGAGTAAAATTGGTAACGAGGGTAAAATTGGTAAAGAGGGTAAAATTAGTAACAAGGGTAAAACTATAAATGAAGGTAAAACTGGTGAGTAGGGTAAAACTGGTAACTACGACAAAACTGGTAACTATGGTAAAATTGGTTACTAGGGTAAAATTGGTTACTACGGAAAAATTAAAACTAGTGTAAAAGTGGTAACTAAGATAAAAGTATTAACTAAGGTAAAAGTGGTAATTAGGGTAAAACTGATAACTAGAGTAAAACTAGTAACTAGGGAAAACTGGTAACTAGGGTAAAATTATTAACAAGGGTGAAATTAATTATTAGGGTAAAACTAGTAACTAGAGTAAAACTGGTAACTAAGGTAAAACTGGTAACTAGGGAAAAATTGTTTATTAGGAAAAATTGGTTACTAGGGTGTGTTTTAAATGTGATCCGTTTATTACAATTTTATGTAAACTTTAACTTCGTTTTGTATACAGTTCTTTCATTTTATTCATATACGTTAAATTATAGATTTTAGTTATTATTAATTTTGAAAGCTCACAAGTTTTCAAGGTGAGGAGAAAACATCTTCGAATGGGGAATGTTTAAAAATGTAAAACTGTTGTACAGTTGGCACTATTGTAAAATTATTTACTAAAATAATAACAAAATTAGCAAAGCTGGTAACAAGGTAAAACTGATAATTATGGTAAAATTGGTAACAAGGTAAAACTGATAATTAAGGAAAAATTGGTTACTTGAATAAAATTGGTAACAAGGGTAAAACTGTTAACAAGAGTATAACTGGTAACAAGTAAAAATTGGTAACTAGGGTAAAATTGGTAACTAAAGTAAAACTGATAACTATGGTGAAACTGGTAGCTAGGATAAAATTGGTAACTAGGGTCATATTGGTTTCAAGGGAAATAATGGTAACTAGAGTAAAATTGGTAACTAAAGTAAAACTGTTAGCGAGGGTATAACTGGTAACGGGGGTAAAACTGATAACTACGGTAAAGCTAGAAATGTGGGTTAAATTGGTAAGAAGGGTAAAATTGGTAGTGAGGGTAAAACTGGTAACGATGGTAAAATTGGTAAACTAGGTAAAATTGGCAACTAGGTCAAAAATGGTAACAAGGGCAAAATTGGTAAAGAGGGTAAAATTGGTAACGGGGTAAAACTATTAATGAAGGTAAAACCGGTAAGTAGGGTAAAACTGGCAACTACGTTAAAACTGGTAACTAGGATAAAACTGGTAACTTATGTAAACCTGATGACTAAGGTAAAACTGCTAACTATGGTAAAATTGGTAACTAGGGTAAAATTGTTTATTAGGAAAATATTGGTTGCTGAAGTCTGTTTTAAATGTGGTTCATTTATTACAATTTTTGTAAACTTTAACCTCGTTTTGTATGCAGTTCTTTCATTTTATTCATATACGTTAAATTATAGATTTTAATTATTATTAATATTGAAAGCTCACAAGTTTTCAAGGTGGAGAGAAAACATCTTCAAATGGGGAATGTTTAAAAATGTAAAAATGATGTACAGTTGGCATTTAACATGCGAATAAATAAGATATAAAATTCTTGCGATTTTTGTTACACACACATCAACAAGCAATCAATTGCCACCCAGAAGTTTACACTAGCATTTGTAACATCAATACTTACGTTTCTCAAAACGATTTTTAATAAATTTGCATTCTGTGAAATTCTGTGTTAGACGAGGAAAGTAGCCATCATCACAAAACGAATTATTTATTATAAGTAAAAATGGGAGACTCAATTTATAGTTACTACAGCCCGTTATCAGTCAGAAAAATTTATTTTAACTTTGCACACAATTACCTATAGTTTGAGAAAAAAAGCATCACGAAAAAATTTTAAGGATCATCTACTTTGCATCGTTTGTAGTAGAACAGGTCACTACTCATGAAGATCAAAATGTCTAGAATATATAGAAACCTTTAATAGGCGACAATAATATTATCTGCTCAAAATATACTAATGAGGAGTAAACAGCTTTTACAAATTTTTCAATGTTGATTAGTAGTCGTAGTTGATTGTAAAGTGAGGTATTTTATTGGATTACTTGTGTTGCACTATAATATGGCTGCGTTGGTTGTGAGGCGTTATTTGCTAAGCGGCACACAGTCAAAATTGAATTTTAGGATAACAAAAATTTCATAAGTGGTTTATTATATTTTAAAAAAATTGCTTTCTAAGTATTTTCTTATAACAAATGCTTATAACTGGATTAGCCCTATTCCCTACACTGTGGCATCAATGTAAGGGAACTAAAGATGTAATAAAAAATATTAGAATCATCTAATTCATTATTTTCAAACCTTTGTTTGAATGTACTTTGACTATCACTACCGTCAGCACACCATTTGTAAATCATTTGTAGTTTAATATTAGAGTAATAAGAATAATCAAAAGTCGATAAAAAAACTTTCTTTCTGAACCTTTGCGATCCGTTTCACAGTATGGTCTAACAATGTTTGCAAACTTGTCTCTCTGATATTTCAGTATGGTTACCATAGAGTTTGAAAAAGAATAATATTTCTTTTTGGCTTTGATAATATGATGGTAACTTGGGTATAACTGTTTGAATCCGTTGCTTTCGCTGATATTCTTAATACCATATTTCCATTAAATTTTCGAACAGCCTTGTTTATATTTAAAAAAGATAGATTTTTGTTAAAACCACTTACTATTTTTTTTAAATCTGGCAAGTATCTTTTGCTTTTTTTCTATTTTCAAAGAAGAACAATTCAGAAGTTTTAAATTTTACTCTGTATATTTTTTATATCATCATCAGTAACATTATCGATTCCAATAAAGTCTACGACATAATTAGTTTAGTTAAGTAAGCTAAGGAATATGTATGGGTTGGTTGAAATTTATCTCGTATTCTCAATTTTTCAAAGAGGTCGTTTTTGCTAATATTTATGATCCGCTCTGAAAAGGAAATCGGAAATCGGAAACAAGCAGAAAAAGGCACGAAAACTATGCGTTTCCTTAAAGTAAGAAAGTGATAAAACTATACAAAAATTAAAAAAATTGTAACAATGGGTATCTTAAAAACGTCAAGCTTTTTAAGTAAAATTATTATTAAAATAAAATGATTTTTGGCCCCAAAAATTATAATACACAAAAAATAAATAAAAGGAACTACTCCACAATTCGATAAACGTATTTTTCTATTACATATATATACTTAAATATTTCTTTCCATATTTTAAACACTATTTTTGCACGTCGAATTTTGTTAAAAATACAATTTAAACTGTCTGTAACACATACTCGCAATCCTTAGTTTTAAGCTGATTAAGCCAAACTAAAAGAGAGCGTTTCTGAAAAAAACAAGGATGCCCAGTTTTAATATCTTGCTTTACCGTCTTGTTTAAGAGAAAATCTTGGGGTGACGTTTTAAGGTGTCCTACGCCAAATAGTTAGTTGGAACTTGTGTATGTGCCTTACATACAAGTAGTTGTTGGATGCTTAAGGTAGAAGTGTCCCAATTGTAATACAAGATTATCTCCCAAAAAAACCCTTCGTTTTGATAAGACGGCTAATAGTTATAGTTTGAACTGCGTTAATTATCCAAGTTTGAATAGTATAACAAAAAAGTAGGTTATAGGAGAATAACAACATAAAAAAATTGCAATCAGAAAAAACACAATTGCATACAAACGCTACCACGAGGTGATATAAAACAAAAATTCTAACCTGCGTTAACTTTATACTTTAAGCAAATTTAACAATAATCATCATTCCATCACAACTTTGTCAATAAATTTTGCATTTTGATTGCATTTTACTTGATTGCCATTAACTTACGCAATTGTAACGAAGTGTACATCTAAACCGTTTAACATGAAAAGGAAGATGACCCAATTTTTAAAATTACCTCTAGAATAAAATCTAACTTTGCATCGGCAGTGTCTGATTCTCCAAATTTTCCGAGCTGGCGCGGTGTCCGAAGAACAGTGGGTACATCAATAAATATTCACAAAAGATGAAAATTATGAGTAGACGTGCATTTAACGTAACAAATGAAACTTGTTGTAAGTATAATTTATTTCAAAAATGAGGTTTGACTTCTAGACGTAACACTATCTAAATCCTCGCAATGCGTCTTGTAATACCAGCATGGCTACCATCAACGTATACATAATGCGAATATACCTCTCAACCCCTGATTTAGAAAAAATTTGCATATCTGTCAGTTTTTGGATTATATTTAGGTGTATCAATTTTTAATTCAAAGTTTTACACCACTACGCATTATTTTGCTGTACTTTTGTGTACATAAAAAAAAATTAAATTAATTCAATTTTATGACCTGCTCAGCCTAGTTTTTTAATTGATCACTCATTAATTTTGATTAAAGATTCTAATAATACAACAGTTAGGCAACTCAGCCTTCAATTTTTTGGCAAAGAAACCGTTTGATATAGTGGTGTGCTTAACTTGGATATTCCAACATTTTTAAATCAAGGACAAGTTACGGAAGCTAATATTTTCTTAACGAGAACCAATAAAGTGTTTTATAATCTTGTAGCATCAGAACGTTAGAGGAATGTATTGAACGATATTTTGTAGGAATTAGGAGCTCTTTGCGTTTGTAAACTGTGTAACGGTTGTTGTTTACAAAATAACAAAAGAAGCGACGGTTCTAGCGGAACAACCTGAGGAAAGAAAAAAAATCTGAAGGGAATTCGGCTCGATGTAACGCACTAAGTTCGTGGAGGATACAGTATTTATAGTAGTTAGAACAGCAGCGTCCGGCTTCGTCACAGAGTCGCGTAGGTCTCTGAAAAACTATAAGAAAATAAACTGCTGGTTTAACAATGCGATCAACAGGTTTTACTTAAAATCTAACACGCCAAATCAAACACCAACCAGAAAAAAAACAGACAATTCAATTCAACAAACAAATCTTAAAATATTAAGAGAATGTGACAGATATAGTGAAACTGTCGCATATAGTTAAGTGCGTTAGCACCAACCTCGCTTAACAATAAACAAGGCTTGCAATTAATGTGTCATATTTCAGGTAAGCTTTAGTTATACTCGAGTTAAAATGATCATTCTATTTGAAGATTGGCTGCTATTAAGGCTCTGCGTACACATATCACTTACACACGGCGATTTAAACTAAACTTAAACAAGGATTAAAGGCAAAGCAAACCCAAAAGGCCTTAAGTGTCCGCGACAATTGTTTTAAATAAAGCGCCCCAGCCCGTATTGAGTTGATTAAAACAAACGTTTGGTTTAGGTATGTACACCAAATAAAAATTAGAGATCAAGACGTTCTATGTCATATGTACTTGAGTTTCATACGCATTATTATTATAAATAAGTATCTAAAATACTAAAACTTAGCTGTAATCGGTAGAATGTATTTCCGAGAATGAAAGTGTTCTGCTAGCGACGGTATCAACAGTTCAGGAGGTTAGATAGTCCCAGGATTCCTCTTAGGGGAGATGTGCGGAGAAAACAAAAGCGATTGACTCCCTCAATGAAGTTATGTAGCATAACCAACCCCTGTAGACGTGGAATCTACCGGTTGTCTGCAGCTTAATTAACACGAAACCGTGGTGTTGTCTTTCATTGATAGGAAAGATTCTTAGTCAGCCACTCCAGCGCCTTCAAGAGTTATCCAAGTATAATAGACAACAAGAACATAAGGTTAAACGCAACACGCTAAAAGCATACGTTGCAATTAGAATTAATACAAACGGGAAAGAAACATAAACAAAATGTACTCACGGTGAATTTAGCCGGATTAAACTTAAACACCAATTTGAATTGAAAATCTTGAAACCCACATTAAATAATTTTTGTAGAAATTTCACTTCAAGAAATGCTTTAAAACACCCGCGTGTACCAAACAAAAAAGGAAGATGTCTGCTGTACGTCTAGAAAATCCAGTCGAATTTAATTTTCCACCAATAGAAAATTAGCAAACTGCTCGCAACATACTACTCGCGATACACGTTTTAAGACGGCACTTGACATACGTCCTACATTCGGAAAATTCGGAATGTAGGTATAGAGCTTTCCCGTGCAAGATGTTCCTTATAATTTTTAAATGTTTAGATACAAGCCACCGTTATACCAAAACACCGGTGCACATTGTCTTTTATTATTATTATTATTATTCTCACGCAATCTACTTATAAAATGCATAATAATCCCAGTGTCTGCAAAAGAACTAATTACAACAAATCTAAAGTTTATTATTGTTAATATATAAATAATAAATCTTCTTTTAGAAAGGGCACAAAAAAACCATTACATAGTTTTATAAAGCAACGTTACGTGCACCATGTATGCACTTCTTCAGATCTCTATATTTATTAAAAGAAATAAAGAATAATTGACTAAATACTTACACAAAACAAAAAATGGTTCCGTCACTTAAACATGAAATAATATAAATTTGGATAGATGGTATGTAGGCGCACTGATTGATGATACTATGGGGCGTAAGAGATTATCGTCTTTGTGTGTTTTCTACTAATCTATAAAATTTTGGTAGTGTGCTAGTATAAGTAATCATGTTTTTGTAAGTTATGTCATCTTTATGTCGTTATTAAGTACCTAGTGTTTTGGTTAGTTTATTATTATAGCTTTGAAATTTATTAGTCGGATCATTGTTAGTTATATTCTAAATCTTGTCGTCATTTAGTACAATTCGTAACGAAAAAGTTATAAATATGAAAGCCCAAAATTTACGGTGACCCTGTCTAGCTCTTGGGCGTGGATTTGGAACCAAAGGTTGCCGGCTTCTAAAC
Source organism: Abscondita cerata (assembly GCA_030710515.1). Lineage (NCBI taxonomy): Eukaryota > Metazoa > Arthropoda > Insecta > Coleoptera > Lampyridae > Abscondita > Abscondita cerata. Next base: position 501,041 of record JALBCR010003061.1, on the reverse strand, counting down.
GACGATTAATTTTAAGGGTATCAAGCATTGACTGGTTTAAAAGCCACTGTCGCACCCAAAACAATAACAAGGAAGGGAACACAAGGGGAAATTATAATGTACGTTCAACAATACTACAATTAATATACTATATATTTACAATAGCTATTTATTGTATATGTAGTTTTAGTAGGCAGATTATCCACGCAAGAATTTTTAATCGCGAGAACGAAGTTCGAGCGTTTAATTTTCTTAGGGGATAATATGCCACTAAAACACGAATGCAATACAAGATTTTATCCACAATCAAACCAATTTAATTGAAAATAAGTAATCTGACAGTTCTAAAATTTCAATGTAATAGCAAATATTAGAAAATTTAGTAAAACTTTGGGCGGCTTTGCATTATTAGTTGCTAGGATGCTTGTTTATTAAAACAATATTTGTAAAAAATTAGAAGTCGTTTGTGTGCGTCGTTTTGAAAAATGTCATAAAGTGATTATTTGCCGGTAGAAATTAAAGCAGAAGCTGAAGAAGTAACCCTGCAACTGTTGCCGGCCAAATCTAAAGATGCATACATACAAGAATTTGCTACCTTTAATGAATGGACCGAGAAAAGAGGTGCAAACATCATAAACGAGGACGTACTGTTGGCGTATTTTTTAAATGTAAGAAGCAAGTTTGCCTCCTCGTCGATGTGGACGAAATATTCAATGTTAAGAGCAACTTTCAATGTGCATAGAAATATTGACATATCAAAATACGGCAAATTAATTGCTTATCTCAAGAGCCAATCAAAAACTACAAGGCAAAGAAGGCAAAAGTGCTTGAGGGGGACACATCGAACAATTTTTAAAACAGCATCTGATGAAAAGTACTTAATGATGAAGGTACACCCAATTTTCCTTTCTTTTTATTGGTATCTTAATTATTTTAAATATTTCTAGGTTGCTGTCATAATGGGTGTTTGTGGAGGTTTACGATGCAATGAACTGGTAAACTTAAATATTGAACATGTGAAAGTTAAGGATCTTTTACCTACGTGTCCATCCCAGAAACAAAGACCAATATGTCAAGAAGTTTCACTGTATTAGACGAAATATTCTCTGTTAATTTTTTTGTGTACAGTTTGCTCTTTTCGAGCCCTTCTAGGTGGAGGTGAATGAAATAACAACTCAATATGTTGTCAACGCCGACGTTTCGCCCCTATGCGTAGGGCTTTATCAAGGCTAAAAATTTTTTTTATTTAATATAAGACATGAATGTTATACATAAACTAATACAAATTAGAAATTAAAATTAGAAAACGGTATACATTAATTATTGTAATAAGGAATTTTTTTAATACAATTAAATAAACAACACCAATATAATTGCAAAAACTTACAGAAGATACAGGACTCTCCTCTTATCATAAAAATACAGGGCATACGTTCAACTTCAAAGAACCGGTAATATTAGATGTGGAACATATTTTTAAGAAAAGACTGGTCTCAGAAATGATATCGATTAGAATGCACCCCAAAATGTAAATTTTAATACAGACACGAATAATTTAAGTACGATTTATAGTAATATTATCAGTAAAATTAAACCCTTCACTTAATACCATCTAACTAACTAACTATTAAAACGTACCTAATTAATCTTAACATGAAAAATATCCTAACTGACTAACTAATAAATTAACTAACTAACCTAAAAAACTAACGAACTAATCAACACCTAGTCTAATTACCTAGTCTAATAAACTATCCTAATTACTAATCTACTAATTACATATTTACATAGATAAAAATAAATAGATTACACATATATTTTTAACAAATGTTTTTGATTTCGTTTTACGTATGTACGCAAACGAATATAAAAGCGGTCTTTATCTGTATTTTTTGAAAAGTACTGATTTGAATTTTATTCATTCGTTATTTGTCGTTTGTATCAAGTTGGGTTTGTTTGTTTGTCTTTTAATTAAATATCGTTTTTAGCCACAACATATATATATATATATATGTGTATGACTGTTTTTTTAATCCGTGTGTGACGTTCCATCAATTGATGGTAATTGAGACTATCAACTTTTTATTGTTATGAGGTGAGTCCAATACCGGTTATCTTTTTATCTTTTTTATCGCGATTATTCTTAATAATTTTTCAAAATTTATATTTTATAATAATAAAAAAAGAATTTTAATTAAAACTTATATAACTAAGGAATTCTTCTTTTTTAATCTTGTTGGTGATTAGAGTGAAGTCAAAATCGGAAGACACTTGCGCAGAAACGCATTTTTAAACTAAATAGAGATGAAGTTATGATTGGAAAATGACACAGATATTACTATTGTGCGCCGTAAAACATTAGTTTCCACCTGATTGTTGCCAACTTTTGTTTATAACCTCTTTATTTTTCGAACGTACCACATTTGTTTATTACTTATTCTACAAAACAGTTTTTTTAAACACTACTTGTTGCCTGTATTGAAATTATAAGTAAGTTTCTTTAATTATTAGTTTTAGTTATATTAATGTAATCAAATCTAGTTCTGTACACCATGTCCGATGCAAGTACGTCTCTTAATTCTCAAGCAAGCAAACGCCACGTATTATCTAAAGATGCTCGCAAGATTGTGTGGAACAATTATAAGTATTTTAAAAGTACGAATTCAGGTAAAACAGTAGTTGTATAACAACATTCTATTGGTTTATACGTATTGGCATTATTATAGGTGTTATATGTTCTCTTTATTAGGTTTTATGTTAATATTTATTTGTTATTAGAACAGTATTAAAACACACCTGCTTTAACTCAACGCTATTTTATTAATGCTTATCTACAATCGTCCGCAACTCTATAACACTAAAAGACACTAAAATATGAATTATATTACATCCCTTATTTTATAATAAAATTAACTAACAATTTAATTTTTAAGAAACTACTCAAACACAACTTAATTTCAATTAATTCAATTGGCAAAATTCAAAATAAATCAATATTTTAATTTCTGTAACGAACAGGAGGTATTACAGTACGACCAGAGCGTGTTAGATAACTACTCATAGACAAGTTATTTTCATTAAATTTGTTGTCAGTATTATTTGTATTCGGTGTTTTAATTTTTGGAGTTATCACTCTGTTAGAGTATAGTGGTTTCTGAACAGGGTGAGGAGAATGTTTAATAAAATAGGTATTACGTCTAAACGATTTACCATCTTGGTCTTTTACAATAAAAGATCTTGGGTTAGAGTGTTTCTGGACAATACAACCTGGAAACCACTCTTTACCTTTCTTTATTACAACACTTTCCCCTTCCTTAAATTCTTTCCTTATCTTACTGTTTCTGTCATAGTACTTTTTATTTGACTTCTTTTTGTTTCTAAATAATTATTGTCAATTTTGCTAATGTTTGACAATATTTTACTACTTACTGGTAAAATCGTTCTAATGAGTCTATTGTTAAGCAATTCTGAGGGCGACACATTCAAACCAGTCAATGGCGAAGCGCGATACTCTAGAAGTGCTTTGTAGATATCCGTATTTGTATTGTCGCATTTCCTTAGCATATTTTTACAAATGCCAACGGCACGTTCTGCTAGTCCATTAGACTTCGGATAATATGGGCTAGAAGTAATTAGGTTAAAATTCCAATCTTGTGCAAATTCCCTAAACTCTCTACTATTGAAAGGAACGTTGTCTGATACAAAATTTGTTGGGATTCCGTGATTTGCAAATATTATTTTTAAGTTTTTAATGATTTCTCTTGCATTTTTTTGTTGTAATGGCACCATTTCTATCCAATTACTAAAGTAATCGACTAAAACCAAGAAATCTTGCCCACCGTACATAAAAATATCTGCTGCTACTTTACAAAAGGGTAATTTTGGACGTTCATGCAAAAGCAACGGTTCTTTCACATTGTTTTGGCTAAATTTTAAACATGTTTTACAGTTTGATACAAAATTTTCTACATCTTTTGATAAACCAGGCCAATAAAAAATTTTTCTAGCTCTATTTTTTGATTTTTGAATACCAAAATGACCTGAATGTAGCTTTTCCAATATTAAAGACCTTAAACTACTAGGTACTACTAATTTATCATTTAAAAATATTATGTTATTGTCAACATGTAAATCATCTTTTATTTTATGGTACAACTTAATTTCGGATTCTTTTATGTTTTTGTTATTATTAGGCCAACCATTTAAACAGAATTCTTTTTACTTTGTTAAGTGTAGGATCAGCTGACGTTGCATTTTTAAATTATTAAGCATTTTGTCTGATATCGGTAACATTAGTTGTACACTGTGTACAATTTCATTCATGTCGGGATCATCCCACACAACTGTATTAGAAAATAATCTAGATAATAGGTCAGCGATGTACAAATATTTTCCCGGTAAATATTGTACATCAAAGTTGTACTTTAAAAGTTTTAATTTCATTCTCTGTAACCTGTTACTAACTTTGCAAATATCTTTTTACTAATTTCTACTAAAGGTTTATGATCACTCTTAACTATTATTTTACGTCCATAAACATAATGATCAAACTTTTAAGACTAAAACAAATTGCTAAAAATTCTTTCTCTATTTGCGCGTAACGGGTTTCGGTCTCGGTTAAATTTTTAGAACAGAAAGCAACTGGCTGACCATTTTGTAATAGACAAATATTTTAAGAACTGGTATATTTGTAATAACTTGTTTAATTTTAGCAAAAACATCAGAATGTTCTTTAGTCCATAGCCACTGTACGTTATTTTTTATTAAATTTCTTAACGGCTTTAAAATATCCGTAACATTAGGTAAGTACTTAGTTAAATAATTAATCATTCCTAATACTTTTAACAACTCCTTTTTATTTTTAGGTTCTTTTAAATCCAAAATAGCTTGCGTGTATTCACTATCAGGCTGAACGCCATCACCAGAAAATACTTGACCCAAATATTTGACTTTTGTTACTTTGTACTGTAACTTGGCTTTATTAAATTTTATTCCATACTTTTTTGCTCTATTTATTAACTCTAACACTATTTTATCATGTTCTTGTTCACTACTACCTGCAACAATAATGTCATCAAAATAAATGCCAACAGGCAAATCATCAAATATTTTTTCATTTATTCGTTGGAATACCTCAGGGCTAACATTTAATCCAAATGGTAATCTATTAAAGCAATATTTACCAAAAGGTGTACTAAATGTACAATATCTACTACTTTCTAAATCAATTGGTACCTGATAAAAACCTTCTTTTAAATCGAAAACTGAAAAAATATTTTTATCTTTTAATTTTAACGCTATTTCTTCAAGAGTAGGTATTGGATATTGATCAACACAAACGTATTTGTTCAAATGAACAGGATCTAAACAGATTCTTAAAGCACCAGATGCTTTTTCAATTATTACAATATTATTTACCCACTCGGTAGGTTCTTCAATTTTAGAAATAATTTTTCTTTTAACTAGATCATTAAGAGTTTCTTTTAATTTTAGTTTGATTGTATCTGGAACCCTCCTGCAATTACTTACTACTGGTTTAGCATTTTTATTAAGAACAATCTTATACTCATATGGAATTTTACCAGTACCAGTAAAAATTGATTCGTATTTATTAACAAATTCTACTTTTTATTAAAATTTAATTCATTCACCACTTCGTCAATTCTTTTTACTAAATTTAATTTTATGCACGCGTTCAAACCAAGAATGGGCATGCTGATTACGTCAAGGACAACAAATTTAATGTTACAATGTATACCTTGCACAATGCATTTTAATATTACACACCCAAGTATTTTTAATCTATTATTACCGTATGTAAATATAGATAAACTACTATTGTTATCATCAATTAGATTGATAGGTAAATTTAAGTCTTGGTAAATTTTAAATGGTAAACAATTACAATTTGCACCAGTATCAAGTTTAAAACAAACTTTCGTATTATTTATACTTACAGCAACGGTCCACGTTTCCGAATTACAATTTCTAAATTTAAATTCATTTAGTGCCACAGTATCAACAAAAGATTTTCCTCGTCAAGACTCAAATTATTTACAAATTTATTTTTACTTTGGAAAATCGTTTTGTTTTAGTGTTGTTTTTAAATTTACAACCTACAACAAAATGATTAGGCTTTTACAATTGTTGCAAAATTTACCGAATGCTGGACACTGCATTTTACAGTGTCTATTGCCACATTTTAAACAATTGTAAACGAGTTCTCGATTATTATTTTAAAATTTTCTGCGGTACTCACGCTTGACTTGGAATTCTTCTTAATTAATTCATTTCTGTTTAACTTCAGTACATCAACTTCTTTTTCTATCGATAAACTCTTGACTTGATGTTTACTAGCTTCTGCCGCTCTGCAATGATTTTCTGCTGTAGTAAGGGTCAAACCAGGTATTCTTAATAAATTTTCTTGAAGTTTTACGTCCCTTATGCCACTCACTATCTTATCTCGTATCAGCGAATCTTCTAAAGATGAGAAATTACACGATTTCGCTAACGTTTTAATATCAGTTAAATAATGATCAAAGTCTTCTCCTTCCATTTGATTTCTATTTAAAATTTATAACGTTTATAAGTTTCGTTTTTTAATGGTTTACAGTAATTTTCAAACGATTTAATAACTTCTTTATACGTCTTGCGTTGCTTAGCGGTTAATTTAAACGTTTGGAAAACATTTTGTGCTTCTTCACCCGAAATGTTCAAAAATATTGCAATTTTCGTTTCTTCGTCCTTTTCAACAAATCCGGTAGCTGTTAAAAGATGTCGAAACTTGACATAAATTTTCCAAAATTTAACGAAATATTTTTATCAAATACTAATGGCTGCGGTGGTCTAAAGGTCATCGCTTGCATCGTTTCCATTTCACAATTTTGTTCAAGAACTTAATTAATTTATTCACTTAAAGTTACTTCACTGTTTTTTTTTTCTTATCAATTTTTTACACCTGACACCATGTTATATGTTCTCTTTATTAGGTTTTATGTTAATATTTATTTGTTATTAGAACAGTATTAAAACACACCTGCTTTAACTCAACGCTATTTTATTAATGCTTATCTACAATCGTCCGCAACTCTATAACACTAAAAGACACTAAAATATGAATTATATTACAATAGGTAACGTTTTGGACACAGTTGTGCAAGCAACTGGAGTATCGAAAAGTACAGTAATTCGTATTATTAAACAAGGTCGAGCAATTGATTGTGGGCAGAAAAATACGTTTGCAAATGCAACTCCAACACCAAGACTTTCTCCTAAATCTTCGGTGGATAACTGTGGTGAACAGGTCATACGTCGAATTATTCATAATTTTCATATTACTGAAAAACAAAACCAACTGTAGAAGCAATTTATAACCTTGTTAAAGACGATGAAACAATTGGATTTACCGGACAAAAATGTCATTTAGAAGTTTACTTTTAAAAATGGGTTTCAGGTAAATTTAATGGTTAATTTTGAATCGTGTCTTATGTAGCATTTTATGTAGGTGGAAAAAACATCTGATCATCGTAACATTATAATGGAACGACATGAAATACGTTCTTTGCGTTGTTCATACATACGTACAATTACGAAATATCGAGAAGCAGGACGACCAATTATATACACAGGTTAGTTCTCGAAATTATAAACTTTACATTCTACTTCATAATGTTTAAATTCAAGATGAAACATACATACATGCTTCACATACCACACCATATTCGTGGACAGACGGCTCAGATGCAGGTCTTAAATCTCCTATTGGAAAAGGAAATCGACTTATAATCGTACATGCTGGTATATTTATTTGCTTTATCACATTGATGAACATGTTGCTATTTATTATTATTTTAGGAAGTGAAATGGGATTTGTAAATAATGCTCTTTTAATATTTAAATCTGGTCAAAAATCAGGGGATTATCACGACGATATGAATTTTATAAATTATAAACGATGGATTGAACAGCAGCTTATACCAAATTTGCCACCAAAGTCTGTTGTTGTACTCGATAATGCCAGTTATCACAATGTTTTAGCAATTAAACACCCCGTTTCCACCAGCAAAAAAAATGAAATGACAACGTGGTTAAATGAACGTGGCATCTATCATAATGATTCCTCTACAAAAACCGAGTTATATGAGCTTATAAAATTGAACAAGCCTAGATATACACAATACACTATCGATGAGATATTTGCAAAATATGGGCACACAATATGCCGGCTTCCACCTTATCATCCAGAATTGAACCCTATAGAAAAAATTTGGGCGATTGTCAAACATTGGGTGGCAACGAGAAATACCACTTTCAACCTAAATGATGTTGCGGAACTAGCTAGAGAAAGTTTCGAAGTATTTGTGAGAAGGAATGGGTTGAAGTTTGTCGTCACGTGAAGGAAGTTGAAGAGGACTACATAAATAAGGAACACATAATGGACAACATATGTGATAAACTAGTAATTGAAGTGACTGGAGATTCCTCCGATGACATAACTTTTTCATCTGATTCAGACAATTAAATTGTTAATGCTGTGTTGTCCAGCCTACAGATCGAGGCATTGTAAAATAGTGTTTATAGCTTCATTCAATTTATTAAATGTTTGTTTATTTTTTACTTATAGTTTGGAATTGTGCCTTACTGTCGAATCAGATGTAAACATACATCTAGAAATAAATGTTAACAATTCTTTTATTGTACAACTTGCAATTGATTGAAAATAAAGTTACGATGATATGAAATACCTCCACTCCTATGCAAATAAATCTCAACTTGAAATTTTCATATATTTTTGCACAGTGATAATAATGATTCTAATTATTTCGTTTTATGATAACGACTTTACATCTAAAACTTGTAAAGTTGTAATTCCCAACATCAAACGCAAAATAACATAACCTAAACTTTTACTGTAGTGTTAAATCGATATTTTTAAGTTGGGCTTTACACTCTGACGTCATCTTTTTCGCGCAGCTTGGTGTCATCCGGTTTTGACTTTACTCTAGTCACTTGTTACTATATATATATATATATAAATATATTTTGTTTAATTGTATTAAAAAAAATTCCTTATTACAATAATTAATGTATACCGTTTTCTAATTTTAATTTCTAATTTGTATTAGTTTATGTATAACATTCATGTCTTATATTAAATAAAAAATTTTTAGCCTTGATAAAGTCCTACGCATAGGGGGCGAAACGTCGGCGTTGACAACATATTGAGTTGTTATTTCATTCACCTCCACCTAGAAGGGCTCGAAAAGAGCAAACAGTACACAAAAAAAAATTTATAATCTTGGAGGAATACTCACCTGATTCTCTGTTAATGTTATGGAGATATGCAAGAAATACATACGCCTACGTCCTAAAAGTACTATTTCGCAGGGAACATTTTTTTTGCGATATATAAATTTAAAATGCACCGTGCAACCTATGGGAATTAACACTATTTCCAGAATCCCCTCACAGATTGCTTCTTTGTTAAAACTTCTAGACGGTAAATCCTACACGGGCCATAGTATGCGCCGTTCTTCGGCGACTCTGTTGGCTAATGCTTGTGGTGATATTCTCAGTCTTAAGAGGCACGGAGCGTGGAGGTCATCTAGTGTTGTTGAGGGGTATATAGAAGAAAGCGAATCAAATAAAATCGATATTATTAATTATTATTAATATTATTGTTAATAAATAATTACTAAATTTTCTGCAAATTTTTTCTTGAATATTATATATTACAAAACACTAATGTTTTATGGAATATAAAACACTAGTTTTTATAGGTGTTATAATACGTTTCATAACGGCATAATAATAGCTCTATAATGTGGTGATTGTAGATAAATAAAATAATAATCAGAACCCAAATCTAATAAGAGTACCCGAAAAAAATAACTGGGCTGTCACCCTCTGACTCATGCAAGAAATTATTCATTGAAACAAAATAAAAAAATATTGGGCGGTTAGTCGCAACCGTAACTACAAGCGAGTAAGGCCTTAACGCGCCGCTAAAACTAAATTAACGTTAACAAAAAAATTATTAGCGTTGCAGCTAAAGGCGACTGAAAATATTAAATAATTATAATTATGAATTTGGACATAAAATTCAATGTAGATTTATCAATTCGACGAACGTTTACAAAATTTATATAACCTATAAGAACAAAAGTGTTCCAAGATGTGGTTCCGAGTGCCACCGTTTATACCACCACGGTGATTATGATCGTGTTTAACGGTCAAAACCCGCAGGTGAGAGTGATGACTTTAGCGACTTAATTAGTACTCGCTGTTTGACTGTTCTCTACTTGGCATGTGTAAATATCGCTTCCTGAGAACGACGGAGAATGCCACGAATAGCCCAAGATATTCTAACCGATGACACCAAGTAAAACTCAATTTCCATGTAGCACGCAAAGTGGGGGAACTACGTAGAATACCCCAAGATATGCGGATGACAACGGATATTCTAATCATATGACACCGACTAGCCAGTAAGCTTGTTTGCTTTAAATATAAACATTTTTTTTATGTAATCTTAAGAGCAGGTTTATCATGTGGACAACTGCAAGTCTGTCTGTCTCTTGGGCGTGCTCAAGTGGAGGATTAAACATTGACGAGAAGAAATTTGGTACCTATATAATAACCTAAATTAACTGTCTACTGCTAATTTTCATGTTGGAAAACTTGTTTGAATCACATGCCATTTTGGCAATATCAAGTCTACTAAAAAAGCTTTGCCTTTATTTCAATTCAGACACTTTACCTTTGCTACCAAAAGTTTCAGTAAAAATTATTGAGAATGATCGGGTGCATCAATATTAAACAGAAGTTCTCAATTCCTTTTCCATTACCAATTGGCTAGAAGAGCTAATAAAGATAATTTTTATGTCCAAAAAATGCTAAGGACGTTGTAGATATTTTATGCTTTCATTGGTTGTAATAACATTTTTTTTACGGCAAAGATGCAAAGCGTGTAATGCAACCTTCAAATTAAAAATATTCCTGCACCATAGAACTTTCTCAAGCATTCATACTATACGTTGTTACGGTCAGTTGTTAGAAAAGTATGCCCCTCAGTGGAGAGCAGGGTGCGGGTTAGGAAAGTCAACGTTATTTCTAGAACCTATAGAAGAAAATTAAAAAGTAGGGCGCCAGGTTCGAGTAATGCTGGAGAGAAGAATCTGACCCAGAACCAAAGGTCAGAAGTTAACTGTCCGCAGCAGAATATACACAAAAAGAGAAACAAATCACGAAAAAATTCGACATAAAGTCAGAGAAACCTTCACACAATATTTATTCACCCCAATACACAAACGAATTTGTGATAGTTCACAAGACACAGATATATTACGAATACACACGAGCTAAAACGGGTAACGTACAGCATTAAACATTCAGGTAACACAAAATGACTAGAGATACATAGAATTACAAGTTAAAGTAAAGAGAATTACCAAAATATTTACCACTGCTACGCCACTGTCTCGTATATGCAATTGATATTTCGCGTACTGAAGGTACGCCTATGGCGAACTTAACCTAGAATGTGTCGATTTATGGTACTAAGTAACGTTACAGATTACATGAATTTAAGGAAGACGTGTAAGGGAAGTTTTACGACTAATTCAGTCACCGCGAAGTTTAAACGATTGTTCACTTTGGCCTGTCGGAAAATGAGCTCGTACCGAGAAAGTCAATGGAACTAAATGCGTTCGGCTTAATTAAGATTAAGGTTTAAATTCTTACACGACTTATACACACGTAGGTATTAAATACTCTTATCTATAACTAGTTAACGTTCCAGGTATATTATGCAATTACACATTCGAGCGACAAATAATCCGCAATAAATTTTCTACGTTCGCGCCTGATAGTTGGTATCAAGGGGTGACTTTTACTAGAGTGATAGGTCGACTGCAGGTTCACGCGCAATTAAAAGATATTAAAACCTCTGACCTTCCACGCAGCAGTAGGAGTATTACTCTTGCTCTCAATGGTACTAACGGTTCGGAATGAGCCTCCACCGTGGTCTGCGAATCTGACGGAGTATTCGTAAGTAGCTATTTCGGCACAACACCTCCAAAAGCCATAAGTAGACCCGCAATAGCCGTACAAGTTGACGAAGGAACAACCGGAAGAGAATATATTCGTAATAGGGAGACATAAACCACCCTCTCTAGAATAAACATAGGGATATTAACGATAGATAAACCCCGAGGGCAATCGTATACCTGATGTAAAGCGTCCCCTAGCCTGAAGAATGCAGGACGTGCTTATAGAACAGTTCACGTGGAGCACAACCTTTTAGCAAATTTTAAAAGCCATTTTATGCGGTATCATATATTTTACCTACAAAATAAAGTTTTTAAAACGTTGAAGGGTTTCAGAATCTCTTACCATTGACCTGATTACCGCTTCAAGCGAGGAAATTTTCAGATGAGGGTTGATGTTCTCCCTCGTGAACGGTTGATTTAGGACAAGCTTTCCGGAAGCGTTTAAATGCAGAGTACCAATCGTGGACAGTTTCAAGTTATTAACGCCGGAAACCGATACAAAGTAATGCCCACGAAATTGAATTAAGGAGTGTGTACACAGGAGGAGCGTTTACACTTCGAACGTTACAATGTACTTCTATCAAAATTGACTTCTCCAATCAAATGAGGGTGTAAAAGATTTGGTAATCAATAGCTATGTGAGCGTATCACCGTTCTCATACCTATACAGATGCATACAGGACTTTTGGTTTCAAGTCATCGCTAATTTGATGTCTTTTTTGTAATTGTGAACGGTGTCCCAATTATTTTGATAAAAATCTTTAAAATTATTTTTTCAGAAACATCACTGTTAAAACTAAAAGTTTTCCTGAATTTTTGGTTAATGACACATGTATTTCAAACTGTTGTGCAATGCGCAAAATATATTTCCAAGTTATCGTAATTTAATAATTAATATTTTTGCGGATTCGTATCATTAACTTCATTGTTGGTATTGGGTTTTCGTTAAGTTTAGAATCAATTAGTTACATAGTCCACTCTTTAATAATTATAGCCAACCTAACAGTTGGCAAGTATAAAAATTTCGAATCGCCTGCAGTAAAGTACGCAGAGGTTGTACAATAGCAAACAAACACTGAGAATCACCCGACAGCTGTTTCGTCCTTTTTGGGACTCATCGGGAGTGAGAGAACTCGAGTGTAAGTTCACTATTGTAACTGCTTTACATACCTGTCGGCAAAGTTGCTAACATTTTCGTACGTGAACGCTTTCACGAGTCGACACTAGATGTCGAAAAGCTTATCATTTATATATATATATATATATATATATATATATATATATATGGTGGAGAATCCGGAAAGTCTTCATTAATCATTCTTGTGGGTAATTGCATAATATTACCCGTTTGATAACTAATATATTTTTGTCTGCTACCATATGGCTTCTAATTTATGTTATAAGTACGCGATCACAATGGCTAGCTATATCCTAATAAAAGCTGTTACGTAGTCATAAGTTTCTTATTACGTTTTAGTTGAGATTAGTGTTGCATACTAAAAACATATCTAAAACGTACTGTGTTTGCCTCTATTACAGAAATATGGTAGAATATGCATATCAGGTACGTAATAAACATTTTAAAAATAAAAAAAAACGAATTTAACAAATGTATACAATTTAAAACTATCAAATTGAGACAGTATTTAGTGATTGTTGTATTACAGTATAGATTACAATATATAAGTCATTGATAGTGAATTTTTTGTTTAAAAAATCCAGGATTTTTTTGTTTTAATAATAAAATGCACTATTTAAACGAGGACTTTCTTCTAAATTAATTAATTAAAGTTGCTGTTTTCCTTGCTTTATTAAAAAAACACGTATATCAAAAATTGTTTTTATTTAACTTCTTCACTTTAGTTATCGATCAATTTACTTAAAAACGTGTTTTTTTAATTTTACTTTCTGTTACTTTCACTATCTTAATGAATATCTGTTTTTTTTTTTGTAAAATAAGTGTTCTACAACAATAATGAAAATGCTGCTCAATGCGTTATTATAATTGCAAAACTAAATAAATAAATAATAATAATAATAATAGTGTCTAGTTTATTTCGATGGCTGCGTTTACAGTAAAAAAGTTACAAAAAGAAAATATTATGTACGCTTTTCGACCACTTAATATATTAATGACTTTTACGGGATATTTCCAATTGTCAACAAAAAAAGTTTACGTTTATTGAAATTATTGTGTAATGTGTTTTCAATTTTATTTTGCGTGTTGCATTATTACTACTTTTGGCAAAGCTCGGCTCGTTTACATGATATGATTGTAAATTTTTTCATAATATATAATTATTTTATGCTGTTAAAATTTATGATTATGTCTTATATGTACAATAATCGTGTCGTACAGATAATTGAAGGTACAGGATGTATTGACACTTTTTTAAAAAGTGTGCTTAAGAAAAAAATTGATTATGCAGCATCAAGGAAACGTTTTGTTTTTATAATTATAAGTTGGTATGTTTTATTAATAATCAATCATGTAGTCATAATTACAGGCAGATATTTGCAAAATTTAAGTTTTTACGACCTTAACAAAACGTCTGCTCTTTATTATTTTACTGCAGTGCATAATGGAAATACAAACTTTTCTTAATATTTGTATTGCACGAATTAAAGCGTAAATTTATTATTACACATAATTTAACAAGAGTGAATGGAGTACACAAAGTAAATCCTAAAAAAACTTTGCAATTCGTGAAGCAAATATATAATATGATTTCGAGCGTAGCTAAAGAAATTAATTCTTTGTTCGAAATATTTTTGATGCTTAAAATTGAGATGTGTTCTTTGTATTTAGTTTTTGCTTTATATTGGTACACTACAGATACTTATATGGAAGGAATTAATTCACTTTCGAGAATTGCAAGTCATGGCATTTGGATTGTGTTAACTTCTGTAGAAATAATTACAATAGTTTATCACTTTTCTGCATTTTCTAAAAGGTAAGTTGATTTTTTATTTTGAAGTAATCCTACTTATTATATGAACGTGTAATTTTGTTTCCTACTACAGTTTTCTCTCGTATGATGTACAAAAGCAAAAGTGCCATTTAAAAAAATTAACTTTTGGTCATTTTTGAGTGTGATATTTGAAAATTGCCTGTATATCCATATGATACCAAATTTAAAAAAATTGACGCCTTGATAAGTTTAATTATCTGAACAACCGTTACTTCTGGACCTCCCTTAAATTTTAAAATGTCTAATACTGAAAACATAGTCCAAGTTTCACTTATGTACCTTTTATGTTTCATGAAATATTAATTTTTCAGTAGATATAAATTTTCGTTGCTAACGCTTAAAATTATTTTTTTTAACAATGATAACAAATAGGTACGCCAAATTTTGTAGTAGAATACGTAAAACTTTATTCGGAAACCGAAAATAAAATACAAATTGGGGCAATATATTTAAAATAACAAAGTTGGTATTCACTTCCGATATAACCAAAAGTGACACCGCCATGAAAATATTTTCAGTAAGTAGACCATGTCCATTTGTATAGAATCACAAGTTTTCAGCGGAATCGCTTTTCGTTTTCATTATTTGTCTAACATGCTATCATCGAGACACACCCTGTATAGTGTTTAAAAAATATTAGTCATTATGTCCTCCAAACCGAAGCCAGTGAGTGGTATAATCTTCCACCATTCTCATTTGCCACTTGGGACACTCGGGTTCGATCCTCGCAAGAGTCGTCTCGTCTCCACTAAGTTTTTTAGAGATTTTCTCCTGATAATGCAAGTTGGTATACATTTATCAGTGTAGACTTATTCTCTACTTTTTAATTTCTGGTTGAAGTAGGTCCTCGATGCTGGAGCAACCCTCTCCTCAATTAAAAACTAAACTAAAGCGTATTGTTTCTACCCTCTTTGAGTGGAATCAAAAATACATGTGTGCTTTTCGATTTTGTAACTACATATTAAATATTATTTTATACTTTCGTCACTTGAAAATAGTTATACAGTTAAATGACTTTATAAATAATACGTAAGCTAATATAATGCATTAGATTGTCTGCTAAGTATTTTTTATAATAGAATTTTATGCATCAAGTTTTATAAACAGCATTTTATATACGATATTTTGCTTAAAAAAACGTGATAAGAATACCAAATTCTGAGATCACTATAGACATTAGCAATATTTGGACAATAGCGCACTTTAGTTAAAAATTTAAAAATGACATAAGAGCCTACCCTAGTCCTTTCTCTTTTCATCAAGGCAGCCAACATACTTATAAGTTCTTAGTAAACATTTCCAACACAATGATTAAAAATACTGTTTTAGGAAACGGATAAATAACGAAAAGAGCAACAATAATTTATTTAATCCTTATTACCCAACAGCGGTAGCCAATTATAGAGCAAAATACAAAATACAAAATACAGAATGCAAAATAAAAAATACAAAAAATAAAAAAAATTCGCTACAAATAAATAAATATAAATTAATTAAATAAATAAGAACACAATTCAGCTAATCAAATGACACATGTTATCCTATTTCATTACAGTACTAAAAAATACAAGTTCAACAATAGAAAAGCCTATTTGCAAGTTGTATAGAAAGCTTGGAGAATTTTTTGAAGACTGTCGGCATTGATATCAGTTTCACTGCAAATATTATTAAATTGTATGCACATCGTGAATATGGGGGATTTTATTAAGGTATTAGTCTTATAGAGAGGGATATGAAACGATTTATTTTGTCTAGTAAAGATTTTGGGTACATGAAAACAAATGGTTGATAAAATATCTGGACAATCAATTTTATTGTGGAGAATATTGTAAAGAAACGTCAGACCCGCACTAACTTCACAAGAGTGCAGTTGAAACGTATTCAGCAAAACTTGGTTTAAAATGCCTCTTTCAGGATAAACACCATTAGTTTTATACCACAAATATTTTAATACCTTTCTTTGAATACCCTCAATTGAAAATTTGTGACATTCATAATATGGATTCCAAATAATGCTACCGTATTCCAGTTTAGAGCGAACAAAAGAAAAGTAAAGCGTGAGCAATGCGTTTATCGAAGTAAAGGCATTGCAATTACGTAAAATGAAACCCAACATTTTATGAGCTAAGGTAACTATATGATTAATATGTAAGTTAAATGTGAGTTTACTATCAAATAGTATGCCCAGATCTTTAGTTTGTTCCAAACGATTTAGTGGCATTGCGTTAATATTGTAATTAAAAATCTTTGGAGAAATCTTGCGAGTGTAAGTAACTATGTGACATTTTTTAATATTTAATGTAAGACCATTTTTCATGCACCAATTGTATAGCATATCAACATCCAATTGCATCGTAATACAATCTTGTTCGCTAATAATTCGCCTAAAAAGTTTTACATCATCTGCAAACAAAAGTATATTTGACTTCATACCATTGCATATATCGTTAATGTATAATATAAATAACAGCGGACTTAGGTGAGAACCCTGAGGTACTTCAGATGTAAAAACATATACTTCCGATTGAAAGCCATTATGCATTACATACTGAAGTCTATCTTAAAGATAAGACTTAAATAACTTGACGAATGCCATATTAAATCCATAGTCAAATAGTTTAGATAGTAAGATTCTGTGTACAATTTTGTCAAAGGCCTTTGAAATATCCGTGTAAATAACATCTACCTGGCCTTGATTTTCCATGGCTCCAGCAACATATTGACTAAAACAACATAAGTTTGTAATCTATTTGCACTATTACTGCTTTTTTTACTTTGAATATATGACCAGAATGTCTTGGAGTCAGTAATGATCGAATTTTCAACATTAGTTAAGTACTGCGTATAAGCTTCATTGATTTTAAATTTTGATAAGTTACACAGTCTTTTAAATTCGTTAAAATAGATCATTGAATTAGAAGCCTTAAACTTTCTATGACATTGGTTTTTTAGTTTTAAAATTGCAATTATATCTCTCGAATACCATTTGGGATAATCTGAACGCTTAATGCAATATGTTGGCACGTATTCATCAAAAAATGGATACAGTAAGTCATAAAACTCTTGACAGGCAACATTAACATCAGTACAATCTAGTAGGGAATTCAAGTTAACTTCCAATACCGCTCTATAGAGATTAGGAAAGTCAGCTTTGTGGAAATTGTAGGATCTATTTAAGGGTTACTTTTAAATTTAGGTTTAATGTTACATTAAAGGAACAATCAATTCTTAATGCCGGATGATGGGCATCCTCACAAACTAAAGGAGTAATATCTCGACATATATTACAGCTTATATTCGAAAAGATAAGATCTAATATTCTATTATTGTTGTTTCTAACCTTATTATACTGAGTTAAATTTAGTAAGTGCCCAAAATTGTTTAATGCAGTAATTAACTTACCATTTATATTTTCAGAACAATATTGAGGAATATTAAAGTCGCTTATAATCAAAAGGTTTTTAGCAGATAAATAGAATTCAGTAAAGTAGTCCAACAGTAGTTCTAAAATAGCAACCGTTGGTGTACTAGGAATATAAACTACAAATACATAAATAATAACGGAATAAATAATACATTTACACCTGACAACATCTATCGTCTTTAGCGAGTTTAACAAATTGGTAAGATTCAAATTTTTGACGTCAATAAATTTTTTTAACGTAATTAAGACTCCCCACCACGGGTTTATGGTTGTAAATTCATAATTATATACGGTATACTTATTAGGAGAAAAATATTCGCTACTGTTAATATCTTCAGTTAGCCAGGTCTCACTTAGAGAAATTAAATCATACTCGTTATCGCTTATCATAGAACAAAATTGATTTACCTTATTTTTTAAACTACGTATATTTTGGTAATAACACTGAATGCTACTGCTGTTGGATGAAACTAGTTTTTTCTAATCTTGACAATTTCTGGTACACCATTTATGTATTTTATTGTCAAATCACTTTTACCAGCGATTTGTCTATCTTTTTAAGGTTTGCTGGAGATCTTACAAATGTTTTCGTTGAGCAGGTGTTTGATCAGAGCGAATGGTTATGGGGCAGTTCTGGCCAAGCTTGTTCTTATTTCTCAAAATGTGTACAGCGTCCGCTGCTGAAGATAATACAACCTTGAGGGTCTAATTCTATAACCAATTCCTTTAGTTCCTTTAATTCATGCCGGTGCTTGCTGCAATCATCACAAAAGTAAATAATACGCCTGTCTTTAGATATTACTAGTTGGATTTCACTTCTTGATAATCCGACGAGTGGTATGCAATGAACGATAGCAGTTATCTCATTTCAATTCTTTATCAGCGTTTAAATTTTGTTTACACACTAAGCAAATACTGACCATTGCCATGATTACAAATTTAAATGTACTTGCCTTTATAGTTTGATTAATTAATTAATTGATATTGGAGCACCTCACAACACGTCTGTATATACCAACAACCAACGAAATTATTTATTTACACCTTAGTTGGTATATTCTAATTAAAAGGGTGAGACTTAATAGAAAATGCCATATTAGCATAATAAACAAAATAGAAAAAAAATGAATAAATGACACGAATAAAACGATCCAACCAAACGTCAACAATCAACCAGCAATTAACAATTTGTAATTGGTAACACTGCAGCAAAATGCAAGAATTTCTTGTACTAAATTTAGGGTATTTTCAATGTATCTCAAAGCATGTTGCATTATTGGTAAAAAGAAAGCATTAAGGTAGATTCTTTTGTCCTTTTAAATTTTTAACTGAAATGCGCTATTAAAACTGTAAATAACTGACAAGTGACATAAGTAATTTGAAGACAAGTTCAACCAGTTACTAGAATCAATTGTTGCCAACTTCGTATTGTAACCAAACGTACAAAACCACATCTTGTAAATGAGTATTTAATACGTTACTTAGCATCTTGCCAACATATACAATAATTTGAGATTTAAACACTGATATATACAGGGTGTCCCTAAAATGTGTAGACATCACTTAACCACAGATTCCTGGGCTCAAAATAAGATGATTTAACCCAACTTACCTATATCCAAAAGTGCTTCGTTTAGCCAGTATTCTGATTCAAAGTTCAAAAGAAATTTTATTATTTTGCTTATAACAAAAGAACGGTTTTGTCGATTTTGATGATATTTGGT
Organism: Abscondita cerata; assembly: GCA_030710515.1. NCBI lineage: Eukaryota > Metazoa > Arthropoda > Insecta > Coleoptera > Lampyridae > Abscondita > Abscondita cerata. Next base: position 480,892 of record JALBCR010003061.1, on the reverse strand, counting down.
ATTGCACTCCTTACAGATGTAGGTCATCTTTTAAGGTGATATTAGTTATTATCAGTGACCATTAGTTTACGAAACACGGATAACCCAGAAAATCCACTCAAAAAACTTTTTAATGTTAAGGCCAATAACTTTTCAAAAAATAGTTTCAGAAAGAGACATTCAATGGTAATCTTTTTGTTATTTGTTAATTGATGAGATCTTTTAAGGTTTAGACACAAAAAATAAAATCTGAGAGACTACGCACTGCATTTCTTAAAATAGATATTATCTAGTAGTCTGGTATTCTAAAAATAAATGATAATAGCTATTGGTTATCAATTGTGAAGCGACTCAAATTGCTGTTGGTGTTAGCTAGTGATCTTTAGCAGTGAATATTCTTCGTTATTTGGGTAGTGATGGCTGTAAACTACACTTATGCTGAGCAAACGGATATATAGAGAGTACAACAAAAAAGTTCCAAATCGTCGCGTGCCCAATCGTCAAACTTTTGCAAACATTGAAAGACGCCTTCGCGAAACAGGAAACCTTGCATTGATCACAGCTGATCACAATTTGCACACCCAGGTTAAAAAACAAATTCTGGAAATAGTAGAAGAAAATCCAGAAGTAAGTGCTCGATGCATTGCAAGCAGGCGTTTCAAAGAATGTTGCTCATAGAGTTCTTAAAGAACAATTGCTATATCCTTATCATGTACAAAACGTCCAGGTGCTTTTGCCAGCTGATACCATCACGCGTCTTGAGTTTTGTAGGTTCATTCAAGAAAGAAGAGCTGAAGATGTCAATTTTAATAGCAAAATTCTCTTTACTGATGAGGCTTGTTTCACGAGGAGGGGTATGACAAATTTGCACAACGAACATGTGTATGCAAATAAAAATCCACATGTCATCAAGCAACGCCACTTTCAACATAAGTTTCGAATTAATGTATGGGTAGGGATAATCGGCAGTTTCATCATAGACCCTGTCACTTTACCAAATCGTTTAAATGGAGAGAATTATTTACACTTCCTTGTAAATACCTTACCCGATTTATTAGAACACTTGCCGTTAAATCTTAGACGCAACATGTGGTTTCTACATGATAGAGCACCAGCACATTTTACGTTCGGAATCATCTTCATGTACAGTTTTCTAACAAATGGATAGACAGAGCAGCTGATGCTCCTGCAAAATTGGCACCTCGTTCACCAGATTTAAATATTTGCAATTCTTTTGTGTGGGGAGCTCTAAAGAATAAAGTGTATTCTCGTCCTATAAACACACAAGACGAACTTTGGGCTAGAGTACAGAACACTTCACAGTCCATTAAGAATGATGCAGAAATGTTACAACAAGTACAGTTCAATTTTTTGCGTCAAATCAACCTTTGCATCCAGGAAGGTGGTGGTCACATTGAGCATTTACTTTAGATCTAGTAAAAAAAAAATGCCTTATTGTCAATTATTTTTTAGAGTACCAGACTGCTAGATAATATCTGTTTTAAGAAATGCAAAGCGCGGTCCCTCAAATTTAATTTTTTTGTGTCTAAACCTTAAAAGATCTCATCAATTAACAAGTAACAAAAAAGTTTACTATTGAATGTCTCTTTCTAAAACTATTTTTTGAAAAGTTATTGGTCTTAACATTAAAAAGTTTTTGAGTGGTTTTTGCCGGGTTACCCGTGTTTCGTACACTAATGGTTCACTGATAATAACAAACATCACCTTAAAAGATGACCTACATCTGTAAGAGTGCAATACCAAATATCATCAAAATCGACAAAAACGTTTTTTTTGTTATAAGCCACATAAAAAATTTCTTTTGAACTTTGAATCAGAATTCTGGCTAAACGAAACACTTTTGGATATAAGTAAGTTGGGTTAAATCATCTTATTTTGAGCCCAGGAATCTGTGGTTAAATTATGTCTACACATTTTAGGGACACCCTATATATAATAATGAGTAGATTTTGTTGTGTACTAGAACGGCCATATTTTGTTTGCAATTTGGTGGCAGTTTTCCATATCTGTCGGTAACTCGGTAAATTAGAATCCTATATTACCAAAGTACAAAGATTGAGAGGTTTTTGAACATTTTGTTTCTACTGTATATTTATAGAAGTAGAAATTTATTAAATGCTTACGAGAGCATAAACAATACAAAAAGAAAACAAAAATTGATAATATTAGCAAATAATATAAACATGCTTAACAATATAAGAATAAATTGAAAATTACAACAACAATAAACAAAATTAAACAAATGAACAAAAAATGATTTAAAATTTTTGACTTAAATGCGTAAACATTTCAAACATCTCTGACCTCCACAGGCTAGTTATTAAACTGATCTAGACCGTTCTAAAATAATGACCGTTTGGTCATTTTTTACGTGCCTTATTAACATATAATATGTCTTTGGATCATGTGTTATAATTGTGAACTTCACATACTTTCCTCAACAGCCCAGACAAGTATTGTAAGTATGTTTTGGTAAAAGAGGTACTGTTTAACAGATAAAAATTGTAAAACGTTTAACATAGAGTTTGTAGACGTTTGTATTAGTTTGGAGTAGCAAACTAAAGAAGTGGGGTTAGTTTTTTTATTAGTTCGGTCCTGTTTACACCATCTCAGCTGATTCCGTTTGTATTTAACCTCACTCTTAATTTTTTATTTAAATTTTTCATTTTTAATAATTTACATTAATAATTATTTAACAAACAAGTGTATTAATAATCGAGATATTTTAACGCGTGAGCGAAGCAAGTGCGTTATTGTTTGAAATTGTTAATCGCCGTTTAATTCAAGAGTTTTAATTTTAATAAAATTATAATTTAATAATTTTAGAAAAGATGCTATTGTGAACGCACCTTTAGAAAGTACCGTTTTGTGAAACATTTTCTTAAAGTGGTTCCGCTACACTTTCAAAAGATATTTTTAAGTGTCGGAATGTTTATCGGGCCATTACTTTTTTAACAATGAGCAAACAATATTGAAGAACTGTGTGAGACAATAGTTTGTAAAATAGATGAACTAAATATTGTTAAATGTTATTAAGTGTTACCATCGGAATGTTGTATACAGTACAAAAATGTCTCAAAGTTTGTGTGAACAAATTGAAGATTTATTACAACTGTAAATTGATGTTGAGTCTTTATAATTAAAATTTGCTTTGGTACAAATTATAACAGACTTTTTTATTTACATTTTCAAATTGTGTTTGATTGACAGACAAAATGGCAACTTTAGGTATACACATGTATGCTTAGTTGCCTATACTCAAATCGTTCATTAATAGGGGTCATTAATGAACAATTTTGTTTACGTTAATGTAAGTCATAAATGCACGGTCAACGGAAAATAAACTTAATCTCGGTCTTCCACGATGCCACATATGCGATCAATAAGTGAAATTGAACCTTACTTTTCTTTCTCCCCAACATTTAATTCGACTTACGTGTTTACATTGTATACTTTGATTTGAAGATCCTTGTGTATTTACACTAAAAAATACAAAACAATTAGTTCAAATAAAGTCTGCATATAGTCCTTAGTTCGAGTACTAAACTGTCGGTGTAAACATAGCCAATGTGTGCATGTTATTAATCCGAATACAATGGTGCACAAGTACAGTTATTGCGGAATTCGGTGGAATGATAAAAGTCAACGGACATTTTCATACGTAAGTATATGACAACATAATAATATTGTTACCTTCTTCTAATATTATTTGCATTCATAATAATTCCACAGAACAAATTTAATATTTGCGTTTAATAATTTTAGTTTGCAGAAAGGAGAAAGAAAAAAGTGATACCATAAAAAGAAGAAGAGAATACACCAAACATGGATAATATAGAAAAAATTTAAGAGGCTTATCTGATCAAATAAAAGAGATAAACGAGATACAACCAGCACAAACAAAGCCATAGAAACTGTAGATTAACAACTTAAAAAATATGGAGAAGAAATAAGAGTCCTAAAAGAAGATGCCATAAAAAGGAAGAAAAATGAAAAATAGAAAAAACGAATTAAAAAAATTAAGAAAATGAGGAAAAAATTAGAGAAACAAGAAAAGAGAGAAAAGAAAAATAATATAATATTAAAAGAATAACATTTTAGAAAAGAAAACAAGAAGCAGGAAGTAAAGAAATTTCTAAAAACAGAATTAGAGTTGAAATAGAAATTAAACAAGCATACCGAGTGGGAAAAGAAGATATGAATATAACAATTGTAAAATTAGAAAAGTTAGAACAAAAAAGTTTGAAAAAAATACAAACTGGGAAGACGAGAAATTTACATAGACTACGACCTAACAAATGAAGAACAAAATTACAAGCAGCAATTTGTAAAATAGCTAAAGAACAAAATAACAGAAAAAAAGACAAAAATAAGAAACACGAAGATACAAATTGATGGAACTCAATACTAATGAAAAAACGAAAAAGGGGAACAACTAATCAAAAATCAAGGACAACAAAAGTGGCAAAATGTAGAAATAACAAAAATAGAGAAAAAAACAATGAAGATAGGAATTAATTGTAAGAAATTTGAATGGGAAGGAATTAGAACTAATAATTAAAACTAATACAAGAATTCGAAAAACAGGTCTCATAGTCGGTTGCACCAACACGACTTAAACTTAAACTACGCTTACAAACAATCGTTGATATGGTTTTAATAATTGTATCTAAATGTTAATTTTATACTTAAGTTTAAGCTGTGTTGGTGTAAGCGGCCATTCGTATACTAGGGAGTAACAGAAATAAAAAGAAATGAAATAGAAAATCTAAATATTTACAGCGGGTCGAGAAACGACAAAGCGCGAGGGCTGGAGTTGGATGTATAATCAGGGAAAATTAAAGAGCAACAATTATTGATTGGAAAGGATATTCGAAAAGAATACTAACAATAAAATTAGAAATAAGCGGAAAGAAGATTTTACTTATTATTGTCTATGGACCGGACGAAAAGATAACCAGAAAAGATTTAAAGGAAACAATTAAAAAGATAAAAAAATAAAGCTGCAGGTTACGACCAAATAAAACCAGAGCAAATAAAATATTTAGGAAAGATAGAAACCAATGTTTTACATAAATTCTTAAATAGGTATGGTTTGGAAATAGAAACTTATGCTAGAAGATTGGAGAATAGCAGTGATTCTACCAATATTTAAAACAACGAGATAGAAGAGTATGTGACAATTACAGAGGAATTTCATTGCTATCTACGGTAGAGAAAGTATTCGATAGTATAGTAGAGAGAAAAATAAGAGCACGAATAGAGAGAAAGTTAGAGAAAAGACAGAGCGGGTTTAGGAAAGGACACAATTGTAAAGCCAACAATGATTTCGAAGGTCCTATTATTTAATTGACTATTTGAAACATTTAAAAAGAGTTATTTTTTGTTTCAACACGCGTGAGATTGAATTTGACAAGGAGGAGTTGCATTTTATCAATCAAGTTTCAACAGTTTGATGGTCGGTTAAATTTTTTTCTAATCCCTTACTTTCCAGTTGCATATACCGTGTGTCTCTGGCAAGACGCAACATAGGAATTTCACTATAGAAAAAAATTGAATTGATTCACTAAGGCTATGAAATTTTCGTATTGACGTATACGTTACAATTAATGATTATTGCGTGTTCCTTATTGTAATATTCTCTAATTTAACTTTTGAAAATGAGTGTGTATACAATCCCTAAGAAAGTTTAAATGATTAAGGGGGTATACAGAGGTGAAAGCTATAGAAACACTTCTGCTTTGTTTGCTGCACTTTTCCGGATCGGCAGAGAAACCGCAGTGTACACAAGCGTCCGAAGCAGGTTTAACAAAACCAGGAGATAGACAACGATAAAGAAATCAATGTACTTGGTGCTGTGCAACTTAACCCTAACATTAGTATTCGACAACTAAGTATCGACTGTGGTGTAAACAGTTCATAAAATTTTAAAAAGCATAAACCGATGCTGACAAATGGCAAGAATTTTGTGAAACATTAATAGAGATACGCAATAATGATATGAATTTTGTTAAGAATATTTGCTTCACCGATGAATGTTTGTTCAATCTCAATGTAGTTTGTGGTATCAGCATGATGGGTGTCCAGCACATAATGCGAATCAAATAAAACAACTTTTAAATAAAGCACTTCCTAGAACCTGGATTGGAAGAGATGAGAAAGTTACTTAGCCACCAAGATCACCAGGCTTGTCCCTAAACAATTTTAAGGCCTTATATATCTTTAAAGGTTTATAGCGACAGAACCTGTTACGGTTTATTTGTAAACAAACTAAAATAAGTATATAGCGGTGCTACATAACCTACCGGCAGCTCTTCTTAGTCGGAAGTGGTCGTGGGTTGATTGAAACTCGTTCAAAATAAAGGCCTCTACACTGCGCGAAAAATTTATAAGGCGCCACCTAGGAATACGTATAAAAAATATCTAGAGCCACTAGAAACTCCTAGATTCAGAAATAAACCGTATGTGCATAGAAATATTTATATTGTTATAGCGACTAGAGATCAATTAAACCATAGAGAATACACTTAGACACGACAATCAGATAATATTAATTAGAATGGATAGCACCTATAGTTATTAAATAATCATAATTCACAAAAGCGAGTTAAAAACACAAATATAAATTTGAGGCACAGACGCTCCAAATAGGTTAGCGTATTTGACGGTCGATAACACTGATGAATCCCTGCAAGTGATTCACGCGACAAAATATTGTTCAAAGAGTGTTTAATAACAAATACGACAGAGTACCGATTATTTAAAAAGATTAAAAGTGCACAAAATTGATTGTACTTGAAAAATCCTTCAAGTTTACAAAGTTATTTAATAGCGCTCAAAAGGTACGTTGTTAAACGCTCAACCACAATACATATATATAGAACAAGACAAAATTTATGACTGACATGCATAAAAAGTAACTTAGCTCGTCTAACTAGGAAGTCTTCAGTGTTCGACAGTTAATCGGTAGAAATAATAGATCTTAGATCCAAATCTTGTATTTGAGTATCCAACAGACAAAGAAAAGCCAAAATAGATTCAGATTATAACAGTTGCTGACGACTTACAAAGGATTAGATAAACGGCTTATCTTGAGTGGTGACCTTGACCCGACGATGGCTTCAAGGTAAGTTGATTAACCATTTAAGTATAGTTTATTTAGTACTTAGTTTATTAAGTTTTAAATTCCCACAGTGGTGCGATATCTACTTCGATATGTTATAATTTTTGGATTATTATCATTGCCAGTATAACCATCCTTAAATATCTATTGACTATTTAAAACGGAGTACGTCAAATAAAATACCAAAACAACAAAAGAAAAGTTGCCTGCAATTAATTGAATCCGTAAAAACAAATATTTTATTAAAACAAAGGAAAAGAAAAAAGAAAGGTACTTACACCAAAACCGGAATCGAAGATTTATTCCTTAATTAGAATGGAATGATTTTACTTCAATCAATAATACAAAGTACATGTCTAATTTTAGACAGCACTTTCCATGTACACCTTTTCAGAACGGAGGAGTCAATCGAAAATGAATTGTAACTTTGCGAGAACCCGAGCACAAATATCGGAACCGACAACTCCAAACAAGTAAAATTCCCAGAAGATTTTTCAATGTAAGAATGCATATTTAAACGCATAGTGTAAACACGGTGGCCTATACTGTAGGGAGAAAATTGCTCAATACATCAATTATTTCCGAAACCATGTCACATTTCCACGACATGCGTTTTTTAAAAGATCAAATTGTAAAGTTTGCTTCAATATACCGTCAAATATGATTGCAAATGTCAACGGAACTTAAATTTAGGCACTGTTTATCAGTAAATAGACAGCATTTTGAACAGATTGCTATAAGCTGCACTTCGCATGTAATACCTATTAGCTTTCCACTCTGTATATCCATAAACAACAGTCCTTTTTCAGGACCACTAACACATTTATAGAAAAGAATTTTTAATACAGTGTAATTAAAACTTAAAACAACAATATTTTTAATAAAAATCCATTTTGAAATTACATTTTCTAACAATTGTTCTTGATGGTTTTAAAATAAAAATCTTGTTTGTAGTGACTCATGGATTCTAGTAAAACCTAAAAAACTGATCTGTTGTAGAGACAAACTACTCGATTCATACTAATCGAAATATCTGTCTTATCTATAATAATAACTGTGTTGACTTAAAGTAAACTTTTAGCTTTAGAATACCTGCGATATTCTTGCAAGATGCAAGTATGATGTCTAATAGTTTACACACAGGTCTACAATACAAGAAAACAGACGACTCATGTAACCTCAAAATTCAATATAAACAGGTTTTATGCAAAAGTATTTCATTATGCTTGCTTTTAATAGCTATATTAAAAATATGAAAGCAACTGAACATTAATTACAATTTTCGTAAAATCACAAAATACTAAATAATAATTTTTTTTACAAACTTAAAGAATAATATTTCACATTTGAAGAAAGATTAGACATTCTACACTTGCTCTCTCTTTCTAACAAAATGCCGTAACGTATTGGGTATCACTTTCAAGAAGCTCACCATTCGGATATTGTAAGCGGTGTGAGATACAGCACGGTTAAATTAGAGAAAAGTCGCACATTTTAACCACTTTTAATCCCAATGGTGAGCTTCTTGAAAGTAACCACTCTGTATAACAATCCGGAATTTTCATAGCAATAGTAGATCAAATCAAATTTTTTCTATAGTAAAAATCCTATGTTGAGTCTTGCCAGAGACGCACGGTATGTATGCATATTGTCTTGGATTTGGATTGACTTGGATTCAGATTAACTTGAACTCAGATTTACTTGGACTCCGGATTGATTTTTTTGATTAGGATTGACTTAGATTCGGATTGATTTGAATTCGGATTGATTTGGACTTGGATTGACTTGAACTCAGAATTGACTTGGATTTAGATTGACTTGGACTAGTATTGACTTGGATTCGGATTGACTTGGATTCGGTTTGACTCCCTAGCAATATGTCCGGGTTTTGCACAACTACCTTCTATCTGGACTGTTGCACCTTGATATTGAATGTCCTGAGTCCCAACACTTAGGGCATGCTTTCCGATGAGTTCTTAAGGTGACAGGACATTGTACCCACCCTATGCGAATTACTTTTTTCTCCACCAGATTGGATGCATCTTTGGATGTGGTTGCCTTTTGCGTATCCCCAAAAGCAGGTCTTAGAGAAGTGACTTTGTCTTCCGTGTTGTGAGGCATATTTAAATCTGTTCTAATTGCGTTTTGTATATCTTCGATGGTAGTGATTTTGTCAACCCTCTAATGTGCAAAACAATCAGGTTCCTTAATTGTTATAATTTCGGTTTTCTATTTTTTGTGTTAATTGCGGCCTTTAGGTATCAGCATAACCTTCACCACTTTGCATTACTGTAAGAACATCCTCATCATTTATTCTTTTTAAGGTTTTAGCATATGAGTTATCTTTTATTTCCGCTATTATAGCTTTATTCTTCTTTATTTTGTTTAAGTATTTCAGGTTTATTTATTTAATACTTTGTAAAAGCTTACCCGTTCTTTCAGTAATTGCACAGATTCTCTTTTGGCTATCTCTAAAAATACATCTTTACTAGTAGAGGTCATGAAATATCCCTTGTCAAGCGCACTTCCTGTAGAAAATAAATTAAATTTTAAATTCGGTACGTACAGCACATTTTTCAATTCGGTGTCAATCCATGTTTCATTTCCATCGAATGCCTTTACTCTAATTGTTCCAATTCCAACTGCATTTATTATAGAACCGTCACCCATTTACAACAAATGTATCGATGCGAAAATTTTCCCACGGTACTAAAAATAACAAAGATATTGCCAATTTACAAAAAGGTGATAAGTCAAGCGTAGTCAATTATAGACCAATTGCAAAAATTCCAATAATTAGTAATATCTTTGAATACATTTTAAATTCACAATTATTGTATCACTTTGAACACAATCAGCTACTTAGTGTTAATCAGTTTGGTTTCTGAGAAAACAAAAGCACTTTGGACGCATTATTGCAATTTGTTACATTTCTGTATAGTAGTATTGACATGGGTAATTACGTGAGTGCTTTATTATTAGACCTAAGCAAGCTTTTGATTGTGTTTCGCATAAGATTCTATGAGAAAAACTGCAGAGGTATAAAATTGAAAATAGTGCTCTAAAATTTATAAGATCTTATTTTTACAAACAGGCAACAGTATGTAGAAATAAATCACGTCAAATCCTGTACACTACCAATAAATCGAGGTGTCCTACAAGGATCAGTTTTGGGACCTTTATTTTTCCTAGTTTTTATTAATGATTTAGACAGCTCTGTTTTTTCCGATAAATTTATTTTATTTGCCGATGACATAACGACAATAAAACAAAGATGTTAACATAGACCAACTACGGAAAAAAGTAAGCAATAGTAAATTACAGATAAACAAATGGTTAAAATATAATGAATTAGTTTTAAACGAGTCCAAGACGCAAACTATAATTTTTAGTACTAGAGACATTGGAAGCCATCAAAACCTAAATAAATGTAAACTCTTAGGAGTATACTTTGAACCAAATCTCACTTGGTTTAATCACTGCGATGAACTTTCCAAACATTTATCTTCGTTAATCTTCTTATTTAGAAATATAAATGCCTCACAAAAAGTAATGCTGTGCGCATACTACTCACTATTTTACTCAAAATGATTTCTAGTATTTTACTATGGGGGGCACTCAACTTCTGCAATGCGCATATTTGCTCTACAAAGAAAGATAGTTAGAGTATTGAGTGGTGCCAAATATCACGATGACACTATGCCTTTATTTAAACGTTTAAATTTACTCACGCTTCCTGCAGTGTATATTCTGCATGCCTTACTTTATGTAAAACAAAATCAGCAACAATATGAAACTATACAAAATATTCATTCTCATAACACACGATCAAACCATAATCTGTATCAACCGTACACTCGTCTTAAAAACCAACAACAAGCGACTAATTTCTATGGAATAAAGTTTTTACAACTATCTACCGGAAACTATAAAAGCACTAGAGATAAAGCAATTTAAAGCAGCAATTAAAAAGTACCTCATTATCAATACGCCTTTTCTGTATTAGATTTTCTAAATTTTTACCTTTTGAAGGTCTATGTTCTAATGTTGACGAATGTAAAATACTTATATTATTAACATGAATAAACTAAACTAATTTTAACAGATTTCACATTTTTCTAATTCTTCATAATTATAAAACAAACAGAAACCATTCGGAACCACAACTTTCTGTTTTGTTAACTTGATCTGAACCTATAAAAGCATTTTACTCCTTTGTCCTTGTCTGTATTTTTCTTCCCTAAACCAACATCGTTTAGCTACATGACCTGCTTTTTGCACACAAAACATAAATTTTCATTCTTCCAATTTATATTTTTTTAATTTAAAACAATCGATACTTTTATGACCCGTTTTGTAGCAATTTGAACATTTTGTTTCAACCTTTGATGATAATGCATAATCAGTAGTACTGCTTGTAGTGGCCCTTTCATTTGTTTTTAATCTATTTTCTTCAATAATTAGCCTACTCGTTAATTCAGAAAGTTTTTGTTTTTCAGCTGGTACACTTTCCCATGCGGAAATAAAATGTTTAAACTTTTCAGGTAGGGACATTAACACTTTAGTGATAATCATCTGTTGCGATATAGTTCCTCCTTGTTGTTTTAATTGATCCACCAACTTTTCAATTTTTGAAATAAATTTTGTTACAGCTTCTTCAAATTTTAACGTAAAGAATTTTGTTGAATCATATGAACACTTATTTTGCTTTTCTGTTCATAAATCGTCAGCAATTTATTCCAATTATTGTTATTTGGAACTTCCAGGCGGTCCAGTTATTAACATCTCTTAACATTATTACAGACTCCATTCTAAAATCACACATTTTTCAACTTTTACATCGTGGCTAAAACTAACCTTAAAACAGTTATATCTCTTTTTTCTGGTTGTATTATGAGTACTCTGGGCCCATAACCTGATGAAACACGCCGTTGGATAGTCCGAAAAATAGTTTAATGAGCACGACTTTATTTCAAGTAAATTAATTGTAACTCGACATTAATCGTAACAGGTATATGTATGACAATTGACAGACGTTTTATTTGTAACTAACTTTATTAAGATGCGGTGTTGCCGCTTTCATTTTGTTGTTTTTCCTCAACACAAGGCAACTCCTTAGGTCCGGTATTATTTAGCTTGATTATGGACTATAGTTCAAATGCTAAAAATTACCAGGGTATAGATTGGGAAAAAAACATCAACATAGTTTGTTATGCGGACGATGCGGTTCTCATCGCAGATACAGCAAAGGCTTATAATATGGAAGTGCCTGTAGAAAGATAAAGACTCTAACAATATCTAAAGAGCCCATTAGATGCAAATTAGAAATTAAAAGCAAAATTATTGAACAGGTCATGACCATAAAGTATTTGAGAGTTATCATCTTTAGTGAACGCAATCTGAACATAGAAGTAAAACATCACGCAATGCAAGGATCGAGAATATCTGGTTACCTCAAAGACGTCACATGGAAAAACAAATATATGTCAATGGAGAGTAAGACAAAGATATATAAAGCAATAATAAGACCAATAATGACATATGGAGCTAAAACTCGCGCAGAAATGAATACTTTAAGAGCCATAGTGGCTAAAACCACAGTACGCAACACCAAAGTGAGACAGGTATGTGCTATACATAAACAGAGCCAACAATGATCGACTGATCAAAATCGTAAGAGATCTGAAACCATTGGCAAAGCGAAATCCTGGTAGACCACCTAAGACGTGGGTAGAGAGCTAGGTGTCCACATCAAAGGAAATGTAAAGAAGCAAAAAAGACGTGAAGAAAAACAGGCTGATGCCTATAATAAAAGAAGAAGAAGATGTTTCCGACAGGTCATCGATGTTAAAATCTCCAGCTATAAACAATGTAAGCTGTTTATTAACCAAAGAATCTAGTAGTACTTGTAGATTTCTAAGAAATAATGTAGGAGATCTGTAAATTGAGATGGGAACACTAACACTATTGTTTATTGATAATTTAACAGCACAATTTTTTAACAAATAATCTTCCGCTTGTAAATTGATTTCATCGAACGATTCACACTCTATATCTCCTCTACAATAAATTGCAGTACCTCCATGTTTATTTAATGGTCTTTAGAAGCTGGTAATTAAATTATATTTATACATTTTGTAGCGTTGAAGTTGATCTTTAGTTTGCCAGTGTTCCGACAGTGTGACAGGTTGAACGTTGTTCTGATTGAAGTTTAAGTGATGCTCTAGTTCATTATAACTAGTTTTTAAACACTGTACATTTTGACTATAAAGCGTAAATTGTGATGAATTATTGGTATTTTTTATATTTATCTTGGTTTGTTGCACAGCTTTAAATATATTTTTAGTCAACTTAGTGACGATTGGTTTTGAGTTTGGTAATTGCTATATGGCTTCTTCCGTATATTCAGTTTTGCTCTTAACGGTTTCAGCATATTTGAGGTAGATTGGACAGTGTGTATCTAGAGCTGAATGTTCTAAATTTAAGTTTTCTTTTCTGCTGTATTGTAGTTTACACAGTTAATGCATTTTCTTGACTCCTTTTGGCAGTCTTTGTAATTATGATTTGCTGAACAGTTTGAGCATACATTTCCTAAGAATGTGCAAAATTGGGCTATGTGTTCAAATCCAGATCTTCTCCATCCTACAAATAAGTACCCATAGTCCATAATGTAGAGTTCCAGACTTAAAAATTAAATAATAATAAAAAAATTATGTATAATTACCCTAAAAGGTAGACGACACATTAAACCGCTAGTTTTTTTTGTACGCTTTTGCTCTCGAAATATATCGGAAAGAATTCTCCGCCTTAAATTTTTTTGTTTGAATTAATGAAATAAGGGCGATGCAGGGACACTTGTGTGTGAACCTTGTAACGTGTTACTAGAGGTATGTACAATGTATGTTTAGATTAATTTTGGGGATGCTTTATTTTGAACCAGATTTAAGTTTGCCCTTTTGCACGTTTTAGTTTTACCTTTTACGATTGTTTAAACCACAATTATAGAAAAATTAACTAATTAGGAACCGCTAATGTAGTTTCTTTGTCTGAAAATTTATTACGTAGAGAATTGTCTCGCGCGTATTTTCTTTTGTAAAACGCCTTCATGAAGCGTTCGTCACCGATTTATCAAATGTTTTTTTTATTAAGGTTTAATGTAAATTGAGTTCATATATATTGCTATTGGAAACAATAGATAAAATATAAGTTAACAATGTTTAGTTCAGATTGTAAAATAACCACTGTCGCGGAGGCATAAATTTGGGCGTTTTCAGTCTATTTTTAGAACATATGAAGGGGATTTTTTCTAACAATGCAACAAGATGTGGAACGCTACTAAATTATTATTTGTTTTAAATCGTTTGTTTTAAGGGTCGTTTACATCTATTTGAATTGAATTAACGTACGTAAAATTAAGAATTGCCAAATGTTTAGCACCATTCCGCTAACACTTGCGTATACGGAAAATTAACTGTATACGAAATTGTTGTGTCAACTTCAACTTAAGAAGTTACTAGACAGTTTATTATGTTTGTGTGCAGTTTTACCATGAGTGATTGTAAAGTAATGTTCAATGAGAACTTCTTAAGCTAACTTAGTAAATGTAAGCGGAAAGCTCGTGTATTCGTGCGTTGATTCTTTTTTTTTGTGTCTGCATTGATTTAGTTTAACTGGATGTGAACGATACCTTACTCATGAATTCGTTTATACTTAACTTTTACAAGTTGGGGAACGTTTTTGAATGAAGGCTCTTATCGATGTTGTTTTTTTGATATATTGATTTAGTTCGAATCGGATGGGTGTATTTTAAGCCGCCTGGTAACGACCGTTGGTTGACTTAATTGTCCTACCTGGTTTGTTGCAAGTGGAGTAAGCTTGTACACCTCCACCGTGGAATTATTTGATATTTTTTGATTTAACAAACGTTGAGGAGTGTTCGTCAGAAGGGAGCGGTTCAAGCCGCCTGGCAACAACCGTTGGTTGACTATGTCCTAGCTGGTTTGATGCAAGTGGAGTAGCTTATCTCTCTGCCGACTTAATGCCAAAAGAGAGGTTCAAGCCGCCTGGCAAGAGCTGTTAGTAGACTTAATGTCCTAGCTGGTTTTATGCAAGTGGAGTAGCTTATCTCTCTCTCAATTTAACATGAAACTTTTACTATGACATTTATTGTCATTGAACTTATTATTTACCTGCTGATACAAAGAATATCAAAGCAGAGGTTATTGATTTATGATCTTGATTTTTTGATATGATATTTATTATGTATATGCAATGTATTGTTTTTTTGTTTTCTCTGTGTTTTTACTAACATTCGACAAACGAAGTTATGAGGCTATTTGATGATTATTTATCTCATAAGAATTGAAATATGATGAACATATCTTGTTGCAGTGTTTTATTTGATTTGGTTAATATTTTGATTATTGACATTTTATGTGTTATGCCTTTGCGATTTGTGTGTTATTTGTGTATGTCCAATGTACTTTTCAGGTTTTCCTTTTTGTAAGCAGCCTATGCAGAAATTAAATATTAAATGTTATTGTGGTTTGCATGTGAGTTTTATTTTAATATATTGGTTTATAATACATTATCCAAAGTGAATCAGTTCTCATTCAATCCGAATCTATCCAAATCTTGTAGATAAATTAAAAATAATCACAACGTAGGATCCTTTTCCATTTTATTTATTTGACGATCACAACTTTCTTTTGTTAAGGCCAAATTTCATTAACTTTATTTTTGGAGTAGGTTACTGACTTCTAATTTATGTACTACGACATGGGTTAGTTGTCACCTCTGATACTCGTGACTTGTTTTGAAATTTTGTCATGCATGTATCACTACAATAATTTTCTTTAAAAAGTTTGGATTTATTTTAATGTTCATGCCATTTTTGAGTAATTATCTACGAATAATTTTGAAATGAAGTTTTGTGTGATTATATTAGTGCTTAGTACATCATTTGATTTGCTAGAGGACTCTATATTTATTACTTTAATACGAGGGAGGTGCTTTTTACCAACTGTTACATTATAATTCTCTCCTGCAACAGATTCAATTTTGGATTTAATTTCTTGCATATAATTTGCATTTAAACATTCTAGTATCATATCACTAGATTAAGTTGTCTTTGTGTTTGAAATTTCGGACCGAGGTCAGTCGGTTTTACCAAAGAGCATATAATGGGGGAAGAGATTTAACATCCTTTAAAATTAGCGTAGGGAAAAATGTTACACGTCCGCTACGAGCCTTGTATTCGTCCCTCTCGTAGGCGAGTAACAAATTAAATAGTCTTGAACAGAACCATTTTTCAATGTTTTCTTCAGCACATTCCTCAGTTATTAACTAACACCGTTGCCAGATTGAATATCCACGTATTAATTTAAAAGGAGCAATAATTTAGTCGTTTTCATATTTAGGATTAAATTAAAATATGCTCTCAAAATACTTATTTTTTACAAACGTCTACAAATGTAACAATTCGCAAAAAGCTTCATTAAGATTTGAAAGAGAAATTAAATATCAATTGAACAATAAGAAAAATGAATGCATAAAAAATGCATGCTTAGAAAACTTTATTAACGATAATTTAAAATTACAAATTTTCCATAATTCTATCTTTTGATCATAGTTTGCGGAATAATACGTTTTATTCGGTGTAAATCAAATATAATATCTTTTGACGTAAATCTTTCAGGCGAGATATAAATTAAACGACTTTATTAAATCCGATTACAATGGTCACTATTCTTATTTTATAAAATTGAACATTATTTGATGAAGCGTCATCGTGAATTGCAAATATTACCAAAATTAAATAATGCCGTTTTTACATGGAATTAAATTTTGCAAGTTTTAGTGACACCTCAAAGCTACAAAAATGAATCGACTTTTCTAAACTCTTAGAACAATATATGAATGGTATATAGAATTAACTAATTCGTGAAAAATTTAAATTAATTCATCCGCTAATAAAACGTTATTTTTCCTTACTTGCAAAATAATCTTGTGTTTCTTCTATTAGATTAAAAGAAAATAGAGAAATGCCGCTGTCACCTGTTAGTCACTAAATATGTTTTACATTCAACACGTAATATTTTAACCGCTTTAATTACCTTTTGGCGATAAATATTGTAAACAAAAGTTATCTTTACTAAAGTAGGTATTAGAAGTGCCCTGATATCAGTCATATATAATAGAAATATTTGTATTTCTCGTATGTGTCTTTTATACCTTTTCGTAAAATACGTTTTTTGTACGTCTTGTAATTACCTACAAATGAATTAAAAATAAAAACAATTTCGAAAATTTTTCATAACGCTTCTATATATCTTCAGGTGAACATCGTTGTTGTTATTATTATATTAGTTTGTTAGTGTTGAGTGTTGCTGTGTTATTGTTGTTGTTTTAGTGTTATTGTTGTTATTATTACATTGTTACTTCTGTTGTATTTGTTTTTTTTTTTATTATGGCACTATCAAGAGCTCATTGCGTTTACTTTGAATGTCATCGAAGTCGGGTTACTCATCCGAGTCTTAGTTTCTTTCGATTCCCCCTTGACGAACGAAGATGTGATGAGTGGTTAAAAAACTGTGGAAATATCAACTTATTTAATTTTAGTTTAGTGCAATTGCGCGAAATAACTATTTGTGGCGAACATTTTGCAGTGAAGAATTTTAGAAATTCTTTCAAGAATTCGTTGGTGCACGATGCTGTTCCAATCAATTACAATGAATGTAGTGCAGGGGACAACACGCAAAACACAGTGACTTTAAAAAAGTTTCTCCATCATTG
Source organism: Abscondita cerata (assembly GCA_030710515.1). NCBI lineage: Eukaryota > Metazoa > Arthropoda > Insecta > Coleoptera > Lampyridae > Abscondita > Abscondita cerata. Next base: position 462,975 of record JALBCR010003061.1, on the reverse strand, counting down.
CCAGAAAAAATTCAGAAAAGAAGTTAACTTAAGAACATATGGACAGTGCGATATGTCAGTCAGTGATTTTCACTTAAATACTTTTGAAAATCTCTCCCCGCCTTCTAAGAACACTGTAATTAATCAGAAGCTTCAGGTAAGAAAATACATATTACTTATTCGTCATATCAAAAATAATAATCAAATAATTTGAGTTTGTTTTGTAACGCGTCCTATATTGTAGGCTATTCTTGAAATGCCATCATCATCAAAAAGAAAAAGGCAAGTTCACACTAATAAGTATAGCATTCGCATACATTGTTTGCAAAAACGAATTAATGCAAAAGACGCTTGCATTCGTCGCCTTAAAAAGAAGTTGATTTCGAAATGTACATCAGATATTCAAATCCCAGCTAAACTATCCAATAGTGTCAGAGTATTTATAAATATGCAACTTTTCCATAAGTATAAAAATCAATGGAGTAAAAATGAAAAAGAACTGGCTTTAAGTTTATACTATAAATCCCCTGCACTATATCTTTTTATGAGAGAGACTTTAAACTTCGTGCTGCCATCCAAATCCACCATTGTTTCTTGGCTACGAGTGATACAATTACCAACTGGAGTAGATACAAAATTGTTTCAAAGTCTTGGAAAAAGATTCATGCCATGACAGAAGAAGATAAGGAGTGCGTTTTATTAGATGACGAAATGAGTATATAAAAACATTTAGAGTATAATACCAAGCTGGATCTAATTGAAGGATTTGAACATCTCGGACATCTTGGCCGTGAAACAAAAACTGCTACTCAAGCACTGGTATTTATGGCACGTGGATTAATTAAAAAATGGAAAATGCCTATCAGTTACTACTTGTCTTCTTCATCCGTTAAGTACCAACCTCTTACTAGGCTCATCATAAAAAATGTACAAGCTTTAGAAAATGCAGGTTTAAATGTTCGTGCGACTGTGTGTGACCAAGCAGCGACAAATAGAGCTGCTTTCCAAAGTTTAGGGGTAACTGACGAAGAACCATTTTTCGAGGTAGATGGAAAAAAAATATATGCCATTTTTGATGTTCCCCACTTATTTAAAAGTATCAGAAACAATTTAATGTCCCAGGATATTCATATTAATAATAAAAAATTTCGTGGGGTGATATAAGAGCAGCGTATTTTATAGATAAATCTTCCAATTCAGCTAGAGCTTTGACGAAAATTACGGAATCTCACATCAACCCAAGCACTTTTCAAAAGATGCGCGTTAAGTTTGCAACCCAAGTTTTTTCAAAACTATGGCTGCTGCAATTTCTACTTGTGTAAGTACTGGACAAATTACATCTAGCACCGCAACGGACACCGCAGATTTTTTGTTAAAACTTAATTTATTTGATATATTAAATAGTCGCATATTAAAACATTCTAATCCGTACCAGTGTACTCTATCTACAAGGAACCAATTTAGAAACGTTTTTATGTGAAATAGTAGAATGGATTGACCTGTGGAAATGTTTACTTCCAAACATAACGTAAAGGAAACATTTATTATTTTAAAGGTTTGAAACAATATATTCAAGCTACTATTCTGCTGTGGGGAGACTTAAAAAAGTGGATATCAATTCCTACTTACAAGTGACTAAATCAAGATCCACTCGAAAATTCGTTCGCAGTTATCTGAAGAAGAAGCGGGAATAATACAAACCCAACAGCAAAATCTTTTCGGTAATCTTTATAATATAATATGTTAATTAGACTACTGAAACCACCGGAGACAGCTAATTGTGAAATAGACGAAGATGTACCTATTGGGATTGAAGATATAACGCCGGAAGAAGTACACTTGTGAGTTTGTTTCGACATTTATTTGAACATTGTAATCATAGTAACATTGGTCACACCCGATTAAAATTTGAATTCGAAATAGATTGAATTCGTTTTTTTAAACTTATTTTTATCAAAAATATTGTATGTAGCATGTAATGAAACATGACTTTTTGTAACTCATATGTGATTATCAGACTGTAATGTCTTAAAATGTTAATAACTAATTAAATTACGTATGCATTTTTTGTTTTAAAATATCTCGCTATTATTTGTGCAAAACCTGTAACATTTACACATAGGACATCCGTATACCGTTAGAAAAGGAGTTTTTTTATTAACGTTATGAATTAATAAAATACAGTGTTCCGTTTAAAATAAGGCTCATATTACATATTGAATGATCAATAATTGACCTGTGTAACGCAGCATCACGCAACACTGCAAACACGCAGGCAAGCACGGTTACCCCCCACGCTAGCACCCGCATCAACCCTATTTCACCCACGCGCAAACCAGAGGGCGGGCGCGATAACGTCCCGCACGTTGCTACAGCGAGTTGCGCTAATATACCAGCCCAAACAACCAGTAAAGGTATCCTACGATCAATACGGCAATATTAGCTAATAGGAAAGCATCTCTGGGGATCATCCTACAGCTACTGTTATATTCGTGAATAGAATTTGTGTGTTAAGTGCATACGATATTTATATAATTTTTATATATTGAAGTGTCGTTGATTAAAGCCTTAAAAACCGCTTTTATCTTGTGATTATTGTTATCACCACCACCTAGACACTTCCCCAACACCTGTAAATTTTGAATGTTTAATATTTAATTATCATTCCTCTCTAATAACTATTTAGACGTACCTACGAGTAAATTTGTTATAATTTGTTGGATTAGAATTTTTTAATACTTACTTAGTGTTTTCAAATTTACATTATCCATAAAATCCTTATCTGCGGTACATACTTTACATAGCCAATTTCTTTTGTTGATGTTTACGAATTTAGACATTGTTTCAAAGCATTTCTTAGGTACAATAAATCTACAATTATTACACTTCACAAATGATTTGAAATTTGTCCTAAATCACATTTTACCACAGTTTTTTGAACTTTTGCAGACTCGTTTCCCGAGTCGTCATTTTCACTGCCATTACAAACGTATCCTAATAGAAGCTGTTACATAGTCATAATACGTATTTCAGACGTTTTCTAGTTTCTTGTTATGTTTTAGTTCACATTAGTGTTGCGTACTAAAAACATATCTAAAACGTACTGTGTTAGCCTCTATTACAGGAATAGGAGGTAGAATATGCATAGATCAGGTAAGTAATAAACAAGCTACATGATTTCAAAAATTACACAAAACTAATTTAACAAATGTATATAATTTAAAACCCGCAAATTGAGACAGTATTTAATGATTGTTGCATTACGGTATATTAAATAGTCATGGGTAGTTTAGAATAATCCAGGACATTTATTTTTGTTTTAATTAAAAATACACTATTTAAACGTGAAATTTTCTTCTAAATTAATTAATTAAAGTTGCTGTTGCTTTAATAAAAAAACACGTATATCAAAAATTGTTTTTATTTAACTTCTGCACTTAGCTATCGATCAAATTACCTAAAACGTGTTTTCTTCATTTTACTTTCTATTGCTTTAATTATATTAATGAATATCTGCTTTTTTGTAAAATAAGTATTCTACAACATAAATGTAAATGCTGTTTAATGCGTTATTATAATTGCAAAACTAAGTAAATAATAATAATAGTGTCTAGTTTATTTCGATGTCTGCGTTTACAGTAAAAAAGTTACAAAAAGATAACATTATGTACGCTTTTCGACCACTTAATATATTCATGACTTTTACGGGATATTTCCAATCACCAACAAAAAAAGTTTACGTCTATTGGAAATTATTGTGTAATGTGTTTTCAATTTTATTTTGCGTGTTGCATTATTACTACTTTTGGCAAGCCCAACTCGTTTACATGATATGATTGTAAATTTTTTTATAATATATAATTATTTTATGGTGTTAAAATTTATAATTATGTCTTACGTGTACAATAATCGTGTCGTACAGATAATTGAAGGTACAGCATGTATTGACACTTTTTTAAAAAGTGTGTCTTAAGAAAAAATTGATTATGCAGCATCAAGGAAACGTTTTGTTTTTATAATTATAAGTTGGTATGTTTTATTAATAATCAATCATGTAGTCGGAATTACAGGCAGATATTTGCAAAATTTAAGTTCGTACGACCTTAACAAAACGTCTGCTCTTTATTATTTCACTGCAGTGCATAATGGAAATACAAACTTTTTCTTAATATTTGTATTGCACGAATTAAAGCGTAAATTTATTATTACACATAATTTAACGAGGGTGAATGGAGTACACAAAGTTAATCCTAAAAAAACTTTGCAATTCGTGAAGCAAATATATAATATGATTTCGAACGTAGCTAAAGAAATTAATTCTTTGTTCGAAATATTTTTGATGCTTAAAATTTGGATGTGTTCTTTGTATTTACTTTTTGCTTTATATTGGTACACTACAGATACTTATATAGGAGCAACTAATTCACTTGCAATAATTGCAAGTCATGGCATTTGGATTGTGTTAACTTCTGTAGAAATAATTACAATAGTTTATCACTTTTCTGCATTTTCTAACAAGGTAAGTAGATTTTTTATTTTGAATTAATCTTACTTATTATATGAACGTGTAATTTTGTTTCCTACTAAATGCTTTGTGATCCTACTTTGTAGGAAGATTAGTGGTAGGTCGATTAAAATTCCATGCCGATGTTTCAAACAGGTCACTCTGTCTGATCTATATCAAGACTGAAAATTGCCCCCAATCCTTCTTTTTTAGCCTTGATAAAGGTCAACAAGACCTAACCAAATCGTCGGAATTAAAAAGGTTTTATGGAGCAATTGAGAATAGAAAATTTTCAATTTTCTCTCGTATGATGTACAAAAAAGCAAAAATTGACTTTTTGATCACTTGTGAGTGTGATATTTGAAAATTGCTTGTGCCTATATGGTAATAAATTAAACCACCGGTAGGACATCAGTAGTAAGCTTAGATTACCAGCCAACTTTTCCATAAATTTTATTTTATAATCTCAACTGGTTTGCGATATAAAATTTTTTTCCTCATAATAGGATGCAGAAATATTTCTGTAACCTTATTAAACAGCTTTACAGCTGTACTTATACGTATAAATACTAGGTAAACTTTTTTCGTTAACTACTACAAAATCCATTTTTTTGAAAAAACGGTCAAGAATAAGATAATATAATTTTTTATATAAACTTAAAATTATATAGACAATCGACTTATGTAAAAGGAATTATAGGTTTGTATTTAAAATAAGAAACAACTTTTGGAATACCCTGTTTAGCTGAAGGTTTGAAAATAGTTTTTGGTAAATGAAAGTGATCAATTATGGCCGTGTACCAAATTTCAAGTTTTTAATTTATCTGCAAGTTAAAAATCTTTTAATACACGCTTTACGCAGATCACCCTGCATATAGTGTATAAAAAATATTGGTCATTATTTTCTGCAAACCGAAGTCAGTGATCAAGTGGTATAATCCTCCATCACTCCTATTTTTTTTTTTCTTTTTTTTTTTTGTATAATCCTCCATCACTCTCATTTGCCATTTGGAACACTCCGTTCAATCCTCACAAGAGTCGTTTAGTCCACTAAGTTTTTCAGAGGATTTCTCCTGATAACGCAAGTAGGTATACATTTATCAGTGTACACCTATTCTCCACTTCTTAATTTCTGGCTGTAGTAGGTTCTTAATGCTGGAACAACCCTCTCTTTAATTAAAAAGAAAACTAAAGCGTATGTTTTTACCCATTTTCAAGGGAGTGAAAAATACATGTGTGTTTTTTTATTTTGGATTAGATTCATCTGTAATACTTTATCTAGATACTGGAACTAGTAAATATTCCGTCGCCGGAATATAACCATATGAATAATTTACAAGCTAATATAATTCATTAGATTGTCTGCTGAGCACATTTTTATAATAGTATTTTATGCATCACGTTTTACAAACAGCATTTTATACACAACATTTGGCATAATATACTTTTTCTACGACCATTACCAAAATACTAAAATTTGAAAATTACTTTTACTTCAGCTTCACAATCACAAAACAAAACAATACCAAATTCTGATATAACTATAGATTAACAGTGACCTTAGCAACATTTAGACAATTAACCCGTTACAAGAATCAGTTGTTGCCAACTTCGTATTGTGACAAAACGCATAAAGCCACATCTTGTAAATGAGTATTTAAAACGTCACTTAGCATCGTGCTAACATATACAATAATTTGAGTTTTAAACACTGATCTATATATAATCTGGGTAGCGTATCGTCTAGATTTTGTTATGTTCTAGAACGGCCATATTTTGTTTGCAATTTGGTGGAATTTTTCCATATCTGTCGGTAACTCCGTAAATTAGAATTCTATATTACCAAAGTACACAAATTGACAGGTTTTTGAACCTTTTACGGTGTTAATGGTTCTGTTTACACCGTTAGTTCGAAGTATCGAACTAAAGAAGTGGGGTTAGTTTTTTTAATGTTCGATCTTATTTACATTATCTCAGCTTGATTCCGTTTATATTTAACCTCACTCTTAATTTTTAATGTTAGTTTTCTCATTTTTTAATAATTTATTTTTTTTACTTTTCTACATTAAATAAACTTAATCTCGGACTTCCACGATGTGTCCCAAGAAATCTGAAGCATTGGGTTTAACATGGGGAATTTGAAAAGTCCGATTTATATGTCCCCAAAGTGTTTTTAGAATATTTCCAGTATCAGAACACATTACAATGTGTACCAGAAAACGTTTTTTGTAAAAAATTTATTAAATTCAACAATAGTATATTATACACCAAGGTTGTGAAGTCTGTCATTATTGCCTTAGCACCAGTTTATTTCGCGAAATAAGGTGCGTAGGCAATAATGGACTTCACAACCATGGTGTATATACTATTTTTTCTACTACTAGCCAAATTTAAGCCAAAAATAAAAAATAAACATTTTTCTTGTAAAAATCAAGTAGCACAGGAATGCAAATAAATCAAAAAGCATTAAAAGCTACATACGTTGATAAACCAACTGCAACTGATTCACTAAACACTTGTGTGACATATTTCACCTTCATTTTCTGAAAATTATTCGGAGTGATATGTAAATTAGTTGATTTAGGAGCCAATCGCAGCGGTTTAGATTTGTCTGACATGTAGAAATTTTTAATGTCTTTCCAAGATGCTTTTTGTTATTAAAGATTATATCGTATTTAATCAAGTTATTTTGCACCGACTTCAATAAATAGGAGACATCGAAGAAATAATAGATTTTCTTATCGTTTACGAGAAGGTTTGGTTTTTCAGGTGATACATATATTCTTTTAATTAGGCTTAGAAAATTTTACTACTGCCCTAACATTGGCACCGCATTGTAATTGTAGCTTTTCTATGCAGTCTAATACTATCGACTTCAATTTGTCACCTTTACATATCGTATTTGTAAAGATGTAGCACAAGGGTTGTTTAACTTTTTATATATAACTCTAACCATGATCACGTAGCAGTTTGAGCTGGCAAAAATTTAAAACCTACTTTAAAATTAACATTTTGGGGCTCGTAAAATATAATTTTAGTGAAAATTGTTTGTATTCCTCTATTTATCTCCTGCTTCTTAGTGGTTTATTTTTAAGTCCACTTCGGCTGTCACAATTTGTGCTCTGCTTTCGGGAAGTAATCGTTGGGAGATGTTAACTTCAATTGAAGTGCTTTCTTTTCACGTTGCAATTTAAGAATGTTCCTCCGTAATTTTCTTTACCTAAGAGTATTTGAGCTGCAAGCTTGAGTAGTTTTGGTATAGCTAGAGATGTTAACGGGCATTTATTGCTTCGCCAATATACCTTGCATCATTTGAATATTGGGTTTCAGAAATTGACACTTGTAATTCATTTAGGAATGGCAAGTGTTCACCACATACTCGTTAAGTTTTTAGAGTCGACATTTTTATGCAACAGATCGGACCTTCCAGATTCTGTTAACCATTCAAAATACCTACAACAAAATGTTTGTAATTTACTTAAAATTCTTGATGTAACTTAACTCGCCTGGTTAAATCTCCTTTGGGAAACCTGAAAAAACTGATTCTACCATCATATTTAATAAATAAATAAATTCAGGTTATGTATTTGCGGTTATGGGATGGGGGCGCGAATTTTAAACTAATGGCATTTTTATTCAAATAATTTTATCGTGTTAGGTAATTTTAAGCAGCAAATAAGTTAAAGATAATCACCTGGATATACAAAATTATGTTTCACTCGTTTTTGTTAAACAACTATTCTTAGATTCTCAAAAATTTGAAATTGTCCATTATTAACCTAGGTCAACAATAGAAAAAATTATTAACCACTAATAGAAATTCAACTTCTCAGTTGGCTAGGAGACGCAATAATTGTCCACTTCACAGCTAGTAGTAGAAAAAACATATTAAAAATATTTCAAAAAATGTATCGCGTGATGAAAAGCTTTATTTAAATAAACAGGTAAGAGCTGCGTTGTTGATGTTTTGCGTAGCTCAGTTGTCTTAACGCATTACCACTAATTTATCACCGTTCTAACTAAGGTTCATATCCCCAGTCCGATTCCTTTTTTTTTAATCTGGGTTATTATTTTAAATGATCACCATTTAATTTAAGTCAGTAACGAGATATTAGTTTAAATTTTTTTAATTGAACTGGCAATAGATTCATAACCGGTTGCACAAATACAATTGAAACTTAAGCAATGTTTAAAACTTTAGATACAAATGTTAAAACCATAGCAACGATAGTTTTTACGCATTGTTTAAGTTTAATTGCATTAGTGCAACTAGTCCTTAGTAGAATATGATTCATTATTAAACATTTAGTGCCGTTTGCACCCACACAGCTTAAACAAACAATCGTTGCTGTGGTTTTAACAATTGTGTTTAAGTTTTTAAACATTGCTTGAATTTAAGCGGTATTGGTGTAAACGGACACGCAATGGAATGATAACTAAGGGTCAGTTGTACAACTGGGCCTAACTAACGAAACTAAAATGATTTTGGTACGTTTTAATTGTAACAATATATGAATTTTGTTGTTGACATACTAACAACAGCGACTAGTGCACAATCATCGTCGTGTTTAAATATATACTTTAACTAAATATTCATGGTGGTTCTGAAAGAACCGATTATAATGGTTTGCTTAAAGCAAGTTAACAAAAAGGCCTCCATTTTGTACCAAACAGTAACCCAGACTATTATAAAACTCCCGACGCACATTTGATAACTTTCGAGCATTGATTTACTGACATTCTTCGCGGATTGCGATCTTCAAATCGTCTAACGAATTGGGTCGGTTTTGATAAATCCTGTTTTTAAGATGACCCCACAAGAAAAAATCACAAGGTGCCAGATCAGGAGATCGTGGCGGCCACTGAATTTGTCCCCGTAAACCAATAACACTATGGAAGGTATTTGCTAAATATTGTCGAACTATCACCGAGTTGTGTGGTGGACAGCCATCCTGTTGAAACCAAACTTCTTGTTGCAGATCTTCCACTGTTTCTCGTAAGCTGGTACTAGTCTGTTCTGGAGCAATTCTAAGTAGAACATTCCGTTAAGATTGCCTTCGATAAAAAAAGGACCGAGAATTCTGTCGCAGAACAATCCAGCCCACACATTCACCTTTAAAGGATACTGGGTTCGCACCGCCACCGCCATGTTAGGGTTTTCACGCGCCCAGATTCTGCAATTTTGACTGTTAGGTTTATTGTGCAAAGTGAATGTGCTCTCATCAGTGAAAACAACGTTTCTCAAGAAATCCCTGTTGTTGTTGCAGGTCTCCTGCATTACTTCGGAAAACTCTACTCTGGAGTTATCATCGCCAGCTCGCAACTCCTGGCATCTTCGAAGTTTGTAGGGGTTGTATCGTTGTTTTCAAAGAATGCGTTGTACCATTGATTTTGAAACCCCTGTTTCTACCTGAATAGTACGCACTGATGTTTTATTTGTAACAGAAACTGCAGCTAGGACAACTTCGGTGTTACTCAATTCCAACTCCCGCGGTGGTTTGGGAATATCATCACTACATATTCTAACAGACCCAGTTGTTATAAACTTATCTATAATTCTTTGAAACGTCAAATAACTCGGTACTTCTTCAAGCATTCCTAGAAAATTCTGTTGTATTTCACGGCAACTACTTCCACTAAAATGCAAACGAATAACGAATATTTGCTGCTCCAATGTTAAATTCTCCATTATTTATACAAATGTATAACAAACTAATTGCAAAACTCAAACAATTATTTAAGAAACGAACAAAGAAAATCTTGACACAAAATCAACCCAATTTATAATTTTTGTATCTACCTACAAAAAATTACAAGCAAACTTTGTATGCAGTTTTACAATAATGTTATGCTACTGTCTAGTACAAAACGGACAGCATTTAGAACATTCATTTAAGGACAGTATACCAAACGGTTCTTTTCTGGATCACCATAAATATTAATTTATTATAAAAGATTGATTTAAACAAGATGATGATTGAACACTAGTAATTCTTGTTATTAATGTCAACAACTAACTTCATTTATTGTTACAAAAAAAAACGTACTAAAATGGTTTTAATATCGTTAAGTAGGTAATAATAACTATTATGTAGGTAACGGGTGATTCAAAAATTTTTTCATTAAAGTGAACCATGAAAAATTCACGTATGTCTATTCTAAATACATAAAACTGGATGTGTTGGATTTACCAAAGTACTATTGAACTATTGAAATCATCTTAATTATTAATTAAAAAATTTGAAATTAAATCTGTCAGAATTGACAAATGTAGAAGCCGATTGAAATATAAAGAACCGTCAGCCTGCGCCGTGAACAATAACGGCGGTCTACTGTTCCATTAAGGGCAACAACAGAGTGTATTTCGTAATTTCATGTTTGTAGTGTTTATTCAAATTATACCTGTTTATAAATACTTTAAAAATTAAGAAAAAATTTGGTGGTTGTTGTGCGGTTCAATCCCTAAGCTAAGCTATACACCTGTTATATCTTGCTTTGTCGTTCATGGCAACGTTTGACGAAAAATTTTTTAAATCACGCGTTATGTTTAATAATTTGAATAATATTTTAGTAAACTTGTTGCCAATTCAAGTAAAAATTTAAACTTTTAATAATATCTCTTTATTGATAGAAATTAAACGCTGTTCATTTAAAATAATAATACAACTTAAAAAAAAGAATCAGTCTGGGGGATTTGAACCTTCGTAAGAATCAGCGATAAATCAGTGGTAATGCGTTGAGACAACTGAGCCACGCCGAACATGAACGACGCATCTCTTACTTGTTCGTTTAAATAAAGCTTTTACCATGCGATACATTTTTGAAATATTTTTTATATGTTTTGTTACATTTTAATTTTTTTACAAAAAACGTTTTCTGGTACACATTGTAATGTGTTCTGATACTGAAAATATCCTAAAAACACTTTGGGGACATATAAATCGGACTTTTCAAATTCCCATGTTAAACCCAATGCTTCAGATTTCCTGGGACACACGGTATACGATCAACAAGTGAAATTATACCTTACTTTTATTTCACGCCAACATTTAATTCGATCCTACGTGTTTACACCGTATACTTTAATTCGAAGGTCCTTGTGTGTTTAACAAAAACACAAAACGATTAGTTCAAATAAAATCCGCATATAGTCAGAAACTAGAAAGACGAGAATTTACATAGACTGCGACCTAACAAATGAAGAACAAAAAGTACAAGCAGCAATTTTTAAACTAACTAAAGAAAAAAATAATAGGGAAAAAAGTCAAAAATAAGAAACAGGAAGATACAGATTGATGGAACTCAATACAAATGGAAAGACGAAAAAGAGGGACAACTAAATATGCAGAATCAAGAACAACGAAAATGGCAAAAATGTAGAAATACGTAGGAATGAAATGTAAGAATTTTAAATGGGAAGAAGTTAGAACTCATACAAGAATTTGAAAAAGCAGGTCTTAGTATACTAGGAATAACGGAAACAAAAAGAAAAGAAAAATGATTAGAAAATCTTAAAGGACATATTTACAGCGGCGTCGAGAAACAAGGAAGATTTAAGAGCAACAATTATTGATTGGAAAGGATATTCAAAAAGAATACTAACAATAAAATTAGAAATAAGCAGAAAGAAGGTTTCACTTGTTATTGTCTATGGACCGGACAAAAGATAACCAGAAAATAATTAAAGGAAGCAATTAAAAAGATAAAAAATGATAAAGTTTCAGGTTACGACCTAATAAAACCAGAGCAAATAAACTATTTAGCAGACATAGGAACTAATGTTTTACATAAATTATTATTAAATAGGTATGGTTTGGAAATAGAAACTTATGCCAGAATATTGGAGGAGAATAGCAGTGATTCTACCAATACTTAAAACAACGAGATAGGAGAGTATGTGACAATTACAGAGGTATTTCATTGCTATCTACGGTGGAGAAAGTATTCGAAAGTATAATAGAGAGAAAAAGAAGGGCACGAATAGAAAGAAAGTTAGAGAAAAGTCAGAGCGGGTTTAGGAATGGACACAGCGTACACGACCACATAATTAGTAAAAGACAATCTATACACATAAAATCGGGGCCTTGTTTGTCTGTCTGTCTGTCTGTATGTTTGTCTTCTCCTCCGAAACGGCTGAACCGATTTAAGAAATCAATACGTCAAATTGTTCAGGAAGTCCAGGCGCTGATTTTAGGCGGGGTCACAAGTTGACCTAACCTTTCACTTCTGACCTGGAGCGGTGACATAGGCATGTTATATATCAAAGTGTTCAGGATGTCAAGAGAAATGTTTTAAGATAGGTCCCAAGTTGACCTGACTTTTGACCTCTGACCTGTAGTAGTGACCTCGCGTCTTTAATTTCAGGTTTGTTTAGATTAGGCCCATTTTCAAATGCGTTTGGTTACTAGTTAATAGTAATGACACTAAAACACGACAGAGAAGCATTTATATGTTATGTGGATTTGGAAAAAGCGTTTGACAGAGTGAATAGTATGTATGGTAAGTGCTGGGAAAAAATGGAATAAGTAAGTAAATATTTAATATTAACAACACAAAACATTTACGAAAACACAAGAAAGCTTGTAATTTTGGGATCAAGTTTTGATGAATATTAGATTGACGTATTGTCAGAATCTAAATTTAATTAAAACGTGTTGAAGTTTTTTTGTATGAAATTATATTGAGTAAATTGTAAAGCAAACAATGATTTTGAAGGTGCTTTTATTTAATTGTTATTTGAAACTTTTTAAGAAAAAGTTATATTTTGTTATAATACGCATGAGATTGAATTTGACAAGGAGGAGTTGCATTTTATCAATCAAGTTTCAACAGTGTGATGGTCGCTTAAGTTTTTTTCTTGATCTCTTACCTTCCAGTTGTGTATACGAGGAGCGTTCAATATATTATCTACCTGAGTATGAAAGAAAAACAAAACAGGTAGAAATTATTTTTATTTTTCAATATAATCCCCTCTAAGCTCAACACACTTTTCCCACTTCTTCAAAGACGTTATCCCGTTGAAAAAAAAACTCATTCGATTGCTTTGCAAACCAAGCTTCCACAGCCACTTCCACCTCTTCATCGCAAGAAAATCGCTTTCTACGGAGAAATTTCTTCATGTTTCTGAACATAAAATAATCGGAGGGGCTAGGTCAGGGCTATAGAGCGGATGATTGAATTGATAAAAGCCGCAAGCTTGAATGGCGGCTTGAGCTTTTTACGACGTGTGACGAGAGGGGCGTTGTCTTGCAACAGCATGACTCCTGCTGCATGCTTTTTACGTCTTTTCTCCTTTATAGCCTCTCCCCGTACACTAAAACCATGCGGTTAAAAATTTCCTTTGGCTTCTTCCCTTCCTTAGTGAGAAATTTTATCACCGACTTCTGTTCTAAATCGAGCAATTTCTTGTCAACGAGAGATGTTGACGCATCCGCCATCTAGCTACACTAACAGTTTTGATCATGGGAGGTTCAAATTGCGCATGCGTCACTCCTAGACGTGTGGTTCCAAGGACAGAGCCTACTATCTCCCTCAGTGCAATTGCAACCACCGAAGTAGAATATATATTGAACGCTCCTCGTATGTATGCATATTGACTTGAACTCAGATTGACTTGAATTCCGATTGACTTGGACTTGGATTGACTTGAATTTGGATTGACTTGACTCAGATTGACTTGGACTCGGATTGACCCGGATTTGGATTGACTTGGACTCGGATTGACGTGGACTTAGATTGACATGGATTCGGATTGACTTGGATTTGGATTGAATTGAATTTGGATTAACTTAGATTGACTTAAACTTAAATTAACTTAGACTCGGATTGACTTGGATTTGGATTGACTTGGACTCGGATTGACTTAGACTTTGGATTGACATGGGTTCAGATTGACTTAGATCAAGATTGACTTTGACTCGGATTGACTTAAATTCGGATTGACTTGGACTCGAATTGACTTGGATTTGGATTGATTTGAATTCGAATTGACTTGGATTGACTTGAACTTAAATTGACTTGGGCTCGGATTGACTTGGATTTGAATTGACTTGGATTCGGATTGACTTAGACTTTATATTGACATGGATTCGGATTGACTTAGATTTAGATTGACTTTGACTCGGACTGACTTAAATTCGGATTGACTTGGATTAGAATTGACTTGGATTTGGATTAATTTGGATTCGAATTGACTTGGATTGAGTTGAACTTAATTTGACTTGGACTCGGATTGACTTGGATTTGGATTGACTTGGACATTGATTGATTTGGATTTGGATTTACTTGGACTCGGATTGGCTTGAATTTGGATTGACTTGACTCATATTGACTTGGACTCGGATTGACACGAATTCGGATTGACTTGAACTCGGATTGACGTAGACTTAGATTGAAATGGATTCGGATTGATTTGAAATCGGATTGACTTGGACTTGGATTGACTTGAATTTGGATTGACTTGGATTCGGATTGATTTGCATTTGGATTAACTTAGATTGACTTGAACTTAAATTTACATAGACTCGGATTGACTTGGATTTGGATTGACTTAGACTTGAATTGACTTGGATTCAGATTGACTTGGACTCGGATTAACTTGGACTTTAGATTGACATGGATTTGAATTGACTTAGATTTCGATTGACTTTGACTCAGATTGACTTAAATTTGGATTGACTTGGACTCGAGTTGATTTGGACTTTAGATTGACATGGATTTGAATTGACTTAGATTTCGATTGACTTTGACTCGGATTGACTTAAGTTTGGATTGACTTGGACTTGAGTTGATTTGGATTTGGTTTGCTTTGGATTCAAATTGACTTAGATTGACTTGAACTTAAATTGACTTGGACTCGGATTGACTTGGATTCGGATTGACTTGGACTTGGATTTACTTGGATTTTGATTGACTTAGACTCGGATAGACTTGGACTTTGGATTGACATAGATTCGGATTGACTTGAATTCGGATTGACTTGGACTAGGATTGACTTGGATTCGGATTGATTTGGATTCAAATTGACTTAGATTGACTTGAACTTGGATTGAATTGGACTCGGATTGACTTGGATTCGAATTGACTTGGACTTGGATTGACTTGGATTTAGATTGACTTAGACTCCGATTGACTTGGATTTGGATTGATTTAGATTTGGATTGACTTGGACCCGGATTGTCTTGAACTCGGATTAATTTGGATTCAGATTGACTTGGATTTGCATTTGTTCCTACCATCCTATATGCAGAAGAAACTCGAGTGGCTAAGTTTCTGAGTAGTCCTTTTAGTTTGCACCTTGTCTTGATATTGGCAGGATACGTTTTCGCCTCGATGCACCGTGGTATTGTATGTCCTGGGTCTCAACACTTAGGGCATGCTCTCCGATGAGTTCTTAAGGTGACAGGACATTGTACCCATCCTATGTGATTTTCTTTTTTCTCCACTAGATTAGATGCATCTTTTGGTGGGAGAAAAACTGTTGCGTTTTGCGTATTCCCGAAAGCAGGTTTTAGAGAAGTGACTTTGACTTCTGTGTTGTGAGGCATATTTAAATCTGTTCTAATTGCGTTTTGAATATCTTCAATGTTAGTGATAGCATCAATTCTCCAATGTGTAGAACAGTCAGGTTCCTTAATTGTTCTAATTTCGGTTCACTCTATTCTTGTGTTGATTGCGGCCTTTAGGGTATCAGCATGACCTTCACCACTTTGCATTACTATGAAAAGATCCCCATCTTTTGTCTTCCTTATCGATTTTACGTTATCGGCTGCTTGACAAAGGTCTGCATTTTCTTGTATTCTTTTTAAGGTTTCAGCATATGAATTATTTTTTATTTTCACTATTATAACTTCATTCTTCATTTTTTTTTTGTTTAAGTATTTGAAGCTTTATATTTGGTTTGGTTCTAGGCTTTTTACAACTGTCCAGTTAATTTCAAGATTTGTTTTTAGATGTTTTATTTCCTCATTATTGTCTTGTAGGTTTTAAACGAATTTTTTGTAGCTTTTTTCAGAGCATACAATCTTATGTTCTGGATTATGAAAAATTAAATGTGTCACTTTTTATAAAAGCAACTGGTTTATTTCTGAGCCTAGTCCGGAGATAGCAGTGACGTTTGGTGGTGTAAGGATGTTAGTTCTTTTAACTTTATCATTGTTAGGGCAACTAACCGAAAGTTAAGGTATGCATCAGATTTCTTTTTATTAATTAAGTAATATAAATATCTTGATGTTCCAATTTTATTTTTACCATTTACGGATATATATTCGTGGTTTATTAAGAAGAGAACATCTTCGATATCAAAGCCTCAGTTTTTTTAGGATTTTTGCTCTTCCGTATCCTTGTTCGGCAAGTTCATTATTTTTTTCTTTAGTTTTGAAATCGGGGAATACTATCAAAACCAACGCGTGGTCGGCAGAAGCTCGAAAAATATTACCGCTTCCTGCCCAGAATAGTTTACTACTTCTTGTAACGGTTGCAGTTTACAAATAATATGAGATAAAAATTAAGTCACGGCTCTACGAGTAGCTATGCAACTTAAAAAAAAAGAAAGTACAATATTTGGCTGAAAATAGCGTACTAAATTTGTGGGAGATCCCGTATTTAGAAGCGGTGGCACAGCAGTATCCGGCTAAGTCGGTGAGATGGGGAAGGTCCTTGGGAGAACTATAAGAAATAACTGCTACGTAACAAGGCGCTACCTACTGGGTAACGGAGAGAAATAAAACCGATCAACAGGAATTCACTAGGTTTTACTTAGAGTCTAACACGCTACAACAAACACAAATCAAAGAAAGACAAAAGACATATAAATATAGCACATACAATTTAAAATATTAGGAGTATCTAGGAGAAATGATAGAGTCTGTCGCATGAAACTTGCGTGCATTAGCAATAACTAAGTTAGTTATAGTTCGCGTTTAAGTATGTCGCAATTCAGTTAAGTTTTTCGTTTATTAACCCCAAAATAGAAGTAGCGTTCCAATTTAAGATTGGTGATTAAGGAAACTCAACGTACACAAGTCACGTACACGCGGCGACTTAAAAACTAATAGTACACTCGTTCTAATACGGAATGTAGCTCTTGCCAATTCAAAAGGCTTTTTGTTTTAGCTTACCCCAAAATAATGACAGCGCCCCAACTCTTAAGGAGTTAGTGCCAACAACAACGAGCGTGGGTGGATGGAGACTACCCCGAATAACAATTCTTTTAAATGCTAAAGATACAATCGCTTGATGTCGCGTGTACTTAAGTTTCAAATGCATACAAAATGAATTGGTTTCTTAAAACAATAACTTAGTTGTATGCTAATGCATTTAGTTCTAATAAAGAAGGTTTTTGCTAACGACATCCAGTTGACAGTTACTCGAAGATCAGTAGGATTTCTCAGAGAAGAAGTAGAAGACACAGCTTTGGAAGCAGATTGTTGCCTTTTTAAATAGCAGGCGCACCGCTTGCGTGACCACCAACCGCTGAATATGTTTGGCCTTGTATCTTCGAGATCGACGACAGCGCGATTGCAGGCACGTTTTGTGTCACAACAGATTCTCAATTGCTTGTTCCAGCGCCTTCAAGAATTATCCAAACAGTCAATTATAAGTAGAATAGGAGGTCCAGACACGTGCTAAAGCATTACGTTGTAATTAGCAATTAATACAACCACTAAATTAACCAGAGAAATAGTAAAGAAAATCATTTACGGCGTAATCGGTCGGATTTATATTTCTACACTAATTTATCGTGCAATTATTGAAGCCACATTGAAATTTTATATGTAGTTTTTAGCTTCGTACAGCACCGCCAATCGCCCAAGATAAAGAGAAAGTTCCAAGATGTCGGCCCGTCGTTTTGATTAAAACTCCAAAAATTCTGATCCACCAATAGGAAAATTTGTTTCATCTGCGAAAAATTTGATTCTCGTCTCAACGCGCAACTCAAATATTTTCGACCTTAATAGATTAATGTTAAAATTGTTTATTTATAAAAATTTTTGGAAGTCAAAATGAAATTCATAGGATTATTTACATTTTATTTTATTTTAATGACAATTATCAGATCCTCAACACTAAATACTGTGAGATAAGCGTTAATTAATATATTTCAGCTTACTACGAATGACATTATTGCAGGGCCGTATTAGGAATTAAACGTAACAAACATGTAAAAATGTGAAACATCCTGTATAAAAAATGAAGTAACTTATTAACATAACAATGAAATAAGATTTAACAATTGACCAAATTTGTAAATATTTTGTTAAGACGGGCCTGGAATTTCTTTTTTATAATTATCTTAATGGATTGACCATATTATGAAAAATATGCAGCCCAAATATTAAGAAAATATGCACGGCGGATCATAAGTTATAAGCCATTATAGAAATAGACCAAATAAATACAACACTCTGTATTTTGGTTATAAAGAGCGCTAGATCAATCATACGAAAGTATTTTCGAATCACCTAGATGTCCTCTACCTGCAGTTAACGTATGCTCGTGTCCCAATGAAACACCGTGTACAGGCTGAATCACCACCAACGGGACAGTGATTTATAGCAAAACAGTAAAGTTTTACAAGTTTTATCATTTTAGTAGCATGCAGGTTAAGAAATTTTACATTTTAAAATTATTTAAAAAAGTTTGGCGCATCAAAGTTATATTTTTTTTATAGAACACCTTGTATTTTATAGCGTTTTTCGATTGCCTTTAACAAATAAGGTAACTTTTATAAAGTTTCCTTATACCTAAATACCGAGCGTTCTGAGTTACGTCAACTTTTCCTAAAATATGGAGTATTAAAAAAAATGCAATTTCTTTTACCCCAACAATTAAAGCACATTTACTCTAAGTAGTTGAATATTAGATAAATGTACTCCATGACTAAACATCTTTTAACAGAGTGTTCAGAATTTACAGGTTAATTATTAGATCATTAAATATGTATTGTAAGTCTTATTTTAAATAGAACACCCTGTATTTTATTAATTCATAACTTAAACAAAAAATCCTCTTTTGAATGGTATAAGGGTTGTTACGGTTTTATTTTCCGAATTTAGGACGTATGTCGTAAGCCGTCTTAAAACGCGAGTAGCCTAATGTTGCAATGAAAGTCGGATTTTCACGCGCAAGTTACTAATTTATTTATTGGTGGAAAATTAAATTATACTAAATTTTCTAGAAGTGAAATTTTTACAAAAATTGTTTAATGTGGTTTTCACGATTTCCAAGTCAAATTAGTGTTTAGGTTTAATCCGGCTAAATTCAACGTGAGTATATTTGGTTTTCTTTCTTATTTGTATTAATTCTAAATGCTACATATGCTTTTAGCACGTTGCATTCAACCTTATGTTCTCGTTGTGTATTGTACTTGGATAAGTCTTGAGGGTGCTGGAGTGGCTGGTTTAGAACCTTCCCTATCAATGAAAGACAACACCACGGTTTTGCATTAATCAAACTGCAGACCACCGGTGAATACCACGTCTACAAGAGTTGGTTATGCTGCATACTTTCCGCGAGGGAGTTAATCGCCTTCTGGTTTTCTCCGCACACCTCCTGGTACTATCTAGCTTCCCCAATCTATTGATATCGTCGCTAGCAGAATATCTTCATTCTCGGAACTACACTCGACGATTACAGCTAAGTTTTAGTATTTAAGCCACTTATTTATAATAATAATGCGTATGAAAGTCAAGTACATATGACATAAAACGGCTCCATAGTTAATATTTAAGTAACTTTTATTAGGTGTACATTCCTCAACCGGACGTTTGTTTTTAATCAGGACAATACGTTCTAGGCCGCTTTATTTAGACAGGTTGTCGCGGACACAAAAGGTTTTTTGGGTTTGCGGGAGGTACTTACCCTTTCATACTAGTTTAGGTTTAGTCTAAATATCCGTGTGTAAGTGATATATGTACGCAGAGCCTTAATAGCAGCCAATCCTCAATTGGAATAACAATTTTAACTCGAGCGTAACTAAAGCTTACCTGAAATTTGACACATTAATTGCGAGCCTTATTTATTGCAAGCTAGATTGCTGCTTACGCACGTAACTATATGCGACAGTCTCTCTATTTCTGTCATATTCTCCTAATATTTTAAGATAGGTTAGCATATTAGATTTTAAGTAAAACTTGTTGATCTCGTGTTGGTCAGTTTTATTTCTTTCTTTATCCAGCAGGTCTAATTTTTTATAGTTCTTTAAAGATCTACGCGACTTTTCTACGAAGCCGGACGCTGCTCCTCCACGAATTTAGTGCGGTACATCAAGCCGAATTCTCTTTAGTTTTTTTCTCAGGTTGTTCCGCTAGAGCCTTCGCTTCTTTTTGTTATTTTGTAAACAACAACTGTTACAGGGTGTCCTATATCTAAATGTAACAGTTTTTGCGCAATTTACAGTTTTTTTTAAATTAATGGTAGCGAGAGATTTTAAAACAAAAATTGCATACGTAATTTAATCAGTTAATGTCATTTTTTGACATAGCAGTTACTAATAATTGTCTAAAGTCCATAAACAAAAATTTAAACGGTCATCATAATTGTTTTCTGTTAAATGCTGATGTAGTCGAATGTGATATAGATGATAGTGGTTTTTCTTAAGCATTCTTCCCACACTCGTTTGATTGTTCCTTAAATTATTTAAAAAACATTTTGTACTTGTATTAGGGATTTCCGTGGCAGATGTGATTCTTTTCATAATCAAAGTATGTGTCAAAGTGGTCCACTTTTCTTAACTAGTTACGAAAAATTAAATATTTCGTCACTTGTGAGTTAATTTTGACATTTGTTTTGATAGTCGGAGCCATGGTAACATCGGCCACACCCGATTAAAATTTGAATTTAAAATAGGTTTAATGTATGTAACATGTAACAAAACCTGATTTTTTGCAACTCATGTGATTATCTGACTGTAATGTCTTAAAATGCTATTAACTAATTAAATTACGTATGTATTTTTTGTTTTAAAAAATCTAGCTAACATTAATTTTAAAGAAATTGTAAATTGCGCAAAAGCTGTAACACTTAGGCATAGAACGCCCTTAAGATGACTTTTTTGTTAACACTGTAAAATAATAAAATAGAGAGCGTTCCATTTAAAATAAGGCTTATATCACATATGCAATGATCCCATTATTAACCTGTATTTTCTGAAAATCCTGTAAAGAAATTTTTAACATTTGATCGTGGAATACATTAATTTGAGTAAGAGTAAATTTGTTATAATTTGTTGGATTAAAAGATATTTAATTTATTTAATACTCCATATTTTAAGAAAAGTTGACATAACTCAGAACACTCTGTGTCTAGGTGTAGGGAACCGTTATGAAAGTATACCTTATTTTTTACGGACAATCAAAAAACACATTAAGATACACGGTGTTCCGCAAGAAAAAATATAACTTTGATGTTACACACTGGTGGTAATTCTATAAAGTAAGTCTATAAGTAACTATCTAAATATTTATTTTTAATCTTTAGTTCCATTCTATTAATTTATTTTATATACTAACGCTATTTTTACTTTACTTATATAGATTAAAAATTTGCATCAAAATAATCTAGAACATACAATTAATACACAAAATAAGAATGAAACTTCATTTCATCAGAAAGTAGTTGTTCCCCTAATTTCACATATATTAATTATTTAAAGTAGTAATAAATACTTTCAAAAGAAGTGTATTTCAAAATGAATGAAGCTATGAAAGAACAAGATGTTCAGTACACAGTCAGTCCTTTAAAGAACCTCATGGCCGCAACTGGATATTTTCGATTATTTACAAGCAAAAACTTAATTTATTGCAATTGGTGTTGCAAATTAATTACAATTTTAATGTGCGCAGCACACTACTTTTACCACCCATTAGTTGAAAACAACATAGACCAATTAATATTTAATTTATCATTTAAATACCAGTATTTCTTAATATTTGTGCTTTTATTCAACTTTGGTTTACATCACCTTACTAAGAGCCTTCAACATCTCTTTTGCAATATTTACTATTATGTTATGATGTACAGAGTGTTTTAAATACTATCGCATAACGCTAACGACTTAAAACTTAAATAACTTGCTTAACTTAAATGGAACACCCTGTATTTCTGTAGCGTGTTGGAATTAGAAACTAGTTACCTTTCAATCGGTATTAGAGTTACGAACCCCTAACTCTGATAGTTTTCGAGATATTTTAAAATTTGCTAGTTTAACAATTTGCAATTTACTGGAATTTAAGTTACCTGTGAGATGTCAGTAAAATAAACATTATCTTGCAAACATTTTTAATGTATAGGCTAATCCAGCTTTAAATATTAACCTTAAAATTTTTTTTTTTTAGAATTAAATAACAGAAATGTGTTCATGACTTAGGCCAGGCTCTAAGAGTCAGTCGAATCACGCCCACCTGTCACAAACATCAGCAACCGTTATTAGTTTTAGCAAAAAACAATGACACTGTAAACATTGGAAACTTTGTTAAAAAAAATTTAAAATAATGGTTTTTGAAATTATCGTACTACTATTAGAGCGATTTGTATTACATTCTGAGTTAACAGGTTAAAGTTTGTCGATGTTTAGAGAATGATTGATTTTTGATGTACCAAATAACGGTTGCTGTTGTTAAACATCAGTAAATTGTGACCGATGTGCGTAATTCGACTGACTCTTAGACCCCAGGATACTATTCATAAGCACATTTCTGTTTATTTTTTGAAAAAAATAAATATTTTTAAGGTAAATATTTAAAACTGAGAGTTGCAAGATAACGCCCATATTGCGTAATTTCACAGGTAACTTAGACTCTAGTACAACGTAAATTGTTAAACTATCAAATATTAAAATATCTCGAAAACTATCATAGTTAGGGGTTAGTAACCCTAATACCGACTAAAAGGTAATGACTTCTAGCTTTCAGCAGGCTACAGAAATTTAGGGTGTTTCATTTAAGTTAAGCAAGTTATTTAAGTATT
Source organism: Abscondita cerata (assembly GCA_030710515.1). NCBI lineage: Eukaryota > Metazoa > Arthropoda > Insecta > Coleoptera > Lampyridae > Abscondita > Abscondita cerata. The sequence goes on along the minus strand of JALBCR010003061.1, from coordinate 439,526 downwards.
AAGTCGTTAGAGTTATTTGGTAGTATTAAACACACCCTGTACATCATAACATAATAGTAAATATTACAAAAGAGATGTTGAAGGTTCTCAGCAAGGTGGTGTAAACCAAAGTTGCTTGTTCTTATTTATCTTGAAGTTATCGCATTTTTTGGAGGGTCTGCAAATCAGGTAAAATCGATTTATCTCAGAAACGGAAGGAAGTAGGTATAGGGACATGTTAAAGAGCATACATTATTTTTTATCGTAAAATTCAAAAATAGAAAAAAATACAGGGTGATCCGTTTAAAATAACCCAACTTTGATATGGTACGTATTTTTAGAGCACCCTGTACATTCCAAAATATTTTTAAAATGTTGTTTCGAATAACTTACATAGTAGGCCTAATTTAACATTATTTGTAGTTTTAATAATAATAATAATAATAATAATAATAATAATAATAATAATAATAATAATAATAATAATAATAATAATAATAATAATAATAATTGTTTATTAGCCGAAAAAAAAAGAAAAAATACAACTATATAATAAAACAAAATAATTTTAGTCTAGCTACTGTTTGAGCAAAAGTAATTATACATTATTACGGCTAAAGAGCGCACAATCAGAAAGCCTCCAAAGAGGTTTCTGCTCTTCCTTGCTAGCCCAGATTCAATGAAATATGTAAATATATGGTAGCCAAAATAAACAAAAACCAAATAAATAAAAAAAAAAAAAAAAGATATGAACAAAAAAAATATATGTTAGGTACAAAATGGACAGATAACAGTTATTGATTGTTTTGTTTTAGCTGAAGCTCTTTTTTCAAATTTTTTTTAAAAGAGATCATAGATGTCGCAAATGTCGCCTCGTCTTCACAAAGTCTATTATTAATAATCTTGGTGATGTTAAATGTAAAAGATCTTTCAAATATTGCTGTTTTATGTATAGGAGGTGTAAGTAGATTAAGATTGTGGACATCAGTACGAAAACTTAATCGTTCAAAAAGATATAGTGGAATTTTTTCAGTAATAATTTGAAAATACAAACACAAACAGCGCAAAGAACTTTATATTCAGCCAATTAGCATCAGGCAACTTAGAAGATGTATGTTCTCTTCTTCTGATACCATAAACGAATCTAAGGCATGCGTTTTGAACTCGTTCAATTCTGTTAACATCAGTTTTAATAAGACATTGATTGTACACTTGATCGGAAAAATTGAAGTGTGAGAGCACTAAGGAGTCGCACAATTTAATTTTTAAACTTCTGTCAAGACGATGTCTGTTAGAAAAAAGAATTTTAAAATTTGCATAAGCCTTTTAAAGCAGTTTAGCGATATGAAATTTAAAACGCAGATTTGTGTCAATAATGAGTCCTAAATTTCTTGCCATCTCAACGCAATTTAATCGAGCTCCGTCTACTTGAACTTCTAGTTCAGAAACAACTTCTTTTCGTAATTTACGACTGCCAAACACTAATACGCTAGACTTTTTAGGATTTATTTTTAAACAGTGATCCTTTGAAGGTAATATTAGATTTAGGAGATCTTTGTTAATTCGATCAGAAGCTGCTTGTGTATCACCAGGTTTAAACCAATAATAAAGTTGTGTGTCATCAGCGTATAAGTGAAATTTACAATTTTTGATAGAAGAAGAAAAGGTAGACGTATAAATTAAGTAAAGTGTGGCACCCAGAATAGATCCACTAGTTACACTACTGCTATTTGAAACTGCCTGATTGAGTTTTACTTTTTGAGTTGTTCGACTAAGATAATTTTGAAAAATAATTGTACGTTATCATCAACCCCAATATTATGCAAGATGGATATTAAGAGGTCATGGTCAATCATGTCAAATGCTTTAGAATAATCTAATAAAATCAGAGCAACTATATTATTATCATCTAATGATCTAAAAATGTCGTCAGAAATAAGCACCTCCAAGTTGCATTTGGATTAGAATTGCGAAGTTCAAATTGTAAATAATTCTTTTTCCTTTTAATTGCTGCATTGGTTAGATTACAAAGTGTCTTATAATCCCAATTAGATGACAATTTAGTAAATATCTCATTAGTTTAATGATACTTGTTAACCACGAGGCAGGGCTTTTAGTTACCGTTAATGATATTAGAGAAGCATGTTTATTAATAAGGGATATTAAATTTTGGTTTAAAACAGAAAGTTCAACAACGACATCAAGACAGACTTTCCATAGCCTGTGGTGTTACTCTCCAGAAATCATCATCAGTGCCAGAAAATTTCCTGAGTAAGCAGTTGTTAATAATATGATGAATAGTTTGTTCTTGAGCACCACAGTCCACCCAGGGTCAGGTCTCATGTTTCATTTGTATAAGGAAGCTCCACCTCGGCCATGACGTGTCCTAATTCTATTTAGTACTACCCAGGTTTTCCTTAGAATATGAAAGCCAGCTGGAGGGTTTGAAGTTTTAAGTAGAGTGTACAATCTGGAATCTACTTTGTTTCTCCAGTTTGTACGCCAAGTTTCAGCACCGTCATAGTTTTGACTTGTTGCGCAGTCTTCACAGGAGGATTTCTTAATTTGAGCTTTCTAAATTTGATCAAGTCTTGGTGAATAAAAACGGCAGGTTTGCTAAAATCTTTTAAACTCTCTGATCAGTATATTGCGTGTTTTTAATAGCACCAGAGATTATTTGCATTGTTTGATTTAGCACCACGTCGACTTTTCCCGCGTGCGGACTGTTTAGCCAAACCGACGAGCAGTATTTAGCAGTTGAATAGACCAGACTTAGCGAAGTGGTACGGAGTGTCTCTGCATCAGCTTCCCAAGTTGTTCTCGCTAACTTATATAGAATGTTGTTTCGGGATTTTCGTTTTGCAGCCAGATTTAATAGATGCTTATTATAAGAGAGGGTGCAATCTAGTATTACGCCTAAGTATTTTGGGTGGGAGTTATAAAGAAGCTCAGCGCCATTTAGAAATAGCTGTAGGGCTCTTACAGCAAGCCTATTATTTAGGTAGAAACATGAGGTTTCTGTTTTAAGTATGCTTAGAGTTAGTCGCCATTTCTTAAAATATTCAGCTATCGTTTCTAGGTCTTAGGAGAGAGTTTGTTTGAGAGCAGTCATGTTGGTGTGTTGCCTTGCAAGAGCAACATCATCTGCGTATATAAATCTTCTAGATGTGGTAGTTGGTAGGTCAGCTACGTAGAGATTGAACAATAACGGCGCAAGCACTAACCCTTAAAGAAGACCATTATTTAGGAGTTTTGACTTACTGAGAACGCCGCCTATTAAAATAATTGCCTTGCATCTAGTAGCTGTTAGAAACTTATATGATAGGCCCTCTTTCCAGACTGTACTGTATGCAGCTGTCAGATCGACAAAGACTGCGCCGGTTTTCATACGTTTTTCATAGCCTCGCTCTATGAACGTTGTTAGTGTCAGGACCTGATCCTCGCAGTTTTGATTTGGTTTAAAGCCAGCCTGATCAATAGGTATAGATTCCATTATAATTGGACTTAATATGTTGTAGAGAAGACGCTCAAACAGTTTGTACGCTACACTTAAAAGAGCGATTGGTCTGTAGCTTTCAGGTGTATTGTCAGGCTTTCCTGGTTTGAGGATGGCGATGATCTTTGCCCTCTTGAAATATTTTTGCAAGATTCTTGACTGATGGATATGGGAGTAGAATATTGTCAGCCATTCTGTTGTTTTCCGTCCACAGTGCGTTAAGAACTTGGGGTGTAAATTATCAAAACTAGGAGCTTATATCGCTATATTGTTGACAATTTGATCAGGAGATTCTATCTTCATCCAGGTTACGAAGAAGGTCATCTGCGACTTCAGTTCTTACACTCTCAACCAAGTCCTCATGCAGCCGCTCACTGAATTTGGTCCATCCTGGTATATATTGTTTTCTAATACCTTTAGGAATATATTTTTGGTGGTCTTAATAACAACATTGACAAATTTTTAGTAGTTTTGAGGGTGAGGATGAATGAACCGTATGTTAGAGTCTAGGTCTTTAGTAAAACTAGACCAGTCAGCTTTAGAGAAATTCCATCGGGGCAGCTGAGACGTAAGGATCACAGGAATCTGTGTGCCTACTTCAAGAAAAATTGGTCTGTGCTGACTGTGGGGAAAGTTTTTAATGATACAACGGTTGACAGGAATTGGCTTAGCTCTCGAATCAGTGAAAACTAATAAGGGTTTGTCTCCGAGCTCCATCTGCTTGATTTGAAAGTGACAGTGTCTTTATGGCTATAGATTAAGTGCATGTTCTGTGTCTCACCCCATTCCACAATCTTGAGTCCATTTGAGTCGTTTTGCCTGTACTTTCAATCAGTATGGTGGCTGTTAAAATCGCCTGCTATTAAGGTAGGATGGGTAACAGGTGGAGGCTGGTTGGCCAGGGGGTGACTGGAGGTTTGTAGACATCAATGATAGTTAAATCGCTTACTTTTATAATTGTGTTATGGATATTTTTGTTGTCGGAAGCAGAAACAAGCTCCACATTATCAATATTGGTTCTTGCGTATGTAGCTGTACTATAACATAGGTGGTATATTGCTTCAATCAATCTGAACCCTAAAATTTTTCCTCTTAACTGGAGCTGTGATTTATCTGTAGTGTGTTTTTCTTGTATTAAAAGAATATCAATATCATTGTCTAAGAGAAGTTTTGAGAAATAGTCGCTTTTCGATCGACTTATATTTTCTATATTAAATTGGCAGATCTGCAAGATTGGTCCCACGGTCTTTGTTTCTAACTCTTTAGCCGTTATATAACGTTGTCCAGGGTGTACTACGAGGTTTATCTGTTTGGTACACAACCGGTTACAATTTGCAGAGGAATTGAAAGTACTTTTACTGCCGCTCTGAGTGGATGTAACAGTAAGCAACTTTTAAATATTATTAAAATATATACTTTTGTTAAAATAAATAATTTTCCCTATGACCAATATTATAATTATTAATAAAAATATTTGTGTGATCAAGGTTATGATTTAAATTTTGCACAATAATTATATTCAATTAAATTTTTAAAAATAGTATATTATTTATTGATGACTTTTAAACTTATCGTATTTTTTTTAATTCTTATACGTTGTTGGCTAAGACAACCTCACTTAGTAAAGCGTTTCAGTTTTTAAATGCTGTCTTACTGATACCCTTGACGAAGGCCGGTCGTCGGTCGAAACGTCGACACTTTAAAGTAAAGTAAAGTAAGTATCTTTATTTCCCATAGGTAATTAATAATGTCACAATAACAAAAAAAAGACCGAAATATAGACTGTAAACAGTAACTGTAAACTTAACTTAGCTTAACTTAACTTAACTAAACTAGGGAAATTCCATGGCGCAATTCAAGCTTACCATTGTAACCATGAATAATAAAATAAAACAATGAAGAGAACTAACCTGACTCTAAACTTTCAACACAATAAACACAAAAATTCTGTAAATGCACAAGCAGTGGTATTAGAACAATTCAATCACTCAGGTTTCTGCATACTGTAGTAATAATTGGGTTATGTATCAGAATTTTGGGACTCAAAAAGAATGCATTTATATTTGAACTTAAACTTTGATATAGAGAGTGCTTTTAATTCAACAGGAATAGTATTATAAAGTGTGTAGCATTGATAAGCAAAGCCACATTCAAAGAATGCGGTTTTGTGAAGTGGCGGAGTTATTGTACCCTTATACCTTACATTGACATTGTGAACATCGCTTCTACGAGGATATATTAAAAAATTCTTAGCCTACTATCGAACCAAATAAAATTTCAATGTCAAAATATTTTATTACTCAACATATTCTTCTCTTAATTGGATACATTTATTACAGCAAACTTGCAACGTCTCTAGACCTTTAAAAAATGTTTCTTCTTGCTCTGCAAACCAGACCTCCACAGCTTCTATTACCTCCTTGTTCGAAGAAAATGTACGACCTCCTAAACTTTTTTTCAGTTAAGAAAGTCGGACGGAGCCAAATCGGATGAATAAGGGTGGTGTTCTAGTAATTCAAACCCTAAATCACGAATTTTTTGCATGGCAACATGAGATTTGTGTGCAGAGGCGTTGTTCTGCAAAAACAAAACACCTTTGGATAGCTTTCCGGGTTTTTCTCTTTAATATTTTCGCGTAGAGTGGTCAGTAATGTCGAATAGTAATTTCCAGTTATTGTTCTACCCTTATCCAAAAAATCAATCATCCATAGTAACAATTCGGTTTAAGAAGTCTACATTGTTTTCAAACCGAGCACAGATCGAACGCGATGCTTCTACCCTTGCACGCTTTTGGTCAACATTCAAACATTTGGGAATCCATTTCGCAGCAATTTTTCTCATGCCCAAATTGACGTAAACCATATGATGAACGCGTTCTTATGAAATATTCAGTGCTTCAGATATCCGTTTTAGCCCAATTCGGCGGTCTGATAAAATCATGTCATGAACTGCATCGATATTTTCGGGGACTGACACAGAAACTGGCCTTCCCGATCGGTCATCATCTTCAATGGAAAATTTACCTCTTTTGAAGCTTGCATTCCAATTTTTGACGGTCGCATACGAAGGACATTAATCACCAAGGGTATTAAGTATATCTTCGTAAATCTGCTAACCTCTTAACCCTTTTAAATACAGGTACTTGATGATGGCTCGATACTCCAATTTTTCGATTTTCACAATTTTGGTGGACTTCTTTTTTTATTTAATTTATTGCGTGACTCTAGTTTACTTTTTTGACGTCAAACTTTACACCGACACTTCTAATAAGTTATTGTTTGTTGCTATGGTAAAGCAATAGTTTGTTTATGCAAGGAACTGGTCTAGGCTAACTAGATATCAATACATCCTCGTAAAATAAATTTTCCTATATTGGTAAGAAGGTTTTTTAGGATGACAGTTTTATGATAAAATACAGCCGCTTGCACTTTTCTTCTATTAGCTATATTAAGCCAACGTACTTCTTTTAATTTATGAGATACATGGTCGTATTTTCTAATACCAAATATCATTCTAAGACAGGCGTTTTGAATTCTTTGTATTCTTTTAGAATTCTCCCAGGTTAGAGACGGACCATAGACAGGGCTACAGTAGTTAAAATGAGACAGCACTAAAGATTCGCATAGTATAGATTTAATTTTTGATGATAGAAATTTTTTATATGGAAAGATGAGTTTTAAATTCATATGCGCTTTCTTAATGCAGTTATTAACGTGCGAGTTAAATCTCAGAGCAGAGTCACAAATTAGCCCCAGGTTTTTAGCTTCAGATAGAACAAGTAGTTCAAGTCCATCAATAGAAATTTTTAAATTCTTTCTTAAATTTTCAACATCAGTTTGGTTCCCAAAAATTAGTAAAATTGATTTTTTTGGATTTATTTGAAGCAGATGATTTTTGGATGTCAAATGCAGCGTTTGTAAGTCTTTATTAATGAGAGTTATTGCATTTAGACTATCACAAATATCAATAGAGTGGAACAACTAAGTATCATCGGCATACATTTGTATCTGGCAAGTACGAAGACATTTACCAATGGAAGAGGTATATATAGTATAAAGAAGAGGTCCTAGAATTGATCCCTGTGGTGCACATTTATTAAGAGACCAGATGTTTCACTCCATCATCCCCTTTACTACTCCTCTACTCTTATGAAAGGAGGCCCACTTTTGTTTAGGAAAAACTATAATTAAAAAAACTAACAATTCATGTTTGAATGTAGTCAATGAGAAACAGAACGACTCGAATATTTCAAAAAATCAACTCGTGACAAATATTGCCATATAATAACACTTACGTATGCAATTGTTTTGCATATTAACTAACCGTCAGAGAAAGCTTATTAATTAAAATGAAATGATTTAAATCAATAATTAATTAAGCATTTAAAGTTGTTGCTCCTGATAACGATAATGCACTTTAAACATTTACAGTCGTTACAGTTAACTGTAGGCATTTCTTAGTTTATACTATTTGTCCGTGTTACACGAGATGTCGCAAGACATACATTTCAATCATTAATGAAATAACTCAACAACTTCAAGCGATTAGTACTGGTTTAATATTTGAATAATATGAAACAAAATCTTTATGTTGGCAAAATTTTTACTTTTTTCGGTATACGTTTCTGAAAACATGCTTTCATGTTTGTTATCGTTGTGAAAAACAAACTTTTTCTTGCGACTCCAACTAAAAATACATTGTTACTATAACAATTTTAACATGTTGTAACGGTTTTAGTTTACAAAATAACAAAAAGAAGCGACGGTTATAGCGGAACAACCTAGAAAAGAAAACTAAAGGAAATTCGGCTCGATGTAGCGCACTAAATTCGTGGAGGATAAGAATATTTATAGTAGTTAGAGCAGCAGCGTCCGGCTTCGTCGGAGAGTTGCGTAGATTCCTGAATAACTATAAGAAATTAGACTGCTGGTCTAACAAGGCTCCACCTGCTGGATAAAGAAAGAAATAAAACCGACCAACAGGAGATTGATAGGTTTTACTTAAAATCTAATATTCTAAATCGAACACAAACCAGAGAGAGAAAAAGAGAGAGAGAGAGAGAGAGAGAGAGAGAGAGCGAAAGACAATTCAGTACAACAAACAAATCTTAAAATATAAGGATGTGTGAAATAGAGAAACTGTCGTATATAGTTACGTGCGTTAGCAGCAGTCTCGCTTACAATAAATAAGGTTTGCAATTAATGTGTCAAATTTCTGGTAAGCTTTAGTTACGCTCGAGTTAAAGTTATCATTCTAATTGAGAATTGGTTGCTATTAAGGCTCTGCGTACACATATCACTTACACACGGCAATTTACACTAAATCTAAACTAGAATAAAAGGGTAAGTACTTCCCGCAAACCCAAAAGGTCTTTTGTGTCTGCAAAAACCGCTCTAAATAACGCGCCCCAGCTTTTATTGAGTTGATTAAAAACAAACGTGCGGTTGAGGAGTGTACACCGACAAAAGTTACTTAAATATTAGCTATCGACCCGTTTTATGTCATATGTACTTGAGCTTTATACGCATTACTATTATAAATCAGTGGCTTAAATACTAAAACTTAGCTGTAATCGGTCTAGTGTAGTTCCGAGAACGAAGGTATTCTGCTACCGACGGTATCAACAGTTATGGAAGTTAGATAGTCTCAGGGATTTTTCTTAGGGAAAGTGTGCGGAGAAGAACAGAAAGCGATTGATTTCTTCGCTGAAAGTATGCAGCATAACCAACCTCTGTAGACGTGGTATTCACCGGTGGTATGCTGCTTAATTAATGCGAAACCGTGGTGTTGTTTTCATTTATAGGAAAGGTTCTTAATCAGCCACTCCAACACTTTCAAGAGTTATCCAAGTACAATACCCAACGAGCACATAATGTCGAACACAACGTGCTAAAAGCATATGCAGCAATGAAAATTAAAACAAATAGGAAAAAAACGCAATATAATCACGGTGAATCTAGCCAGATTAAACTGAAACGACAATTTGTATTGGAATTCGTGAAACCAACATTAAATAATTTTTTCACAGTATGCTAAAAACACCCTCAAGTATCAAACGAAAAAGGAAAATGTCCGCTGTACGTCTCCAAAATCCAGTCGTATTTTTCTTTCCGCTAATAGAAAATTAGCAACATGCGCGCCAAATACGACTTTCGTCTCAACATATAGTACTCTTTAACCACGATTGGCACACATGTTTTTGATTTAGTATCTTAGATTTTAATTATTTGTGTTCTGGGTATGTAGATAATTTAGTATTCAAGAAAGATAGCCCTACAACCACAGAAAATTTCCATCTTGCACAAAAATTTTTAGACTCGTAATAAAATATCCTATGCAATATCAAAATTTTCTGATGACAAGAATTCATTTAATCACCAAAGATGGTCTCCAACAACGTATGACTTCTAATATAAGAATGTTTGAACCGGGTGAATTTTTGGGTTAAAGTGAATTTCGCAATTGTAGGGGCCACAAAACGTAATCCATTTTCAAATTTTACGATTGAAACCCGGTAAATTGATTTTTGGTAACTTCACACAATCGTTGTTCTCAACGTTGATTCTTTGAGTTTTGTTTTGCTTTTCAATTTGATGATTTTTTATTGAACCAAAACTACTAATAAGCGCAGTTGTGATTTCAAACAGTGCTGCGTATTTATATCCTCAAACACATCTTCCAGTTCTTTGTAACGGTTGTATTCACAAATAATAATAAAAAAAACAACGGTTCTAGCGATACAACCTAGAGAGAAGAACAATATTATTTGGCTCGAAACAACGCACTCAATTCGTGGAGAATCCAGTATTTATAGTAGTTAGCACAACAGTTTCCAGCTTAGTTGATGAGTTAGGGAGGTCCTTGAGGAACTGAAAAGAAATAAACTGCTGCCTAACGAGGCGCCACCTGCTGGGTAATAGAAAGAAATAAAACCGACCAACAGGAATTCAATAGGTTTTACTTAAGGTCTAATACGCTAAAACGAACACAAATTAGAGAGCCAAAAAGACAATTAAATGTAGCAAATAAAACTTACAGTACTAAGAGAATATGTGCAAAGTAAGAGATTCTGTCGCATAAGACTTACGGGCGTTAGCAACAACAGTTTAATTAAAGCTCGCAATCAATATGTCAAAATTCAGTTAAGCTTTTGTTTGTTACACCCCAAATTAAAATTAGCGTTCCAATTGAGGATTGGTTACTAAAAAAACTCGACGTACACACGGCACTTACACACGGTGACTTAAAATTAACTTAAACTCGGACTAGCACGGTAAGTAGCTCCCTCCAAACCAAAAAGCCTTTTGTTTTAGCTTCACCCACTTTATCTAAAGCGCCCAAGTTTTTATGAAGTTATTTACAAACAAAACCAAGCGTCGGTGGTGTAGTCTACCCCGAATAAAAAATTATTTATATGCTAGGGATTTAAACCGTTTAATGTCAAGTAGTTGACAGCTTCAGAAGATAGGTAGCCTCAGGATTTCCCTTAAGAGAACTAGACGACGAAGTACGGAAGGCAGATATGTATGCAAGTATGCAGCGTGAGCGATCCCTCAGCCGGTTCAGTTCATCGGCCTTTGGCAGTTTAAATATAGGTGAAACCGTGGTAGTCGTCACGTTTTATAGCAAAGGATTCTTAACTAGCCATTCCAAGACCCCCAGGAATTATCCAGATTATAATACACGAATAGAGTATGAGGTCAAGACACGTGTTAAAGCATACGTCGTAATTAGAATTAACACAACCACTAGACAACAAAAGAAATGGAAAAAAAAGTACTTACGGCGAATGAGGTCAAATTTACATTTTCACACTAATTTAACTTGGAATTATTGAAACCAGTTTAATACTTTACGTGTAAACTTTTAGCTTCACAAAGCACGCCGAAAAGCGACCAATCGAAGGAAATCATACAATGTCCGCCCGTCTTCTCTATAATATTTGTGAATTAAAAGAATCCACCAATGGAAAAATTTTAACCGTAACATTTTGAATGAAATTGAGACTTGGATTTGTCAGCCATTTATGTAACCGTTTGATCATTTCATTTAAATTTTAACAACTTGACTCAAAGTTACTATGTGGTAAAGATTCTTCGTCTTATTTAAAAAAAGACCACACACGACGCTTTGTTGTTCAATAATCGCAATTAACTATAGTAACAAATCATTCGATCGCAAATAATTTTTTGAAATGTTTGGAATTACCAATTCGATTAACGTCTTATAATTTAATAATTGTAGTTACAAATCTTATTGATTTATTTAAATTCATCCAATTAAACTTTCACTTAGAAAAATACGTTTTGAACATTGAGTTGCAATTATTTGAACTGGATAAACTAAGTTACAAAGTCTCTGCTCGGGCGCCAAATATATGTTTAATATGTATTTCAGTAACACTTTTTTACTTAAAAACATTTGCAGTATAGTGACGATGGCAAATTATGAGAAATACAATTAATGTTTTTCTTTCTAAAATTAAATTTTTGTCAATTGATGAAATTTAAAAATATTTAATCAGATATCAATAACGATTTTTATGGTTAACAAGAAGATAATCAAAATACCACTATTCTGGATAACAATATATTTTATTTAATTAAGTAGTAGGTGAATATAAACAACTGTATAAAAATGTTAACAATTCTTAAATATCATGTAATTTTATTTTCCTCGGCCACATAGTAGTAACGTTTCACTGTTCTTTAAGACAGCTTTTTCAAACAAGTTATATATCTAAAAGAAAGAAATACAATCAAATTAGTTAGGCAAGTGAGAGAATTTTATTATGATAGGAAAATATTTATTATAAACAATACACTAACATAATTAATTTAATTTTATCATAGTAGTAGATTGGTGAGGTGGAATTTACACACCTCATATAAATGCACTCATTTTTATTGTAGTATTATTAGAGACAATTTTATTTAATGTTTTTAAATGAAAATGTCAGACTTAATATTGAAGTTAGTTATTTAGTTTCAACTTCATGATGGTAGTGAATTTTATGTACAGTATGTTATAAAGAAAATAGTTTTAATTATTTTTAATATATTTTGTGAATTTTTTTTAATCATTAATAAAGCTATTTTAAAATGCTATATTTTAGTTGAGTAAATTATGGTAAATAAGATTTAGGTTCTCAATATCAGTTTTATAATTTACTGTATGTTGGAAGTTTTTTTATATGTAACATTTCTAGAATGGATCTTTTGAAGTAATTTTGTTTTTTTTCTAATATTTCAGGCTTTTTAAAGTCGAAGTTATGAAATTGATTAACAGCATGGTCTGATAATGCAGTGTTGGGTTTTTGTGGAAAATTCTTTTTAATTTTGATCGAGTTATTATGTTGGTTTATTCTCCTATATAGATATTGTTTAGTTTGTCTAATGTACATTTTATCACAATTTTTACAATTTATTTTGTATACTAAGTTGGGTTGTTGTAAAATATCGGTTTTGCTTTTTAAATTACTCCATAAATTTTTTTGATAGTGTTGTGATTATTATAAATTGTTAGTAGGTTGTAATTTAGTAGTATTTTTTCTATTTTTTGATATTATTGGAATATAAAAATATTAATAAATTTTTTTCTAAATTATTGGGAGTGTAATCATTATTAAATTCTGGGCCTAAAAATTTGGTTTTAAATCTATATTTTTGTATTGTTCTTTGTTGGTATTTTTAATTTTATGAAGTCTATTTTTTATATTTTTGGCAATAAAATTAATAGAGTATTTATTTTTAATAAGCATAGGTTTAATTTTTATTTAGAATAGGTTTGTGATGTTTAGGTTCGGATAAAATAATAGATCTATCAACAAGTGAGTTAATTACACTAACTTTATATTTGTTAGTTGTAAACGAATTAAAATTTAAAAATCGTTCTGTTTTGATATTTTTTCTGTACCAATTTGTGTCAATTTTGTTATTGTTATTTGTTTGTATGGTTAGATCCAAAAATTAATGGTTCTATTGTTGTTTTCTATTTCTATTATAAATTTAAGTCTAGGATGGCAATTGTTAAATTTATTATGAATATTATTAATTTGGTCTTGGTGAGCTATGATAATAATATCATCAACGTATCGTTTATATAAAATAATGTTATTGAAAATTTTTAGATTATCTAACTCTATTTTTTGTAATACAAGGTCTGATATTGTGCTAGAAAGTGGATGACCCATAGCTACTCTAAAGGTTTGAGAAAAAATTTAATTTTCATAAATAAAGTAACTTGATTTTAAAATAAAATGAAAATGTCTTTAGGAATTTTGGTAAATTTTTGTATTTTTTTTCCAATAAAAGTTTATGGATTCTATAGCAAGTTCAGTTGGGGTATTGGTATATAAAGAAACAACATCTAGGGAGAAAATTTTGTAATTATTTAGAATGGTAATATTGTCAATTATTGTTTTAAAGATCCAGGAATCTTTAATGTTATTTTTAAAACTATCAAATTTACTAACATTCGTAATAAAGTTAAATTTGATAATGCTATTAATAAATTTAACAACTCTATTATCAATTTTATAATTACTAATTTTTATGAAAACTTAAACTTTTGAAACAAAAAATCATAAAGTTAAGGGACAAAATTGACAACCAAAATCGTGAATTTTTGATTCAAAACATTTTTAAAAATAACATCTATAAAATCAACAAACTCAAAAATAAAATGCAAACTACACGTTTTGAGAAAATCAATAATTTATTATACAAAAAGTTTAAAAACAATCATAATGCCACACCAAATATAAATAACAGTTTTATTGAAAATTTAAGTCAACAAGATATCCCTAATGATGTTATTGAAATTTTACAACTTAGACCTAATTACAATATTTTTGAACATAATAAATCTATTCCCATTAATAATTTTATTACAAATATTGGAAGTCAAATTACCCGCTTAAACGATAACCAACAGAACACCATTCGTAATAAGATCAATAATGTTATAACTAACTTTAATAATACTAACAAAAACAACATTCTACCTCCTAAACAACAAAATGACAATCTATTATTTCTTAATAAAATTAAAACTACCAAAAAATTTCTCAAAGACAACCAAAATTTTGTTAATACTAGAAGCCGATAAAACACAAAAAACTGTTATAATGCAAAAAACCGACTATAATAACAAAATTTTACAACTTTTAAATAAAGACGATAGTTATAAAAAAATTACCAAAGATCCTACTCTAAAAATTCAAAATAAAAACAACCCATTAATTAAAAAATTATTAAATATTAATTCCCAAAATTTCTGGACTACCTAAACTTCATAAAACTAATATACCTTTAAGATTAATAGTTGCTTCATACAATAGTCCTACTTACAAATTATCAAAATTGATCTCTAACATATTTAAAAATATTACTACCAAAAATAAAAATAACATTAAAGATTCCTGGACCTTTAAAAAAATAATTAACAATATTACCATTCCAATAAATAATTACAAAATTTTCTCCCTAGATGTAGTTTCTTTAATTTTTCAAATTTATTCAAACAATATAGATATATACAGGCAATCCATTGTAACTTAAGAAATCTCGCGCAGGAAAAATGTAGCTGTTTATAGAATTTCAAGGCGTGACCAGACAATAGTACACCCGGGCAGAAGTAGGTATTACTAGCATATAATACAAATTGGTGCAAGATAAATATTAATTATTACACCAATAATTTATTACTTTTCTGGTTAGTAGGTACACAATATACAAAAAATTCAAGCATTTTATTAACAAATTATGCTTTTACAATAATAATAATTAGGTAAATACAAATAAACAAATAAATACAATAATAAATAAAATAAATACAGAGCGATCTTTTATTTTGGATTTGAATACCTAAACTATAAATCATTAAGTTTATACTAATTTTGAACGAATAAAAATAGAAATATTTAATGAACACAATTAAATTTGCGGCAATTCAGGGTAACAACGACGCAGTATTAGAATCGTCATCTGAGCTGCAACTGAACCCGAAATCATCACTATCAGTTTCAATTCCAACATTAATAATTAACGATTCTGTAACAAAGTCCATAAAAACTTCGTTTTCGTAATATTCGTCTTCCAGTTTCTTGACGTTAGCGCACACCTTGTTCCAATCTTCTACCGTAATGGAGGCAAATTTTTCTTCCGCTAATTTTTTCGCATCTTCTAACTTAAAAGTTACATTGTGGGATGCTACAAAATTTTTACGGTAGCCCAAATCATCTCGATTGGGTTAAGTTCGGGGTGATAAGGGGTAATCTTAACACAGTATGACCAGCTGCCTGCATTATTGTGTCTATTTTGAATTTTTAAGTTTGTTTTGTTGTTTTTTATTAAAAATAAAGTTCAGCTTTAGTCAAATCCAATGATGCGGGAATATCGTTTTGCGTTAACCAGTCAATCATCACTTGTTTTCTGCTGTTTGAATTGGGCGCTGGATTTATTTGGACATTATGGTATGGCGCGTTGTCAATCACTAACACCGATTTTTCTGGCAAATTTGGTATCAGCTTTTCGGTGAGCCATTTTTCGTAATTATTGAAATTCATCTCATGATGATAATCTCCTGATTTGGTTCCAGATTTAAAATTAATAGTGCATTCTTCACAAAACCATGACTATCCCCTCCTGCATGCAACATAATTAATCGTTGTCCCTTAGAAATATTACCAAATAAACCATTTCTTGTTTTGTCGGTCCACGATTTTGAAACTGTATGGCTGCCATGGATGTAAGTTTCGTCCATGTAAATGATTGGTCGATTGTCATTGCGGTACATTTTAATTTTTTCAAAAAGCAATTCTTAAGTGTCTTATATCGGGCTTCTCTTGTAATAATTTTCGATTATTTTCAGCCGAAGAAAATTTAAACCCCATTTTTTAATAATTTTGTGTAGTGAAGACCTGCCACCGACATAATCTAAATCTTCTTTTAATTTTTGTAACAAATTCTTAAGAGTTACCCGTTGGTTGTTTGTTTTATGGTAATTATAAATGATACGCCTAATGTGATGCAGTTCTGTTTCATGTATGTCAGTAATTGGAAATTTTTTCTTTCGCTTCCTTTTTGGAGATTTAAAAACATTGGCGTCCTCTTCAGCTTCAGGATCATTTGGTGCGTCATTCCCTTCCTTGATAATTTTGTAAAGCATACTCTGTGAAACACCTGTAGCCGCTGATAAATGGCTTTTTAACTCAACCTCAGAAGCATCTATGATGTTCACTTCATTGTTGGCAATTTTTTAAAATATTGAAAAACTTTAAACACTACTTCGCGAGTTTGAGCACTAATAGCTTTTCCCTGTCCTAACTTTGACATTTTCTTAATTTAAAACTAAATATATAGACCTAGCTATGCAAGTAAACTGATAATGTTCAACTAATACTCATTTTTACCCGGTTGCGTAAAGCATAATCTTTAGTTAACAAAAGATATTAACAATTTGTTAGCCAATCAGAGGATTTAAGATTTAAATTTTAACCAATCAGAAAGACATTTACTTAACAATAGAATTAATTTTGTTTTGTACATCCAAGCTTTTGTATTCTAAATTAGTCATTTTAAAAGAAAGTTTTACATTCCAATGATATGAATTTTGACCCGGAAGTGTAGTTATTAAATTAAAATTAGAAAGATAAAAGATAATTTATTTATTATTAGATAAGATTTATATTGTTAACGCACATTACGAACTTAACATCTTTTAGGCATAATTATGTTAATAACAATTAGCAAACGACGTCATTATAATCATATAAAAATTAAAATTGAATAAATGAATGTGAAGCAATATTTTAAATATCTACGGTGTACCTACGCTGATATCTTATACCGCCAGTGTTTCATGCTGGAATAACCAACAGTTACGAAATCATTTTACCTTTGAGTGTACAACCGGGTCCCTACTCCAACACCTTACCTGCGCAACGTGCAACTTTTTCTACAGTTACAATGGATTGCCTGTACATGTATACAAGAAGAGTTCTATAAATATATTATATGTATCTATAAAATGTCAAAAGTTAATATAATAAATAAAAATGTATAATATAAAATAAAAGACACATAAAGTTAAAAAATATATACTTTGGAACCTATTACAAGATAAATATTTTTCTATTGATAATTGCAACGGGTACACCTACAGTTGAAACGAATTTGTGTCGTAATAGGTAGCAATTCTTTATATCATTTGCTCTTATAACTCTTTTGAATTCAATACAGTTTAGGTTTCGAACGGATAAAGGCAGTTTGTTATAAAGTCTAATGCCCATGAAATGTTTGTCGTTAACTGATAATCTGTGAGATGGAACATTCAAGTTACCTCTACATCTAGTTTCATACTCATGACCTGCACCAAGGTTTGTTTATTTATGTATATTTTTTTTTAACGTTGATGAGTGATTGGAATATAATACACGACGGCAGAGTCATTATTGAGTAATTTCGGAAAAACTGAACGCAACTTTCAAAATAAGGAATCTTAGCAACAGCACGAATAGTTTTTTCTGTTATTTAAATATTCTGTTTATATTAGTTTTTGATGTATTATACCAGACTAGCAAACAATAAGTCATAAGGTTGTGAAATAATGAATGATAAGCAATTAAAGCGGCACTTTCGTCGACGTAGTTATAGTAGTTTCAGGATCTCCTGGCGGTTGCCCCTCCATGCGCAGAAAACTTAAATTCGTGCTGCACATTCGAAAAAAACGCTATTATTCAACTCACAAATGTAGTCATCACAGTAGCCATTTGCTTTTTTGCTTTCCGTTGTGATTATTCTAATTTTGAGCTTTTCCTCCTTTTCCAAAACAATTCAACGCATTGCTAAGGAAGGTATATCGGAACCTGAAGGTAGCAAGTTTGAGTCACCTCGAAAAACGATTAACAAGCCAGCACCTAAATCTACCATCGACAAGTGTGATGAAAAAGTTGTGATACGAATAATTCACAATTTTGTGTACATTCAAAAGCAAAAGCCAACAATGGAAAAGGTGTTTGCGGCTGTTCAAGAAGAAGGTGTCCATGTAACAGGAAAATTAAGTATGTTTCGTTGTATTATAAAGAAGACAAGACAACAGGAAGGTCTTGGTGGAAACTTCCGCAATAAGATCGAAACGCACCACGTTCCTAAGAAGAATAAAAAGTTCCGTGAAGAAGACAGAAACATTGTTTATAGTGATAAATCTTATCTGCACAGTTCTCATTCAAGTTCACATGGATGATACGATGACAGTAGCAAGGGAGCAAAAGCTCCTGTTTTAAAAGGACAGCGCCTGATAATGTGGCCCCCCTGTGAGGGGAAAAAAGGATTCGTACCTAACGCATTGCTAATGTTTAAATCAGGATCAAAGTCAGGTGATTATCATGATGACACGAACTCTAAAAACTATATTAAATGGTTAACTGAAAAACTAATTCCAAATATTGAACCTAACTCTGTGTTAGTAATCGACAATGCGTCCTACCACAACATACGTACCGACCCTAATCCAACATGTGTCTGGAAGAAAGCAGATTTGCAAAACTGGTTAAGTGATAGTGGGATTATATTTCAAAACTGTGAAACAAAACCAGAACTCTTTGACAAAATTAAAATCAATCAACCACTTCAGAAAAATTATTTAATCGACAAACTAATGGCTGAACATAATCATTCAGTAATCAGACTGCCCTCTTATCATCCGGAGTTGAATCCAATAGAATTAATTTGGGCCCAAATTAAAAATTATGTAGCAAATCATAATGTTACTTTTAAATTTGAAGATGTGTGAAAATTAGCAAAGAATAAATTTAAATCAATTGGTCGTGAAAATGGGAAGCTGTATGCAAACACACACAAAAGGTTGAAGAGGAATATTTAAAAAGAGAAGGTTTTATCGATGAAGTAGAAGATCCGATATTTACAGTTAATACCGGTGAACGTGAGGAAGAATTTACTAGTAGTGATTCGGAATCTATATAATAATCAGTTACATACTGTGATATAGCTTATCGTTAATTACTCCTTTTGGTTATTTGGAAGGTGAAGCAATTGCGAATTCACAGCATGTTATCACTTGTGGCATTTTGAAGAGAACCTCCGAAATATGTGTGTTGTGCCTAAAAAGCAGTGCTTTTCAAGATAAACGACATAAAATAAAGGGACAATGTAACAGAATGCGATTTATTTATCTATGCATCTAAAGATAATAGTTTTATTAATGTTAAAGTGCAATACGATAAAGATTTTATACAAAATTTAATTTTAAAGTTTCACTCTATAATAACAAAATGATTCATGTTATTTGTACAGAAGAAAAAAAGAAAATAAAGTATTATGATCTTACGTTGTAAGGGTTATTCTGCTCTTTTGGGGCACCATAACAGTCACATCACAGTACAGTGACTAAATTACAATGTAATGTATAACCATAAAAGTAACAATAACAACACAAGTTACATCGAACTCTGTACATATACAAGTCCACTAAAATCCACATAAAAAAACCAAACACAGATTCAATACCTCTTATTAACTGCACAACGTAATGGCAATCATCTATAAACTAGTAATAAGTTCACGTCATAAATTTGTCATCTCGTAATATTGTATGTGTTAGTGTTCATAGATAACGATGCAGAATTACTAAAGTGGTTGAGAATTTTGTAAAACTTATCACTGGCAAATATTGGGATAGAACTGCAGTGGTCTTTAATCCGTGTGTTTGATTTCTTTCATATATTCTTAAATAGACGAGTTAGATTTACGATCAAGAAAGTATTCAAATTTACCGACCTGATAATAGCCCAGATTAAAGATACATTATCACTTCTTCATTTTCTATCTATCCGTTGGAGTTGGTGTAATTTGTAGTAATGAAATTATAACCACTGAGTAAATATTATAATTAATTTTGTTCTCCTTATTCAAAACAGCTGATGTACAGGCTAGGTTATGTTTACAACAGTTTGTAACTAAAAAAAATTTTTAAAATAAAAGTGTTCAGTCGATAATCAATACATACCTAAGTACCAATTATTAATTTTACGTTCAATAATTATAATATTAACTTAAAATGCTTTAAATAATTAAACGTGTATTATTATGTAGTCAACATATTTAGGATGGCACTTTAGCTACCGACGCTTCCCGATATATTCGTTCGTGCCTACTTTTCAAATTGTTTAAAATTCCGCCCCACATCTTTATAAAGGTCAACCGCCAGGAGATCCTGAAACTACTATATTAATTTTTGTTATGGCATATACACTACGTGATAATTTGTTTTCTAAAGCGTCTACATGCGCATCCCAAGACAATGATGAGTCTATAATTATCCCGAGAAATTTAGTACTGGATTTTACGATCTTTTTTCCGAAACCAAATTCTTAAAAATATTAGTTTTGTTCTCGTTCATTTTAAGTTCATTTGAGCTGAACCGTTTTTCCGCTTTTCCGAGTTGATCTTTTAAAATTTCAAGACAATCTTCATAACTTTGGCTATTGTTAATAAGAGTTGTATCATCAGCGAATAATAACGTATAAGTTTTTAAGTTTAAACTCAGATCATTTATATATATTAAAAATAGGATAGGACCCTGAAGAACACCCCTACCAAATATTTCTTTATGACTATCACATCCGTCATATCTTACATACTGAACCCTATTTTTAAGATAACTTTTAAAAAATTTTAATACAATACCCCGTATGCCATAGTGTTCCAGTTTTTCAATTAGTATTTTGTGTGACACACAATCAAACGCCTTAGTCAGATCTACAAATGCGGCCATAGGACCTTTGCCAACTTCCAACCCCTCAGTTACTAAACTAATAACTTGCATCATCGCTTGTGATTGGCTCATTAGTTGCGTTGCTAAGATTTTTTCAAAAATTTTCGCAAATATCGGCGATACAGATATTAGCCTGTAGTTACCTACCACATTCGGATCACCTGATTTAAAAGATTGGAATTAATTTCGAAGTTTTTAGCTTTTCAGGAAATGTACCAATACACCAATTGAACTTGCTATAGAATCCATAAACTTTTATTGGAAAAAAATACAAAAATTTACCAAAATTCCTAAAGACATTTTCATTTTATTTTAAAATCAAGTTACTTTATTTATGAAAATCAAATTTTTTCTCAAACCTTTGGAGTAGCTATGGGTCATCCACTTTCTAGCACAATATCAGACCTTGTATTACAAAAAATAGAGTTAGATAATCTAAAAATTTTCAATAACATTATCTTATACAGTGTCCGCCATAAAGTTGGAACCATATGGCAATTTTTTTTATTATTGTAGTTAAAAAAAACTTTGGGGATCACTTCTGCTTCTGAAATAACTTAAAATGCGCCAAGTCAAAGTTGACAGGTAACATCTGTCAATTGTCAAGTTTGTAATTTTGGAAAAAAATGTCCTAGAAATGGGTCAATTTGTTAAAATTTTGAAAAATGTTACCGATTTTGAGAGAGAAATTTTGATGTTCAATAAATTTCATATTTTCGTATTTTTTATTTACCCCCGTAACTGGCTACTTTAAAAACATTTAAAACGGTTTAAAGCAGTATAAAGGCTACCATTCTATTGCATATTATGATCATAATATTCGTACGTAAGTTGGTTTTGATGATTATTGATATTCTCAACTAAAAAGAGGTAGTCTCTGGATTATTTTCCAAATTTCAAAAATCAGAAATTGTTTTTCAACTTTTTCTTTATTAAAATTTAGTTGGATAGTACAAAATGGTTTTAATTATAATTTGTATATCTTAACACATAACGACTACTTCAAAATTACAAACAATGAATAGGGATGAATAAAAAATACGAAAATATAAAATTTATTGAACATCAAAATTTCTCTCTCAAAATCGGCACATATGCATAAAATGTGATTAGCATCATAATTTCCTAGTAACATTTTTTAAAATTTTAACAAATTGACCCATTTTTAGGACATTTTTTTTCAAAATTACGAACTTTACAATTGACAGATGTTAACTGTCAACTTTGATTTAGCGCATTTTAAGTTATTTCAGAATCAGAAGTGATTGCCCCCAAAGTTCTTTTTAACTACAATAATAAAAAAAATTGCCATATGGTTCCAACTTTATGGCGGACACTGTATAAACGATACGTTGATGATATTATTATCATAGCTCACCAAGACCAAATTAATAATATTCATAATAAATTTAACAATTGCCATCCTAGACTTAAACTTACAATAAAATGGAAAATAATAATAGAACCATTAATTTCCTAGATCTAACCATACAAATAAATAACAATAACAAAATTGAAACAAATTGGTATAGGAAAAATATCAAAACAGAACGATTTTTAAATTTTAATTCTTTTACAACTAACAAATATAAAGTTAGTGTAATTAACTCACTTATTGATAGATCTATTATTTTATCGGAACCTAAACATCACAAACCTAATCAAATTAAAATTAAATCTATGCTTATTAAAAATAAATACCATATTAATTATATTGACAAACATATAAAAATATACTGCATAAAATTAAAAATACCAATAAAGAACAATACAAAATATAGATTTACAAACAAATTTTTAGGCCCAGAATTTAATAAGGATTACACTCCCAATAATTTAGAAAAAAATTTATTAATATTCTTTATATTCCTGTAATATCCAAAAAATATAAAAAATACTACTAAATTACAACCTACTAACAACTTATAACAATCACAACACTATCACAAAAATTTCTTTAGAAATTTAAAAGCAAACCGATATTTTACAACAATCCAACTTAGTATACAAAATAAATTGTCAAAATTGTGGTAAAATGTACATTGGACAAACTAAACAATATCTATATAAGAGAATAAACCAACATAATCACTGAATCAAAATTAAAAAGAATTTTCCACAAAAACCCAACACTGCATTATCAGACCATGCTGTTAATCAATTTCATAACTTCGATTTTAAAAGGCCTGAAATATTAGAAAAAGAACAAAATTACTTTAAAAGATTCATTCTAGAAGTGTTACATATAAAAAAACTTACAACATACAGTAAATTATACAACTGATATTGAGAACCTAAATCTTATTTACCATAACTTAATCAACTAAAATATAGCATTTTTAAAACAGGTTTATTAATGATTAAAAATAAAATTTACAAAAATATTGAAAAATAATTAAAACTATTTTCTTTATAACATACTGTACATAAAATTCACTACCATCATGATGTTGAAACTAAATAACTAACTTCAATATTAAGTCTGACATTTTCATTTAAAAACATTAAATAAAATTGTCTCTAATAATACTACAATAAAAATGAGTGTATTTACATGAGGTGTGTAAATTTCACCTCACCAATCTACTAACTACTATGATAAAATTAAATTAATTATGTTAGTGTATTGTTTATAATCAATATTTTTTCATTATAATAAAATACAGGTGCGTAGAAGTTATTCTCTCCCTTGCCTAACTAATTTGATTGTATTTCTTTTCTTTTAGATATATAACTTGTTTGAAAAAGCTGTCTTAAAGAACAGTGAAACGTTACTACTATGTGTCCGAGGAAAATAAAATTACATGATATTTAAGGATTGTTAACATTTTTATACAGTTGTTTATATTCACCTACTACTTAATTACATAAAATATATTGTTATCCAGAATAGTGGTATTTTGATTATCTTCTTGTTAACCATAAAATCGTTATTGATATCTGATTAAATATTTTTAAATTTCATCAACTGACAAAAATTTGATTTTAGAAACAAAACATTAATTCTATTTCTCATGATTTGCCATCGTCACTATACCGGAAATGTTTTTAAGTAAAAAAGTGTTACTGAAATGTTAAACATATATTTGGCGCCCGAGCAGAGACTTTGTAACTTTGTTTATCCAGTTCAAATAATTGCAACTCAATGTTCAAAACGTATTTTTCTAAGTGAAAGTTTAATTGGAAGAATTTAAATAAATCAATAAGATTTGTAACTACAATTATTAAATTATAAGACGTTAGTCAAATTGGAAATTCCAAAATTTCAAAAAATTATTTGCGATCGAATGATTTGTTATTATAGTTAATTGAGATTATCGAACAACAAAGCGTAGTGTGTGGTCTTTTTTAAATAAGACGAAGAATCTTTAACACATAGTAACTTCGAGTCAAGTTGTTAAAAATTAAATGAAATGATCAAACGGTTACATAAATAGCTGACAAATCCATGTCTCAATTTCATTCAAAATGTTACGGTTAAAATTTTCCCATTGGTGGATTCTTTTAATTCACAAATATTATCGAGAGGACGAGCGGACATTTTGCGATTTTCTTCGATTGGGCGCTTTTCGGCGTGCTTCGTGAAGCTAAAAGTTTACATTTAAAGTATTAAACTGGTTTCAATAATTCCAAGTTAAATTAAGTGTGTAAATGTAAATCTGACCGCATTCGCTGTAAGTACTTTTTTTTCCATTTCTTTCGTTGTCTCATGGTTGTGTTAATTCTAATTACGACGTATGCTTTAACACGTGTCTTGACCTCATACTCTACTTGTGTATTATAATCTGGATAATTTCTGGGGATCCTGGAATAGCTAGTTAATAATCATTCGTTATAAAACGTGACGACTACCACGGTTTCACTTATATTTAAACTGCCAAAGGCCGATGAACTCAGCCGGCTAAGGGATCGTTTACGCTGCATACTTGCTGCTTCGAGAAAACATATCTGCCTTTCGTACTTCGTCGTCTAGTTCTCCTAAGGAAAATCCTGAGGCTACCTATCTTTTGAGGCTGTCAACTACTGTCGTTAGCAAGAACCTTCCTTATCAAAACTGCATACTTCAGTACACAGTTAAGTTTACTGGTTAAGAAACCTTCACTATTCATGCGTATGAAGCTCACGTACATGTTACATTAAACGGTTTAAATTCCTAGCATATAAGTAAATTTTTATTCGGGGTAGACTACACCACCGACGCTTGGTTTTGTTTGTAAATAATTTCATAAAAACTTGGGCGCTTTAGATAAAGTGGGTGAAACTAAAACAAAAGGCTTTTTCGTTTGGCGGGAGCTACTTACCGTGCTAGTCCGAGTTTGACGTGTGACATCGAGTTTCTTTAGTATCCAATCCTCAATTGGAACGCTAACTTTAATTTGGGGTGTAACAAACAAAAGCTTAACTGAATTTCGACATATTGATTGCGAGCTTTAATTAAACTGTTGTTGTTGACGCCCGTAAGTCTTATGCGACAGAATCTCTTACTTTGCACATATTCTCTTAGTACTGTAAGTTTTATTTGCTACATTTAATTGTCTTTTTGGCTCTTTAATTGGTGTTCGTTTTAGCGTATTAGACCTTAAGTAAAACCTATTGAATTCCTGTTGGTCGGTTTTATTTCTTTCTATTACCCAGCAGGTGGCGCCTCGTTAGGCAGCAGTTTATTTCTTTTAGTTTCTTAAGGACCTCCCTAACTCACCAACTAAGCTGGGCACTGCTGAGCTAACTACTATAAATACTGGATTCTCCACGAATTTAGTGCGTTGTTTCGAGCCAAATAGTATTGTTCTTCTCTCTATGTTGTATTGCTAGAGCCGTCGCTTTTTTTATTATTATTTGTAAACTACAACCGTTACAAAAACTGGAAGATGTGTTTGAGAATATAAATACGCAGCACTGTTCGAAATCACAACTGCTCTTATTAGTAGTTTTGGTTCAATAAAAAATCATCAAATTGAGAAGCAAAACGAAACTCAAAAAATCAACGTTGAGAACAACGATTGTGTGAAGTTACCAAAAATCAATTTACCGGGTTTCAATCGTAAGATTGAGAAATGGATTACGTTTTGTGGCTCCTACAATTGCAAAATTCACTCTAACCCAAAAATTCACCCGGTTCAAACATTTTTATATCAGAGGTAATACGTTGTTGGAGACCATCTTTGGTGATTAAATCAATTCTTGTCATCAGAAAATTTTGATATTGCATAGGATATTTCATTACGAGTCTAAAAATTTTTGTGCAAGATGGAAATTTTCTGTGGTGGTAGGGCTATCTTTCTTTAATACTAAATTATCTACATACCCAGAACACAAATAAATAAAATCTAAGATACTAAATCAAAAACATGTGTGCCAATCGTGGTTAAAGAATATTTAAATATTGTTACGGTTTTATTTTCCAAATTTAGACGTATGTCGTTTGCCGTCTTCACACGTGTATCGCGAGTAGTACTGTATGTTGCGACGAAAGTCGTATTTGCGCGCATGTTGCTAATTTTCTATTAGCGGAAAGAAAAATTCAACTGGATTTTGGAGACGTACAGTGGACATTTTCCTTTTTCGTTTGATACTTGAGGGTGTCTTTAGCATACTGTGAAAAAATTAGTTAATGTTGGTTTCACGAATTCCAATACAAATTGACGTTTAAGTTTAATCAGGCTAGATTCACCGTAAGTATATTGGGTTTTTCTTATTTGTTTTAATTTTAATTGCTGCATATGCTTTTAGCACGTTGTGTTTGACATTATGTGCTCGTTGGGTATTGTACTTGGATAACTCTTGAGAGTGTTGCAGTGGCTGATTAAGAACCTTTTCTATAAATGAAAGGCAACACCACGGTTTCGCATTAATTAAGCAGCAACCACCGGTGAATACCACGTCTACAGAGTTTGGTTATGCTGCATACTTCTAGCGAGAAAATCAATCGCCTTCTGTTCTTCTCCGCAAGTTTTTAGCTTTTCAGGAAATGTACCAATATGCCAATTAAACTTGCTAAAGAATCCATAAACTTTTATTGAAAGAAATACAAATATTTACTAAAATTCCTAAAGACATTTTCATTTTATTTTAAAATCAAGTCACTTTATTTATGAAAATCCAATTTTGACTTGGCGCATTTTAAGTTATTTCAAAAGCAGAAGTGATTGCCCCGCAAAGTTTTTTTTTTTAACTACAATAATAAAAAATTGCCATATGGTTCCAACTTTATGGCGGACACTGTATAATCGATACGTTGATGATATTATTATCATTGCTCATCAAGACCAAATTAATAATATTCATAATAAATTTAACAATTGCCATCCTAGACTTAAATTTACCATAGAAATGGAAAATAATAATAGAACCATTAATTTTCTGGATCTAACCATACAAATAAATAACAATAACAAAATTGAAACAAATTGGTACAGGAAAATTATTAAAACAGAACGATTTTTAAATTTTAATTCTTTTTACAACTAACAAATATAAAGTTAGTGTAATTAACTCACTTGTTGATAGATCTATTATTTTATCCGAACCTAAACATCACAAACCTAATCGAAATAAAATTAAATCTATGCTTATTAAAAATAAATACCCTATTAACCTATTTATAGGTGCTGTTTAAAATGGTTGCCATTTTCCCTAATGCAAAATTGGCACTTTTGCGAAATTTTGTTCAAGGCATTTAAAATTATTATGATGACCTGTAAATATATATACGCGTTATTGGTTATTGGTTTTTACTATAAGTTTAATAAAAATAAATCTGTTTGGCTTTTTAGTTTCTAGGCTTATTTAAAAAAAAGGAGTTTCTAATCTTCGATTGGGAACAAAGTGCCGACTATTATACATTTCTGGAAAGCTCTCAATGAGTGGAATGTAAATACAAATTGACATACAGGGTGTCCTATTTAAAAATCCTAACTTTGGTAACTTTCTCAAAAATGGGGACACTTAGAAAAAAACTAAGCACGTCACTGGATTCTGCATAAAAAAATGTGTAAGATTCCGTTTTTATCTAGCCGATAACTTATCAGATACCTGAATTACAGAGGGTGTCTGAAAATGCACACTTTTCAATTTCACTCTGTATTTCAAAAACAAAGAGGGCCATAATAAATCTGTCTGCGCCATCGTTTGTTTTACAAAAAAGTGACACAAGTTCGCGAAAAAATTTAATTTTAGAAACAAAACATTAATTGTATTTCTCATGATTTGCCATCGTCACTATACCGGGAAATGTTTTAAAGTAAAAAGTGTTACTGAAATGTTAAACATATATTTGGCGCCCGAGCAGACTTTGTAACTTTGTTTATCCAGTTCAAATAATTGCAACTCAATGTTCAAAACGTATTTTTCTAAGTGAAAGTTTAATTGGAAGAATTTAAATAAATCAATAAGATTTGTAACTACAATTATTAAATTATAAGACGTTAGTCAAATTGGAAATTCCAAACATTTCAAAAAATTATTTGCGATCGAATGATTTGTTATTATAGTTAATTGCGATTATCGAACAACAAAGCGTAATGTGTGGTCTTTTTTAAATAAGACGATGAATCTTTAACACATAGTAACTTTGAGTCAAGTTGTTAAAATTTAAATGAAATGATCAAACGGTTACATAAATAGCTGACAAATCCATGTCTCAATTTCATTCAAAATGTTACGGTTAAAATTTTCCCATTGGTGGATTCTTTTAATTCACAAATATTATCGAGAGGACGAGCGGACATTTTGCGATTTTCTTCGATTGGGCGCTTTTCGGCGTGCTTCGTGAAGCTAAAAGTTTACATTTAAAGTATTAAACTGGTTTCAATAATTCCAAGTTAAATTAAGTGTGTAAATGTAAATCTGACCGCATTCGCTGTAAAGTACTTTTTTTCATTTTCGTTGTTTCATGGTTGTGTTAATTCTAATTACGACGTATGCTTTAACACGTGTCTTGACCTCATACTCTACTTGTGTATTATAATCTGATAATTTCTGGGGATCCTGGAATAGCTAGTTAATAATCATTCGTTATAAAACGTGACGACTACCACGGTTTCACTTACATTTAAACTGCCAAGCCGATAAACTCAACCGGCTAAGGGATCGTTTACGCTGCATACTTGCTGCTTCGAGAAAACATATCTGCCTTTCGTACTTCGTCGTCTAGTTCTCCTAAGGAAAATCCTGAGGCTACCTATCTTTTGAAGCTGTCAACTACTGTCGTTAGCAAGAACCTTCCTTATCAAAACTGCATACTTCAGTACACAGTTAAGTTCACTGTTTAAGAAACCTTCACTATTCATGCGTATGAAGCTCACGTACATGTTACATTAAACGGTTTAAATTCCTAGCATATAAGTAAATTTTTATTCGGGGTAGACTACACCACTGACGCTTGGTTTTGTTTGTAAATAATTTTATAAAAACTTGGGCGCTTTAGATAAAGTGGGTAAAACTAAAACAAAAGGCTTTTTCGTTTGGCGGGAGCTACTTACCGTGCTAGTCCGAGTTTAACGTGTGACATCGAGTTTCTTTAGTAACCAATCCTCAATTGGAACGCTAACTTTAATTTGGGGTGTAACAAACAAAAGCTTAACTGAATTTCGACATATTGATTGCGAGCTTTAATTAAACTGTTGTTGCTAACGCCCGTAAGTCTTATGCGACAGAATCTTTACTTTGCACATATTCTCTTAGTACTGTAAGTTTTATTTGCTACATTTAATTGTCTTTTTGGCTCTTTAATTGGTGTTCGTTTTAGCGTATTAGACCTTAAGTAAAACCTATTGAATTCCTGTTGGTCGGTTTTATTTCTTTCTATTACCCAGCAGGTGGCGCCTCGTTAGGCAGCAGTTTATTTCTTTTTAGTTTCTTAAGGACCTCCCTAACTCACCAACTAAGCTGGGCACTGCTGAGCTAACTACTATAAATACTGGATTCTCCACGAATTTAGTGCGTTGTTTCGAGCCAAATAGTATTGTTCTTCTCTCTATGTTGTATTGCTAGAGCCGTCGCTTTTTTTTATTATTATTTGTAAACTACAACCGTTACAAAAACTGGAAGATGTGTTTGAGAATATAAATACGCAGCACTGTTCGAAATCACAACTGCTCTTTTTAGTAGTTTCGGTTCAATAAAAAATCATCAAATTGAAAAGCAAAACGAAACTCAAAGAATCAACGTTGAGAACAACGATTGTGTGAAATTACCAAAATCAATTTACCGGGTTTCAATCGTAACATTGAGAAATGGATTACGTTTTGTGGCCCCTAAATTGCAAAATTCACTCTAACCCAAAAATTCACCCGGTTCAAAACATTTTTATATCAAAGGTAATACGTTGTTGGAGACCATCTTTGGTGATTAAATCAATTCTTGTCATCAGAAAATTTTGATATTGCATAGGATATTTCATTACGAGTCTAAAAAATTTTTGTGCAAGATGGAAATTTTTGTGGTGGTAGGGCTATCTTTCTTTTAATACTAAATTATCTACATACCCAGAACACAAATAAATAAAATCTAAGATACTAAATCAAAACATGTGTGCCAATCGTGGTTAAAGAATATTTAAATATTGTTACGGTTTTATATTCCAAATTTAGGACGTATGTCGTTTGCCGTCTTCACACGTGTATCGCGAGTAGTACTGTATGTTGCGACGAAAGTCGTATTTGCCTGCATGTTGCTAATTTTCTATTAGCGGAAAGAAAATTCAACTGATTTTGGAGACGTACAGTGGACATTTTCCTTTTTCGTTTGATACTTGAGGGTGTCTTTAGCATACTGTGAAAAAATTAGTTAATGTTGGTTTCACGAATTCCAATACAAATTGACGTTTAAGTTTAATGAGGCTAGATTCACCGTGAGTATATTGGGTTTTTTCTTATTTGTTTTAATTTTAATTGCTGCATATGCTTTTAGCACGTTGTGTTTGACATTATGTGCTCGTTGGGTATTGTACTTGGATAACTCTCTTGAGAGTGTTGCAGTGGCTGATTAAGAACCTTTTCTATAAATGAAAGGCAACACCACGGTTTCGCATTAATTAAGCAGCATACCACCGGTGAATACCACGTCTACAGAGTTTGGTTATGATGCATACTTCTAGCGAGGAAATCAATCGCCTTCTGTTCTTCTCCGCAAGTTTTTAGCTTTTCAGGAAATGTACCAATATACCAATTGAACTTGCTAAATAATTCATAAACTTTTATTGGAAAGAAATACAAAATTTACAAAATTCCTAAAGACATTTTCATTTTATTTTAAAATCAAGTTACTTTATTTATGAAAATTTAATTTTTCTAAAACCTTTGAGTAGCTATGGGTCATCCACTTTCTAGCACAATATCAGACTTTGTATTACAAAAATAAAGTTAGATATTTTAAAAATTTTCAATAACATTATCTTATACAGTATTCAAAAATAAAATTGGAACAATATGGCAATTTTTTTATTATTGTAGTTAAAAAAACTTTGGGGTATCACTTCTGCTTCTGAAATAACTTAAAATGCGCCAAGTCAAAGTTGACAGGTAACATCTGTCAATTGTCAAGTTTGTAATTTTGGAAAAAATGTCCTAAAAATGGGTCAATTTGTTAAAATTGTGAAAAATGTTATGTTTGCTTTGCCGATTTTGAGAGACAAATTTTGATGTTCAATAAATTTCATATTTTCGTATTTTTTATTCACCCCGTAACTGGCTACTTTAAAAACATTTAAAACGGTTTAAAACAGTATAAAAGCTACCATTCCATTGCATATTATGATCATAATATTCGTACGTAAGTTGGTTTTGATGATTATTGATATTCTCAACTAAAAAAAGAGGTAGTCTCTGAATTATTTTCCAAATTTCAAAAAAATCAGAAATTGTTTTTTAACTTTTCTTTATTAAAATTTAGTTGGATAGTACAAAATGGTTTTAATTATAATTTGTATATCTTAACACATAACGACTACTTCAAAATTACAAACAATGAATAGGGAGGTGAATAAAAAATACGAAAAAATAAAATTTATTAAACATTAAAATTTCTCTCTCAAAATCGGCACATGTGCATAAAATTTGATTAGCATCATAATTTCCTAGTAACATTTTTTAAAATTTTAACAAATTGACCCATTTTTAGGACATTTTTTTTCAAAATTACGAACTTGACAATTGACAGATGTTAACTGTCAACTTTGATTTAGCGCATTTTAAGTTATTTCAGAAGCAGAAGTGATTGCCCTCAAAGTTCTTTTAACTACAATAATAAAAAAATTGCCATATGGTTCCAACTTTATGGCGGACACTGTATAAACGATACGTTGATGATATTATTATCATAGCTCACCAAGACCAAATTAATAATATTCATAATAAATTTAACAATTGCCATCCTAGACTTAAACTTACAATAGAAATGGAAAATAATAATAGAACCATTAATTTCCTAGATCTAACCATACAAATAAATAACAATAACAAAATTGAAACAAATTGGTATAGGAAAATATCAAAACAGAACGATTTTTAAATTTTAATTCTTTTTACAACTAACAAATATAAAGTTAGTGTAATTAACTCACTTATTGATAGATCTATTATTTTATCGGAACCTAAACATCACAAACCTAATCAAATTAAAATTAAATCTATGCTTATTAAAATAAATACCATATTAATTATATTGACAAACATATAAAAAATATACTGCATAAAATTAAAAATACCAATAAAGAACAATACAAAAATATAGATTTACAAACAAATTTTTTAGGCCCAGAATTTAATAATGATTACACTCCCAATAATTTAGAAAAAAAATTATTAATATTCTTTATATTCCTGTAATATCCAAAAATATAAAAATACTACTAAATTACAACCTACTAACAACTTATAACAATCACAACACTATCAAAAAAATTTCTTTAAAAATTTAAAAAGCAAAACCGATATTTTACAACAATCCAACTTAGTATACAAAATAAATTGTCAAAATTGTGGTAAAATGTACATTGGACAAACTAAACAATATCTATATAAGAGAATAAACCAACATAATCACTGAATCAAAATTAAAAAGAATTTTCCACAAAAACCCAACACTGCATTATCAGACCATGCTGTTAATCAATTTCATAACTTCGATTTTAAAAGGCCTGAAATATTAGAAAAAGAACAAAATTACTTCAAAAGATCTATTCTAGAAATGTTACATATAAAAAAAAACTTACAACATACAGTAAATTATACAACTGATATTGAGAACCTAAATCTTATTTACCATAACTTAATCAACTAAAATATAGCATTTTTAAAACAGGTTTATTAATGATTAAAAATAAAATTTACAAAAAATATTGAAAAATAATTAAAACTACTTTCTTTTATAACATACTGTACATAAAATTCACTACCATCATGATGTTGAAACTAAATAACTTACTTCAATATTAAGTCTGACATTTTCATTTAAAAACATTAAATAAAATTGTCTCTAATAATACTACAATAAAAATGAGTGTATTTACATGAGGTGTGTAAATTCCACCTCACCAATCTACTAACTACTATGATAAAATTAAATTAATTATGTTAGTGTATTGTTTATAATCAATATTTTTTCATTATAATAAAATACAGGTGCGTAGAAGTTATTCTCTCGCTTGCCTAACTAATTTGATTGTATTTTTTTTCTTTTTAGATATATAACTTGTTTGAAAAAGCTGTCTTAAAGAATAGTGAAACGTTACTACTATGTGGCAGAGAAAAATAAAATTACATGATTTTTCTCAACACTAATATTTAAGGATTGTTAACATTTTTATACAGTTGTTTATATTCACCTACTACTTAATCAAATATAAAATACAACTTACTAAATTGAATTTTTTTATTTTTTTAGTATTTTATCCCATTCTATTAATTTATTGTATAAAGTTATTTTTACTTTAAAATAAATACGCAAACACTTATACAAATTAAAAGTTTGTATCGAAATAATCTAGAACATTCAATTAAACAAAATAATAATTGATCTTAATAAAGCTTCACTTTATTACAAAGTAGTTGTCCTTACCCAGTTTCACATATATTTATTAAAAGTAATGAAAACAGTTAACTAAAAATTTCATATAGTTTCAAAAACAATGTAAATTTAAGATTTAAATTTATACAGTTGATTTAAAAGTTAATGAAATTATGAAGGAACTAGATTTTCAGTACGCGTTTAGTCCTTTAAACAAACTCATGGCTGTAACTGGTTATTTTCGTTTATTTACAAGCAAAAATTTTTTATATTGGAATTGGGGTTGCAAATTAATTACAATTTCAATATGCATAGCACACTACTGTTACAATCCTTTAGTTGAAAAGAACTTGGACCAATTTATTTTTAATTTATTCTTTAAGTACCAGTACATTTTAATATTTGTGATTTTATCCATGTCTGTAAAGTACAACAAATGTATGATTCAAATATTAGAAGATATAGTCAACATAGACATAATTTTCAAGAATAAACGTTCGATTAAAATAAATTATGTTTTAGCAAGAACGCGGTTGTTATTATTAGTATTAGGTTGGTATAGTTCACTCTTATTTAATTTTTCAAGTTCTAGTTTGGCCGTAATTCTTGACAATATGGGCACCAGCGACTTTAAAACTACATACGTATTTTACCTTACATCGCTGCACGGTGCAAACACAAATTTTTATTTTTTTTATATTATCGGAATTGAAACACCGAATTGCGTTTCTCCGTGAATCCATACATATTGTAGAAACTGAAAGAATTAATGCGAAGTACGTTATCAAATTAAACAAACAATTGTACGACAGGATTTGGAAAGTTGCAAAGGAAATTAATCGTGTGTTTGAAACGTTTCTATTGCTAAAAATTTTATATTGTTCAATATGTGTACTTTTTGGAAGTTTTTGGTTTACTAACTGCTCTTTTAATGGAAAACGTATACACTACTTTCGTTATGGAGGTAATGGAGTGTGGATTATTTTATCAACGGCCGATTTAGTAATGGTTTTGTGTCAATTTTGTCTTTTTTCTGATGAGGTAAGGGTAAGTAAAAATATATTTAGAACTGATAAGTTTAACTATTTAATAATTTTATCTGTATATTTCTGTCGGGTATAGCTTTTTTTGCTTACTTTCAAAATGACTTAAACATCGAAATTTATTATATATATATCTTTTTTTATAAAGTGAAATTTGTACATAGTTTTTATTTATATCTATAAATAGTACAAAATTTCGACTATGTGACAAATAGTGGGATGACTTAGAGTGTAGTCAATCACATTTCTTTTAAAAATATTTACTTGTTCTTGTAATGTAAGCACGTTTTCATTGGTAAGTGCAAAATCTAAATATTGAAGTTTCAGGACACTTTCAAACATTGTTAAATGTCCTTGTATCCATGCAATAAAATTGTTAGTGTTAACATGTTTTTCATAATCTGTTCGTCTTGAGTCAAACTGTGCTTGCTCTATTGGATGAAATTGTGAAGTGGGGTAATATTTGCTGACCACCGGCACTTTTGTTTTTGTTTTGCACCTAACCTCCATTCTCGAAACTTGCAAGTAGGTGCAAAATTATCATGTCCATGATCTACAAATTTTGCATCGTCCTAATGCAGACAGTCAACATTCACATGCACCATTTATAACGGCCCCCGACATATCATTTCATACAACTTCTACAGCATAAAATACATTTTTACGAAATGATAAAAAGCACTTTGCTTTCAAATGGTAACAATTGTGCACTTTTGCCTCATACACTTCATAAATGTAGTCACTACTAAGAAACTGGAATCCTCTTCTAAAAGGTTTCTTAGTAGTAGCTTCATGTTGAACCTCGTAATCATCATTTTCATATTGCAGATCCGCAATATATGTGTATATAGGGTCCTTTTTGAAGTACTTTGGTATAGCACGTGAAGGAAATTTGGCTCACAAAAGAGGTGCATTGGTACAGTGCCACTGCTACATTCGTTATTTGTTTTGACTAGGTTACGTTTGACATCGTACTACTTGCCACCGTCAACGCCCAAAAAATGTGGTTTTTACGACCAGCAGCAGTACAATTAATAACTCTAAAGATTAAAATAAAATTTTAAAAAACCAGAACAATAAGCTTTTAAAAACACATACCTTTGGATTCACTCTCCTTTATTTCCAGTTTTCTTTAATCTACGCCATTCCAACCATCTCTGAAGGATAAAGTTTTTACAGTCTTCTATGTTTTGATAATAAGGCAACACAGCACCTGGCACATCTTTAAGTTCCAAACTTACAACCCTGAAAGTGTTGTCCGCTGTACCACTCATTTTAAGGAAAAAAATTTAATCTTAGGGAAATATAAACTTATAACCTCACTACTCACAATAACAATATAAGCTATAACAATAAGTAAACAACAACAAGTAACAATAAAAAACTAAAAAACAACAAGTAACAACAAATTCAACAACGCAAACGAATATTTCAGACTCGTGTACACACCGTGAACCCTTACCGAAAAGTAGGTTATATCTGTGGATATATCACTCAATTTTTTTACGATCGTTTTGGTATCCCTGTACAAAAAGGATATTTTGGGTAGAACTTTTGTCTGACTCTTTTTAAGGTCGTATTTACTTATACTGAAATTCTCTATTAAACTATAGCCATCGGCCGACAAAAATAGTTTGGTGCAGAATGGCAGTTAAAATGATGTTGATTGTTCGCACTTAGTTAGTATTTTTGGTGTATAATTAAAATTTTAACGCTTTTCAAAAACTGTTCCATTTTAATTTAAATTTATAAAAACTTGTTTTTAAAGTATTTCCTGTAACAATACAAAAAATGTCGCCGGTCTTGCTTTAGTAACCGTTTTCAAAATCGATGTCACAAAGATTTGACAAGCAACAAAAAGTTCTAGGTACTTTTCGTAACTACCCTATGAGAAATTAAACATTGATATTATTGCGAGTAATATTGAAAATGCAAAACAGTGTTTCTACGATCTAGACAAACCCAGGTTAAAATTTAAAAAAATTGCTAGTTTTAATGTAGATATACAAACATTTAATAAGCAATATAAACTGAAACTGGATTTACCAATATTGGCCTTCGTCATATATCACTTGATGAAGTATTTCCTTAACAACTACAATTGCATATTAGTGGAGATGATAGACGCTCAAGAGTCGCTTATTTAAGGTCGAAAAAAATTCAGAGTAGAAAGATATGGCACCTATACCATCTTTTTAAGAACACTTAAAGGCACTAGAATCTTGTTTTACGAGTTTTTTCTGTGTTACTGAAAAAAGTTATGACTGTTTGAACTCAAAATATATGTTTTTTTTTCATTCGATAGGTGTTACAAATAAACATTTTTTTCTTTATTTATTAATTTACAGAGCTGTTTTTTTTGTAATAAAACAATGATATAGGAGTAAAAATATATGATGAAAATATCATCTTTATTTTCCACATGAAAATCTCTTCTTGTGGAAATAACGAGGCAAAATCTATGAACTTCCGACTTTAAACATGCTTAACTTTTTTTTCACAATATGGATTTTAGTTTTTTTAACATATTTTGTTAAAATGACCTTTTGGCAGCATATTATCTCCAATAACATATAGTCGCGTTTTAAAAATAAAGTTGTTTAATCTGTTATATAGAATATAGCGCCAGAACCAACGCGATCGCCGTGAGTGCGATAGAGTACGAGTTATAGAGCGAGAGTGGGTATTGGACAAGGAAAAGAATAAGTGTATTATTACTTCTTAGATTCCAATTTCTTTGAAGTCGGTTGCAATTTCTTGGAGTTTTACTTTGAGTATTGAATCCAGAGCCAGAGTCGGTATCGACAGTAAGCGAAATAAGATCACTTGTGTCTAATATTTAGTGTTTTTAAATGAAAGTAGTGCTTT
This sequence comes from Abscondita cerata, assembly GCA_030710515.1. Taxonomy (NCBI): domain Eukaryota; kingdom Metazoa; phylum Arthropoda; class Insecta; order Coleoptera; family Lampyridae; genus Abscondita; species Abscondita cerata. The sequence goes on along the minus strand of JALBCR010003061.1, from coordinate 401,339 downwards.
TTATTGCCGGTAAGTTTTATATTTACTTTATTAGGTATAATTTACACTACTGCCGTCCTAAGCAAAAACGCTGTAACTAAATTTTCTTTTGTAGAATGAATTGCAACTGTATGTTGATTCCTCTTTTTTTTCGTGTAATAAAAGCTCATCATAAAGAGAACATGAGTCCATTAAGATTTGTGTCAATGTTTCTTATTAGTCATTTTAGAGTACCATAAAATATTTGTCTTTAAATGCGTACACCTGAAAATGATGATCAGTTGTCAAAATGTAGAATGCCAGTCAAAACAAAATAACATTCAAAAAAACGTCGTTGTTAATAGCGGCAGATCAAAAGATTCATTTGAGATTAGAAAGATGTGCTTTATCTGCAATACGTCAGGAACTTTGAAAAAAAAACTTATCTCCACCAGTACAGGAACTGGTGAAAAAACCAGGAGTAAAGTTTTAAAAGCTGCTAAGATAAGAAATGACATACAAATGTTGGCAAAAATATCTATGTATTCTGATTTGTTTGCAATGGATGCTAAATATCATCAATCATGCTATAGTCATTATATAAGTAATCCCAATTTAAGATATTGCAAGTCAAAGAAACTTATCATTTCCGTACCAGACCAGGAATCGAATGATATTAGTGACAATTCTTGCAGATGATGCAAATCATATTCAAGGAAGCAATGTTATGTTAACTTTGCATAAACTGCAAATATTTTAAGGAATGTCTTGTTTAATAAAAAAAGATCCGAAACCACTACGTCATATTTATCACCAGAAAGTATAACATTGAAAAACTGTAAAGATGAAGTACCTATCAAACTCTTACACTTTGTGTGTTGGATTCTAAATGATCAAGATTATATGGAAGGAAAAATCTCAGAATGCGTTGAAATTTCGGTTTGTCAGTATGTAACGCTTTTATAGGAAATCTTCAGAAGAACAAACACAAATGCACAAATAATATATTGCGCCTTTGTCTGGGATTAGAAATTTATTACACAACTAAATATAAAAAAATTATTGATATACTATATAAAATCGGATACAGTTGCTCCTATGAAGAAATAAGAACTTTCTTAACAAATATTGCGCAGGTTAATCTCTACAGAGACAGTAGGTAATATATTCCTCCAAATCTTGAATAAGTTACTGAAGGTAATTTTATTCATGCCAGCATCGACAATTTTGACATCAATAAAGAAACTATTGATGGAAAAAATTCTACCCACTGTATGGCAACAGTTGTGTTTCAAAAGAAGTCTGACAATGTACACTTGGAACCAATACCTAGACTACAGTGTCGTTTACTATCCAGGCATTATAAAGATGAATACACAGGATAACTGGAGATTTATAAAAAGAAAATAGTAAGACCGGAACCACCTAAAATAGAAAGAGAAAATGTAGTAACCTCCCACGAGCACGTCAGCACTCGACAGTTTTCTCAAATAGATTTATTAAGGAACATTGGACGTTTTTTAGAAAAAACTTCTTTATACTGGTTAGACTTCAATAATTTATGTTCGAAGAATAATGCGCAAGTATCTATAATTCAGTATATGCCATTTATAAATGCTTCTCCTACTAGCTACAATACGATTTTAACATCACTTGTAAATTTATCAAACTTAGCTGACGCTTTAAAACAAAATCATATCATTATTACCGCAGACTTAGCTATTTACAGTCGAGCACAATAAATTTTATGGAGTAATCCTTCCGCCCTACAACAGAAAATAACGATGCATATTGGTGGTATGCATTTACTGATGTCATACATTGCTAGTTTTGTAACGGTTGTTCAAAATAAAAAAAGCGACGGCTCTATTGGTACAACCTAGAAATAAAAATTAAGGGAATTTGGCTCGATGTAGCGCACTAAATTGGTGGAGGATAAAAATATTTATAGTAGTTAGAGCAGCAGCGTCCGGTTTTGTCAGGGAGTTGCGTGGATTCCTAAATAGCTATAAGAATTCTGACTGCTGGTCTAACAAGGCGCCACCTGCTGGGTAAAGAAAGAAATAAAACCGACCAACAGGAGATCAACACGTTTTACTTAATATCTAATTTGCTAAATTGAACACAAAGCAGAGATAGAGAGAGAGAGACAAACAATACAGTATAACAAACAAATCAAAAATAAAATAATAGGATACTGTGACAGAAATAGAGAAACTGTCGTATGTAGTTACGTCCGTTAGAAGCAGCCTTGCTTTCAATAAATCAGGCTTTTAGTTAAGATGTCGAATTTCAGGTAAGCTTTAGTTAAACGCTTGAGTTAAGAGTTCTCATTCAAATTAAATAAAAGTAGCTGCTATTAAGGCTCTGCGTAGACATATCATTTACACACGGCGAGTTACACTAAATCTAAACAACAAAAAAAATGGTAAGTACCTCCTGCAAACCCAAAAGGCGTTTTGTGTCCGCGACAACCGCTCTAAATTAAGCACCCCAGCCCTTATTGAGCTGATTTAAACAAACTTCCGGTTGACGAGAATACACCGAATAAAAGTTACTTAAATATTAACTATCGTGCAATTTATGTTATCTGTACTCGAGCTTCATACGCCTTATTATTTATGAGTAAGTGATTTAAATACTAAAACTATAGCTATAATACGTCGAGTGTAGTTCCGGGAATGAAAGTATTCTGCTAGCGACGGTATCGACAGTTCGGGGAAGGTAGATAGTTTCAAGGAGAAGAACAGCACACAAGGGACTTCCTCGCTGGAAGTATGCAACATAGTCAACCTCTGTCGACGTGGTATTTATCGTTGGTCTGCGGCTTAATTACTGCGGAGCCGTGGTGTTGTCGTTCATTAAAGGGAAGGTTCTTAGTTAGCTACTCCAGCACCCTCGAGAGTTATCCCAGTATCGTACACAACGAGTATAAGATGCCGAACACAACGTGCTAAAAGCATATGTAGCAATCAGAATTAAAACAAATAGGAAAGAAATCCAAATACTCACGGTGAATGTAGCTAGATTAAACGTAAACGTCAATTTATATTGGAAATTGTGAAACCCACATTAAATAGTTTTTGGTGAGAATTTCACATCAGAGAGAAGATGCTAAAACACCCTCGTGTATCAACCGAAAAATGAAAAATGTCCGCGGTCCGTCTCGAAAATTTAATCGAATTTTTTTCCATCAATAGCAAATTAGCAGGGTGCGCGCCAAGTACTACTTTTCGTCGCACCATACTACTTGCGACACACGTTCTAAGGCGGTTTACGACCTACGTCCTAAATACGAGAAATAAAACCGTAACAGTTTGGGAAGTATATTTGGAGACGGAGGATTAAAGAACCTATTAGTTGAATCTGGTGTGATCGCAGAAAATACATGCAATTAAATATTACAAGGTAAACAATATGTTAGAGGTATAAAAACTTTGACTTTAGTGGGTAATACTTTAATGAGGCTGTTATTACACCAAACCATTAAACGGGCTAAGGATCAATATCAAAAGCAGTTAGAATTTTTAGAAATTGAACAAATAGTGGAAAAACTTGATTTATTAGAACTTATTGAAGAGGTTATTTATGGAGTTCCTAGATTTTGTTAAAAACAAATAAGTAAATTTCCAGTACTGTTAATTTTCTTCAGGGTTAAAGTACTTAACTAATATGTTTAAAAATTTAATTTAATATATTACTTAGATTTACCGGTAAAATTTATTTAATTGATGTAAGGATTAAGTGTATTTAGTTTCATTTTTTTTTCTTTTTTTTATTCTTAATTATTTATTTTCAATTAGGTTTACTTTTTTGAATTTACACATCTAAACAATGTACTAACTACAAAATATTCCTTTTGTGTTCTTTTAAAATTAATTAAACTCTGGTTTAATTTTATTTATTTCTTGAGACTCAAATAAATTGTAATTTTAGTAATGGTGTTAATTATTTCCAGGGTTTTTACTTTATGCTTAAAGGTTATGTGCATGACAATTTCTCTGTTCAAAAATTTTCTTTTTATTAAACTTTTTAATTACTCCTTGTAATTGAAATTATAACTACCAATTTGCACGTAGTATTTCTTTGCACCTTTTTAACTTTACTCTGTACTCATGAATCTGCTCATATGTAATAAAACAAACTTACATGGCAACATTAATTTTATTTAACATCAACACCAAAATCATATCCTAACAAATAAAATAAACTGCTGCAATACTTTATAAACTTTTTAAATGATTTTTATAAAGTTTGTCGACATCTACTCGAAAACTCCGTTTACCTAGCAATTTAGATTGCAACTTAACATTTACGAGACGCTAATTTACGCATAACCTCACAAATTTTCACAATATTGAATACAATAAAATTATACAAATATATTTCTACCTGGATTATTTCTACGGAATGTGCGGCTTCTTGTTAGTTGAAGGTGTTTCAGTTCACTTCACCCCTACACTGGTAAGTACCTTGATCTTTTTGTCACTAGTTATAATAATTGTTCACATTTGACGAGTTAATTCACTTTTGTATTTTAATGTTATTTAATTTATTTCTTTACAGGAATTTTTACTGTAGATCCACTTCAATTTCTTTCTTTTTCTCGGGAAATTCACATTTTTTGTTTATCACGTTTTTTTTAATTTCTCAACTTGTCGGCAAAACTTTCGCATTTTCTTGACGAATTTTCGGATTCCCTCAATTTTTAGGTACTCTATAATTATTATATATATATAATAAATTATGCCCTTTAAGTTATACTGAAAATTACCCAATAAAATTACTAAATTAATGACTATCATTATGTTTTTACGGATTTTGATTTGATAGAGAAAATAAAGTTACTCGTAAAAACAACCCTTGTCCGTTGTTATTTTTATTCAAAATCGATTGGATATTTGACCTTGTCGTGGTAAAAGAAGATGAGATTTATTCTGTTCTTCTTGCAATTCATCGCACTTTTCGAATCAATTTCAGAATATAGTATTTTTATCATTTGGGTTTAATTTTACTATTTTTTTATGATAAGAAAATAATACCGTTCCGTTTAAGTTTTCCGAGAAAAATCGCAATTTCCGTGTAATTTCGAAAAATGCCCTCTAGCGGCGACATGCCAAATTACGATAACCATAAATACGGTTAGAATTGTAACCTCAAGAAACTCTTTTCAACGACACCAAGATCATTAAATTGTTCGGCCATTTTGAAATTGTTAGCATTTGTTTACAAGCATTTTCAAAGACACCTCTTCACTTTATTTTTAGAGATAAGAAAAAAAGTGTTAAATAAAAAAGATGAGGATTTTCCGCAACTATAGAAATCATTTATTTATTTGTTGTGTTAATATAGCGAAAACCTGACTAAATCCAAATTTTAAATTCAAGATGGCGGCTACGCCCCCTAGCGGCCATCTTAATAATTTGAAAATAATTTCCAGTTTTTCTTATGGGCACTTTTGTCATGAAATTTTTTACCGCAATCCTCTACGATGAGTAGTTCCTGAGATATAACACTTTCCATTCTTATTTGTTCACCAAGTACAAGACGGCGGGTCAATGTTTACACGAGATGTCGCAAGACGTACATTTTACTTATGCTCATTGCTCCACGAGAGCTTAAAAGACCAACCGTGGTCTTGTACAGTCGTATACCGCACTTAAGTATATACCTTTGATGAGCTCACAATAAGAGCGAAATGCTGCATCAGGTGTTTTTGTTGCGTGTATGCTTCTATACAAGTTATCTTGGTTTTATCGGCAGTGTGTGTTACAAGCATTAAAGCTGTATCGATTAGATAGCGATTTGCACTTACACACACGTTGCCGTTACAGTTAACTGTTGGCATTTTTCTTAGTTTATACTATTCATACGTGTCAATGTTTACACGAGATGTCGCAAGACACACATTTTACTTATGTTCATTGCTCCACGAGAGCTTAAAGACCAACGGCCGTCTTGTACAGTCGTATACCGCACTTAAGTATACACCTCTGATGAGCTCACAATAAGAGCGAAATGCTGCATCAGGTGTTTTTTGTTGCGTGTGTACTTCTGTACAAGTTATCTTGGTTTTATCGGCAACGTGTGATACAAGCATTAAAGCTATCGCTTAGATAGCGATTTGCACTTAACACACACATGCCGTTACAGTTAACTGTTGGCATTTTTCTTAGTTTATACTATTCATACGTGTCAATGTTTACACGAGATGTCGCAAGACACACATTTTACTTATGTTCATTGCTCCACGAGAGCTTAAAGACCAACCGCCGTCTTGTACAGTCGTATACCGCACTTAAGTATACACCTCTGATGAGCTCACAATAAGAGCGAAATGCTGCATCAGGTGTTCTTTGTTGCGTGTGTACTTCTGTACAAGTTATCTTGGCTTTATCGGCAACGTGTGTTACAAGCATTAAAGCTATCGCTTAGATAGCGCTTTGCACTTTAACACACACATGCCGTTACAGTTAACTGTTGGCATTTTTCTTAGTTTATACTATTCATACGTGTCAATGTTTACACGAGATGTCGCAAGACACACATTTTACTTATGTTCATTGCTCCACGAGAGCTTAAAAGACCAACCGCCGTCTTGTACAGTCGTATACCGCACTTAAGTATACACCTCTGATGAGCTCACAATAAGAGCGAAATGCTGCATCAGATGTTCTTTTGTTGCGTGTGTACTTCTGTACAAGTTATCTTGGCTTTCGGCAACGTGTAATACAAGCATTAAAGCTATCGCTTAGATAGCGCTTTGCACTTGAACACACACATGCCGTTACAGTTAACTGTTGGCATTTTTCTTAGTTTATACTATTTCATACGTGTCAATGTTTACACGAGATGTCGCAAGACACACATTTTGCTTTTGTTCATTGCTCCACGAGAGCTTAAAAGCACTATGGCCGTCTTGTACAGTTGTATACCGCACCCAAGTATTCACCTCTGATAGCCTGCTAATAAGAGCGAAATGCTGCATCAGATGTTCTTTGGTTGCGGGTGTACTATATGTACCAAGTTATCTTGGTTTGGTCGGCAACGTGTGTTACAAGCATTAAAGCTATCGCTTAGATAGCGCTTTTGCACTTTTAACCCACACATGCCGTTACAGTTAACTGTTGGCATTTTTCTTAGTTTATACTATCCATGCGTGTCAATGTTTACACGAGATGTCGCAAGAAACACATTTTACTTAAAATTGCAAATATTATACACAGGATGTAACAAAATTTAATAAAAAAATACAGGACTAAAACGACTTAAGAAAAACTTAACGTGTTCTTAATAAAATCATCTCAATATATTATTTTTAGGTGTCCATTTATTGTGGGAGTACCTTAGAGCAGAAAGAAACGTTGAATTTGAAAATCATTTGTTGGCAGTATCTAGAATGATCCCTTAGTTATGCAGCAGGTCGCGCAATTATGCAATATATGTTCCTGTGTCTTTCCGATATGGAAAATTTGAAATTAAAAAATCCCCAAGTGTATGAATTTTTAAAGTGCAGCAACTTTGTTGTAAAGAAGACGGACACAAAAATATTTAACTGCGTTGCTTCCGATATGGCATTGGAGCAAAGTATTAATAGAGATTGTAAAAGTTACAATGGAGTGATAGGTTTTACGCAAAAGCCACAAACCTTACGGCGATGGTTAGTAACAAGACATTCAATACAAACAAAAATTTGATGAGTTATTATCCGACAATGATTTTCAGCAACGTCAGCAGTGCAATCCTGCTAAAAAAACAAGACGAGCGCGACATTTTAAAAATGCTACAGTTGTTTAATAAGCAATGGACAAATCCATTTGATTTGTCAGTGATTCCTAGAGATTTAATCAATATTACCACGGGGTGGATTGCCTTAAAAGAAATTGAGAACAGTTTAACCACGTGCTTTACTACGGCTCAAAAAAATCATAGTGAATTCATAGAAAAAACTTTTTTACAGGCAATGGTAGTTTCTGAAACTAATAAAAAAGACAAGATTAAAACTGTTTTGTCAGATCTGGATAAAAAAAGTAGAAAAAACGAGAAATTCGCATGGCCTCAGTGGGAACTAAATTCTAAAGCTATGTTTAAAGAGTATTGACTATTGCTTGTTTAAAAGATAATAATATGTCAGACGTATATCATCTGTTCCAATGTCGCTCTTTCATGAAGACTTACTATGAGAAAAAAGTTAAAAGCAGACTTAAAAGGTAGAGTAGAAAAGATCTTCCACCACCCGATGTTTTGTTTGAGATGCCTGAAATTACTGACTGTATTTTAATCGATGGGATCGCACTGGTACAGTCAATTCAGAAAAAAACATTTAATGATAATTTATTTTAACACTTTCTAAAAATGTAAATATCTAACACTAGTTTTGAGTTGTAGAGTTCTTCATTAATACGTTGTATATGATTTTCATGAAAATTCAGGTGAATTAAAGAAAACAACGATAATTTTTTTTTCAATATATCATGCGAAACGTTTAATTAATAAATTAATAAAAGAAATTTTTTTTTAATACATGCGACCGTCGCATGCTATATTGAAAAAAAAACTTATCGTTGTTCGTAATTCACCTGAATTTAAATATAACACTAGTGTTTGACAGATATGATGTAGATATATCACTGAAAAAGCGTCGAGACATAGGCACGGCCAAAAGGGTCAAAGTACGTTTTGTAATAAAAGGAATCGGTATATTCCAAAATATCGAGATTTTGAGATCGTCGATCAACAAAAATCTAATTACATTTATCCTAATTTTTTGCGTGATCATCTTAAAAAATCATTAAAAAATGATAGAGCAAGTCACCATAACTGGAGGCTTTGAAAACAGCGAAGAATGTTTTACCTTAACAGCCACGTCAGTTAATGAAAGGTCTCATCTTAGATGTAATCAAGAAGAGCCCGATACACTATTCAAAATATATCTGGCAGTGCAGTCTGGATAGTACCGACGTTTTATCTCCTTATTCAATACTCATTGTCGGCCTATGACTCGTACTCTGTTGCACTCACGGCAATTTCCTTTGTTCTAGAGCATTATTCTATGCAACAACTTTATTTTTGAAACGCGACTATATGTTATGCAAGTTAATAGGTATGCTGCCAAAAGGTCATTTCAACTAAATATGTTAAAAAAAACTAAAATCCATATCGTGAAAAAAAAATAGTTAAGCATGTTAAAAGTCGGATTTTGCCCCGATTTTTCTACAATATAAAGATGATATTTTTAAGCACTGTTTCACTTCTCCATCATTGTTCTATCACAGAAAAAAAACATTTCTGTAAGTTAATGGATAAAAAAAATTTATTTGCAACACCTAGCATGAAAAAACCATATATTTTGGTCAAAACGGTCATGCTTTTTTTCAGTACTACAGAAAAAGTCGTAAAACGAGATTCCAGTGCCTTTAAGTGTTCTTTTTAAGTTGTTTTTTGTCTGTCTGTTTGTCTGTTCGTCTTCTACTTCAAAACAGCTGAACCGATTTTTGTAGATCGATACGTCAAATTGTTCAGGAGGTCCAGGTGCTGATCTTGGGCGGGATAACAAGTTGACCTGACTTGGAGCGGTGACATAGGCATGTTATATATCAAAGTGTTCAGGATGTCAAGGGGAATGTTGTAAGATAGGTCCCAAGTTGACCTGACCTTTGACCTCTGACCTTTGTCTAGATTAGGCCCATTTTTAAATGGTTTTGGTTACTAGTTGTTAATATTGTTATGATATATGCATATTTATAAATGATAACTATAACTTTGTTCAACCAGTCTAAAATTTCTCTATTTGCAAATTTTCAGCAAATACTCGAAAGGAAGTTTGTTGCAAAATTTCAAAGTCAGCAGGTTAAACACGTTAGCGACAGTCATTTATGCTATAGTATAGCATATGTGTATATTTGTAAGTATAGTGTGTATGTACCTTAGAGCGAAGAAAATTAATAAAAAGTAAGTATTTCACAAATGCGTACTTTATTAACATATTATAAAGATAACAACGTGGGTTTTTGTGAAACTGCTTTGCTTGAAATATATTTCGGTAACTTATTGCACATGCGAGAACGCACGAGCCCCTGAATTGCAATATGGAAAACGCAATATCGGCAATTTTAATTAATGTTGTTTTATTTATGTAAAATTTTTACGTAAAATCGTTTTGTTATTAACCATACCGTATAAGGAAGTACATTGATATTTCGTGTATGGTTTGAGATTACGTATCTGTAATAGAACTTTTTGACTAGTAAGGTTTTTTTGAAGATAAATAATCAATTATTGTTCGTTATTTACTCTTACGTACGATATATAAAGATGAAGATGCAGATATCGGATGCATTGTGGCACCTCAGTGGTACCGATACACCGATAAATACAAATTTCCCAGATTTAAATTTACTTTATTCGGTATAATTATAAGAAATTTAGCATTAATAATTACAGGAGCGGATATAACGTTTTAGTTTGTTTTGAAACTATTGTAATTATAGGGGTAAATACCTACCGTGTTAGTTCCATCTGTGTAAATCTGGATTTTTATATCTTGGTAAATCCCTGACTTCCATTCTAGGTAAATGTAATTTTACAAAGCTTAATTCGTATGTGACAATCAATATATACAAATGTGGATTTATGAGACTCACTAAATATGTCATTTGCAATACATACAAATCTAGTTTTAGTTGTATCTCTATATAGTTACAAAAACTGGTAGGATATTTGAAAACAATCTCTGTAAATATATAAACTGTTACCAAAACTATGGGTGTACGAATTGCAAAATAACTATTTATGTAATCTGTGACAAAACGCATGAGTTACAAAAATAATGTTTGGTTACGTGTTACATACAAGATATTTTTAAATTTTGACAAAAACAGAGTAAACGTTAACTTGAACGTACAATATGCAGTACATAATGAAATTAAACATAGTAAACATGGTTTGAAAAATACCAACTGCTTTCCTCTTATAAATCTGGTTTAAATAGGGTTTTTTTGCAACTTGTGACATAAGAAATAAGAAAATAAGTAGTAACTTTTCGTAGCTAGCTAAGTATACTACTGAAAAGTTCTACTTTTCGTAACTAGTTACGAAAAATAGATGGTTTTAAAACCTGCATTGATTATGAAAAATGTCAGTTTACATGTCAAAATTAGAAAAAAATATTTATTAAGGCAGTATATTTTCTTCTTGGGTAATGGAAAAAAGTAGATCGTTTTGACTATTATTGTGGATCATGTTACTTTATATATTAAAATTAGAAAAATGTTTTTTAGAGTAAATTCTAATTAGTTTAATGTTAGAAAATATGTCTTAAAGCAACACATGAATAAATTGAATAATATATAATAATAATTTTAAAATGATTAATTCACATTCGTAGGTACAATTTCTCATTAAGCGGTAACGTGGTCCTTACTAAACTAATAAACAAATTTGTGGTATCAACAATAGATATTATTTCATGACCAAACAATTATAAAATTACTCACGTATTACAACCACTAGGGAAGTATTCTAAAATACTTAGGATTTGCAGTATCAACATCTTATAGTAAAAAGTGCACAAACAAATACTTAAAAACTATTTAATGTGTTATTATTAACATTCATAATGATAATACTAAATTTTTCATTTCTTTTTTGCAAAAGTCTCTGGATTCCGTCGATAAAGTAATAGATTCGCTTTTTATGTTTGTTTGTAACATTGGAATTTGTCAATATATTTTTATAGTGACGTATTACAAGAACCGCGTTTTTAATGTTGTCGAAAAGTTAATTTTTATAGATCGTACTATAAAAAGTGTAACCAAAAGTAAAATAAACTATACGCGATCCAGAACTCGAATGCTACTTCTACTGGGCCTTGTATTTTTTTCTATTTTTTCAAATATTTGCATCAATGTTGCAATATTTGGGGTGGGGGAAGCGAGCACCTTTGATTATAAATGCGAAGATTTTGCCTCTATAAGTGAAATTTTGTGCGCGTTATTTACATGTTTTTTATGCTGTTCGTAATAAATTTAATTACGAATAGAGTAGAAATTGTTAATGATTTTCTACAACACGCAAAGATAAAGCATGTTGACTCAAATACATGTGTGTTTATTGTACAAATTTTTAATGAATTAAAATTTGTTGGGAAAAAGTTAACGCAATATTTCAAGTGTTTGTGCTTTACAAAGTATTAACATTTACTGTAATCACTTTAATTACCACATTTTGGTTTACTAATGATAATGTTGGTCAAAATGTTTCTTTTGACGTTACATTTGCTAACTTATATTGGATATCTACTAACGTTATTGAAATTGTTGCTACATTGCACGTCTTTAACTCATTTGACAAAAGGTAAGATTTAATAACTCTTTATTTTTTATTATTTACCCTGTATTTTGTATACTATTGTTCTGTGGTATGTAGTGTTTTCTGACAAACAACATGTAGTCTCACAATCGCGTGTAATGTAGACGCCCCGAATGTTAATACAGTGTGTTTCAAAAATTTAGTACAAATATTTTAATGGCGTATTTTACTCCTGAAGTATCCCAAAACGACGAAACAACTGTCGATTGATTCTCGTTGTTTTACATCACGCGATTTGAGATTGTCATTGACAGTGTTTTGTAAACTACTTCACATCTATCGATACATTTTTGTATACAGAGTGTTTCAAAATTTAGTACAAATATTTGAATAACGTATTTTTTAGATAAAAATAAGACTTCGTTTCCTATAAACATGTGTCCTAAAATACAACCAGTTTTTAATTTTTTTTTAAATTTGCAATCCATTGCTGATTTGAACGTTCTACTGTTTCTTATCTCTGAAATGAAATAATAATTAATTTAAATTTGGGGGGGGTAGTAGGCATTTTTTAAGAGGAAACATTTTATGTTTCGGTTTATAAATTTAAAAAATTATAGTATTTCATTTGTTGTAGCTCGAATATGATGTATTTTGTCCATTATGTTTATAAAAAAAGTTTATTTTTAACTCAAAAATAAACAAAATATTTGTACTAAATTTTAAAATACCCTCTATATCAAAAATGTATTGATAGATGTGAGTAGTACAAAACATTGTCAATGAGCGATCTCAAATCGTGTGATTTAAAACACCGAGGATAATCGACAGTTGGATTGTCGTTTTGGGATATTTCAGGCGTGAGAAAGCTAATGAGTTTAAATTCACATTTGTACAAAAATTACACCACCAAAGGTGGCACATTATGTACGACAAGTAAGTGGTGTGACATCTACTGCCGGCCACAACTTTGTGTACGAAATTATATACATTGTGTCAAAAGTTCCCAATGATCAGTCTCCTGCTAAATTTTTTATGTGATGCTAAAGAAAAGAAAAATCAGTTTCTTGTAAATATCTTGCAAACTACGGGGTTTTCGAAAATAATATCGATTAGCTAATTTATAGCTTAAACAATTTAGAAATAGATGGATAGGTCGGTTTTTCTCTAAATTTTAACGTTATCTGGTAATCGAATGTGTATTAACCATTGTTCACCAACACACTTTATAAAAAATCCGTCGTGTTCGGTCTTTCACTTTAGGTAAGATTCCTTAGAAAGCAATTTTGCTTTACAACCTAACGTCCTCAGAACCTTGACTCGTTCTCAGTACTGATATCATATAAAATATATTGCATGATAGGGTATTGTTAAATTTTGTTTTAAAATTTTATTATGAATTATTTTTTTAATCATGACAAATAAATTTTTCTTTTTGTATCTCAGGGTTAAATTTCACATTTCAGGTAGAAATTATGTTTTGTGTATGTAATTTAAATCAACCTTTGCTTTAACTTTAATAATAATCAACTTCTTTGGTCAGAAATAATAACTTGTCTTTTTATTTTCTTTTAGAGCTTCGTTAATTAAACACATCACACGATGTACCTAATTACAAACAAAAACATATTAATCAGAAATTACAAATGCCGTACTAATTTCAAACCGGTAACATTGTTTTTTTTTTGAATCAACGATGCGTGTTTTAGTTGAATCATTTGTAACCAATCGCTATATGAGTGAGAAATTAACCCGGGCGTTGTGACATTATTTACAAAAATTCTTAATACTAACTTAAACAACTACAAATTTAATCTTATCTTGGTAATCGCTATCACAGGTACGTGCTGTATTTCCTTAATTCTATTGATTCTCCTGCCTCTTCTTTTAGGTTAAACGCAATCTCGTTCAGCGTAGAGATTCCCTGTCTCTTCTTTAGATGCTTTTGGCTACCCCACCATCAACACTTGCTTCTCAATACGATGTCTTTGTACACACTTCCATTTGGTAAGTATTCGTTAATTTTCATTCTGTGTTTACGCATAAATTTAAATTACTTTTATTGTTATTTGTGCACTCGCTGAATTATCTTTATTTATTTACTTGGTGCACTAAATTTTATTTTGCGTCACATGCACTTTTTTATTAATTTTTATGATGTTATACACTGCTATTTTTATTTAAATTTTTATTCTACTGAACGACGTTCTTTTACCGCGTCAGAATTTTAATACCTTCAACGTCGGGTTTTTCCTCTTATTTATCAAATTTCAAATCATGGCTTATTTGATTTCGGTTTTTTTGTTAAAATTTGTAACTAGGACAACTACCTAACGCTGGCATCTATTGGATTTTAATCGGAACTACCATTTTGTTATCCAGTTTTCTGCAATTTTAATTAACTTCTTTCGTATTTAACTGTAATTACACTCCTTAATTGCGAAATTGGTTCATTGCTTCTTCTTTCATTTTTATTTTCTTCAAAACTCTTGCGCCAAAAATTAATTGAATATAAAAATTTCCACTATCATTAACCTTATTTTAAATTATTAATTTTTTTCGAACATTTTATTAATTTCACTAACTTGAGCTGTTATTTCGATTGAAACATTTTAACGTTTGCCCCAGTGTCTCACACGGACACATAATTGTTTTTTACTTTTTAAATTTTATGATTTTGACTAATGACCTTGAGCAAATTACTAATTCCTTAAATACTATCTCTAATGCTACATTTCTTTAGGTTAAATAGCTGGATAACATTATTGGAGCTATTGTATAATCTTTTACTGATTGAAATTTACAAGATACACGGTTCAATTACACCCAATTCTGACAGCTGCAATAATTCTTCCAAACTTCACCGAACCACCTAAGAATACAAATCTGGGCTTATTTCCAAATGGATCATCTTGGGACTGATTTAAATGCCCTTTGTGAACATGGAGATGCGGATAACATCGCAATATATAAAAAATTAATTTATTTTAATGTAATTTTTGATTTACTTTTTTCTGATTTTCAGTAAATATTTTACAGCATTATGCTTTACTTTTATTTATTTGTTAGGGTTAAATTAATATAGTTCGTGGGCCCGTGACATAATGTGTCCAGGAGACTTGTGTCAGCTTTTTAGATCTTAGGTGTAAAATGCTATGAAACGTGCAGATTTGGGCTCATACCAAATTGGATGCAATATATTTTTCAAATTGTACGTCAGCTTTTTTTGCAGACAGGTTTCTAAAAAAAAAGAGAAGTTATTAGGATTATTGGTACACAACGTAAACCAACGTCAAATTCAGAATTGATTTTCCGGAAAACTGGAAAATTGTTATTCATTAATAATATATTCTATATATTCATATACGAGCACTGAGCTCATTGCTACATTGAATCAATATTAAAATAAACATACAATACATACATAAATAAGAGTATTTAAAAAAAAAAAAACTTCTTCTCATGAATGCAGCCAGGTCAACTTTTTAAATAAAAAATATCGCCTTTAGAGTTAGCAGTGGAGCAGGCGCGCACTAATGGGGCAGACATTCTCTGATTTGTTCTACAGCGTTCAACGTGGAAAGTGTTGGCATTTCTCAAGGTTCTCGGAGGCACCGCGAATCCTATCAGTGCCAGCAGATCACAGCAATCAATTTCATTGCGGACAATTTTGAATAAAAATGATAATTCAAGTGTCTCGTCGAGCAGACAGGCTTGGTAACGAGAGAAGGTTTTGCATCTCTGTGAAATTCACGTGATCCGCTGGAATGCCCATTCGAAAGCCAATGTATCGAAAGTATCTTCTCTGGACTTTCTCTAAAGCGTCGCATAACATTGCTTGTGAAGGTGACCACACCACTGAACAGTACTCAAGTATGGACCGTACTAACGAACAATACAGGATATTGATTGACCTGACGTTTTGGAAGTCTCGCGTATTTCGCGTGATGAAACCAAGCTGTCTATACGCGCGCAAGACTACTTCATTGACATGATCAGTCCAATCTAGTTTTGTATTAAAAATTGTGCCTAAGTCTTTCACAGTTATCTTCTTACATAACTCCCGATCGTGTAGAGTGTATGTCCGCGGAGAACGATTGCAACGCGTAAAAGTAATAAAGAAGCACTTGTTATGGTTTAAAGAAGACCGTTATCAGCACACCACGTTGAGAGTCGATGTAGATCAATTTGAAGCAGGTTGTGATCATTGATGTCCCGGATAGATTTATAGATTTTGAGATCGTCTGCGTACATTAAAAACATAGAGTTAACAAAACATATGCTTAAGTCATTCACAAACAAATTAAACAGAAGGGGCCCGAGGTGTGACCCTGTGGCACACCGGAAGTAACAAACACTTCACGCGACAAATAGCTGCTGATTTTTACACGCTGGGTACGACTAGCTAAATACGATTCGAACCAATTGAGTAAACTGCCACCGAACCCAAAACTTCTGAGTTTCTTCAATAACAAACCATGGTCAACTCTATCGAAGGCCTTGACGAAATCGGTGTATATGCTGTCGACTTCTAATCCGGCCTCCATCGATTGAGAGATGAAGTCTTGGTAGAGCACTAAGTTGGTAGTGGTGGACCGATTACTCATGAAACCGTGCTGTCTGCCGTCGATCAGCTGACTTAAAGAAGGACGAAGCTGAGCAAGTATTAAGGATTCAAATACTTTGGAGAAAATGCTCAGAAGCGATATTGGGCGATAATTAAGAATATCGGACCTTACACCGGTCTTGAATAGCGGCTTTATAAATGCGGTTTTCCAGGTACTCGGGAAAAATCCTTCCGACAACGATCTGTTAAATATGAGCCACAGAGGTCTAGTAAGTCCAAATGCGCATCTTCGTGTAAACAGAGAAGGCAAGCCATCAGGTCCTGGGCTTTTGGTGGGATTAGTTTTAAGCATAGCTTCATATACGTCGTTTATGGAGATATGCATAGTAGATAAATTAAAAGTCAAGTTAGCATTATGGCATGGATGTACTTCATCGGCATCTCGAGAACAAGACGAGGTTGAAAAGACCGAGGCAAAATAGTCGGCGAAGGCATTAGCGATGTCATGACCATCGACGAGAACCCGGCCGTTGAGTCTCATGGAATCCGGTATACCACCGCAATTCCTTCGACTGTTTACATATGACCAAAATGGTTTTGGATTGTTACTGATCAGAAGGTCCTCTTCTAGAGACGATACATACCGCTCGTAATCGCGTTTAATTAAACTCACACATACACTTCTCAATTCGGTGAATGTCAAGTAATGAGAGAAATTGGCCGTTGACTTATAAAGAAAGTGTTCACGACGTTTGCGGCATATCAATGATTTTAGCTCTCCACTGAACCAAGGAGGAAAAGTTGGCTTGCTACGTAGCTTGCGTTTTGGAACTAAGTGCTCACATAAATTGTAAATATGTTCATACAACAAAAACACACAGCTGTCAATGTCACGATTATAGAAATGAGCGTCCCAAGGAGTTTCACTTAAAAGTTTATCGATAAGCTCAAAGTCGGCTCTTTTAAAATTTAAAATAAGTTCGTCAGTCAGTAGAAACCTAGGTGTAGCAATTTCGCAACTACACTCGATTGCAGGGTGATACAAATCGCACGCTAAAAGAGCGTTTGGAGCTAAATCACAACACAAATTATCACAGTTTGTAATCACAAGATCCAATACTGAGCCAAACACGTTAGAAATGAGGTTTTTTGATGTAGATTTAGTAGGCATAAGTTCTCAATAAATATTTTTGCTACTGTCGCGTTCCCGATACCCGAGCCGTCATTGTTCCAGTTCACGCTTGGAAGGTTAAAGTCTCCAAAACACAACAGTCGCGCTTTTGGAAAATTTTTGATGCAGGTTTCAATATATGAACAATAATGTACATAAACCCCAACGTCCGACGATGGGGAATATACACAACCCAGAACTATTTCGGGCCCACATTTTCCAGATACAACCAACCACAAATCCTCGCACAGGCCAGGCAATGTGGATGCATCCAAGACACTACTGCGTACGTCATTCTTCACAGCTATTAAAACTCCACCACCACGAGTCTTCCCGGAGGCCATAGCATCACGATCCGCTCGAAATATGTTGTAAGAGCCGAAGGAGAGCTCGCCGTCTGTGATTGAGTCGTTTAACCAGGTTTCAGTTAACACCACCACATCATATTGACATATGGATAACGAGTAACGTAAATCGGCAAGCTTCGTGCGCAGTCCTCTGACATTCTGGTAGTATACCTTTAGTTTTCCAATGTGTCTGGAGGATCCTGAAGAGGCTTCCGTTGACGAAAAGGGACCGACGCACGAGGTCTGTCGAATACAAAATCTCTTACGCTGACTCCTATAGGCCACCCCCAGCATCTAGTAACCTGGAAGCGTCGCCTTCTAAAACACCCACCTTGAAAGATGTGTAATAATCATTATTAGTGAGTGCGAAGCAGTTAGCTTGTGAGATATTCAAAATGTTTTTAGATGTTCTGTGACGAGTTCAACAGTTGTTCCCGGGCTCAGGTTATTTACGTGGAACCATTTCCGTTCGGGTCTTTTGGAGCAGCTACGAGGCGAAGACCGTCACCAGTACCGACCATTTTTGGCGGTTGAGTTGGACGCCGCAAACCTTCACCGTTGACACCGGAAGCTACTGTTTTCGCACCGGAAGCTACTGTTTTCGCAGACAGGAGTGCTCCAGCTTCACTCCTACTTGCTGCTAGTGGAGAAGCTGCAGCCTCAGCGAAAGTGCGATTATTTATTTGGATTCTATCAGATACGGAAGAGACATCCCGAGAACTATCGTTTACTAAAATCTCGGCACCACTGCGTTGCTTTGAAGAATTGATATTGGATTCGATAAAAAGATTCTTTAGATCAGCTAGCTGTTTAAATACTTGAATAAAGTTGGAGTTAACTGTCGCATTAATACTCTTGAGCGTTTCAACTTCAGATTGAAGTACAGATAATTGAGCTTTAAGCAAAGAATTTTCGACACGAAGTGAATCCATATCAGCGCTACTACAAACGCTTGGATTGGGAGATCTCTGTTCGTCAGTCTTGTGACATTGACATATGATTACATCGTATGATTCATCTAATGCTTTAATGCTCTTTACGATCTTTGCACAGCTTTTGTGAAATACATTAACACAAATCTTGCATTTGGAATGCGTATCGCTGACCGTTTTTTTACATTTGAAACACTCCATTTTGTTAAATGTAAGATGCTTCCGATGTTTTAGGTTTTGGCGTAGTTAATAGTAATAAATTTTTAATTTTTATGTGGATGCTGCTTATCTACTGATGATATTTTTAAATCTTTGATTTTGTGAAGTGAAGTGTTTTAAAAAAAAAAAAAAAAAGAAAAAGAAAAAACACACAACATTAAATTAATGGACAGTTAAAACTACCGCGTTAGATTATCACAAGAACGAAGAATCGATTAGGATTTGGTTTTATCAGTGCTTGCAGGTAATATTTAGATTTTGATTTAACCCACGGAATGTCTAACAGATTAGAACATTCACAGTATTATCGTCGACGTCACAAACGAGAAACGCGAGATTTACGAATTATTATCGTATGTTTTACCATAAACACAAACAATAACAAGTAACACGTAACACAAGTAACGAATATTAATAGTCGTTAAATTAAATTGCAAAAATATAAGAGTAAAATATATATATATATATCATAAATGTTTTTCTTGGATTTTCTCAACTCCAAGTTTTCTCAGTAATTTTCGGGCGTAAAAATTTTGTATGTATTTTTTTCTGCACAGGTTGACGATGGATAAGAAAATTCCTTGCAATTTCCGTCTCACAGAAAATTCGTTTTTTGATTTTTCCAACTTGTGAGCAGAAATTTTCAAGGGTAAAAAATCAATTATTTTTTTATTTTACGTAAACTGTTTAGATGTGCAAATGTTTATGGGATGATTGATCGAAAAACCGTTTGGAAAATCCTAAAGTAGTAATTTTTTAGCTATATAAATGTATCCAAGGAAAGGAACACCAACTGCAGCGTCTAATTTAACCAACAGAAAAACACCAAAAACTGCACCAAACACTTTACTCGGACACGTGTTTCAACAGCTAAGCTGTCATCATCAGCGATACCGATACTCAGTTTTTGGTGTTTTTCTGTTGGTTATATAAATGTAGTAATCGAGCCAAATTCCCTAACTTTTTCTTTTCTAGACTGTACCGCTAGAGTCGTCGCTTCTCTTAATGTTTTGTAAACTACAACCGTTACAAGTTTGTAGTAACACCGCGCGGAATTTCAACCTAACCTAATATAACCCAATTCACCTAAATTCACATTTGCACCGCGAAGCAATTTGTAAAATCGTAGTAAAAATTTCAGTATTGTCTGCTAAGCCCTTATAAGAAAGCTACCTACGAAAGTAGATAGGGCAAAACGGGGATTGCGCACCTAAGTTCCTTAAAAAACGAGTTGAAAATTCTGACACTCACAAAGCTCAACTAAAAATGCGTTTAAGAAAAAAATGGTTTAAGCGAAAGCTATAGATAATGAAATTTTCAACAACTTTTTTTCCTCTATTTTTTTTTGTATAATTGATATTAGTGGAGATATTGTTACAATCTATATTAATATGTTATGTCGTTTGTGCGTCTTCACCTTCGTTTTGACCGAATACTCTCGATTCATTAGAACGGCTTGAGATATTTTTGTTTAGACAAAAAGTTTCGGGTTTACGAAAGATGTGTCTTCATTTTCAATTTAAATTTTTTTTGTACAAAGGCATCTTCAAGGTTAAAAAAAATGTTAAAATTGTCAAACAAATTGGGTCGTAAGTTGACCACAACTCGCTTATTTACGCACCGATTTTCAAAATTTAAAAAGCATCATACACGGATAAAGAAATAAACATTTTTGGCCGTTTCAATTTTGTATGACCTTGCGTATTTTCAAGTTATAAGCGAAAAACGTTTCCGACAAAATTTAATTCGAAAACTAAAACGGCCATAATTTCTAAATTATAACAGATAAAAAAACAATTATTTAAGAAAAACGTTCCTTTTACGACCTTATCACATAATGTTTAATAAAATTTATCATTTTAAAAATTTTTTTCAAGCAATTTTACATTGATATACGAATACTGTAATTTTTATAACTCCGGAACCATATTACGTAAAAACACAAATAAAAATCAAAATATTCGTAATTTTGCAAATTTTCGAATGGTTTAACTGTAGAGGATTCAATTTCACCCAAAAAATTTTCGTATGCACGAACTTGATGACTCACACACGCGTAACTGCGAGCGTTATGCAAACCAAACAGTCAATCTCACCTAAATAAACTTTTTGTTGTATTACGTTGAAGCGTTCGAGCCAATAAATCCGGTTCTAAATATTTTTAATAAATAATTTCTATTCGTACTACATCTATATCTTCAATATTAATATGTTATGTCGTTTGTGCGTCCTCACCTACTCTCGATTCGTTGCGAGCGCACACCCGAATACTCTTAATTCGTTTACGAATTCACATGGAGTACATCTCTGTATTCATATTGATTACTCAACTGATGAATGTTAATGTAAGTGCTAATTATTGTTCATGACTGTCTGGTCTATAAAGCTAATTTATTTTTTGTGACTTAACGCATGCGTAGCATGCTGGCTTTGTTAGTAATTAATATTACGTGATTGTTATATCTCAGTAATTACTAATCGGATCAAAAAACAGTTTAAACAAGTGTTGTGTATAATTAAATTACAAACATCTTTTATTTGAAACAAAAATATGTAAAAATTTTCTAAATATTTCAAAATTTGAAAATATGTGTAGGTTGACGGTCCAACCGTATCTGCGGAATCATAAATAAGGTCCATGTACAAAGTTTCCATAAAATTATACTAGTGGTTTTCTTGATATCTAACTTTAATTCGTCGGAAAAAATAAAAAAACTGTGTTAAAATTTTTTGGTTTGGAAACCATCGCATAACTCCCCATCTTATTTATAAGATTTGAAGTAAAACACTCCACTTAAGAAGCATTCTACTTCTTTTTATTTTTACTCAACATCTTATGAAATAAGATGGAGAGTTATACGACCCTTTCACAACACAACACATTTTTTTTTCATTTTTTCCGACAAATTATAGCTACCATGATGTTATAATAAAGCAAAAAAAATATGTCTGACGGCCAAGCGGTTATTTATAATTCCGAAGATTTGATTAAATTTTTGGGCATAATCTATGTAGCCAAAAAGATTATTAACCTACACAGATTTTTTGAATTTTTAAATATTTAGAAAAATATTTATTTTACGCATTTTTGTTTTAAATAAAAGTTGTTTATAAATTAATTATACACAACTTTTGTTTAAACTATTTTTCGATCCGATATGTAACTACTGAGATATAACAATTACGTGACACTAATTACTGTAACAATATCTTCACCAATATCAATTTACAAAAAAAGTTGAAGAAAAAAAGTTGTTAGAAATTCTATTTTCTATAGCTTTTGTTTGAACCATTTTTTTCTAAAACGCAATATTATTTTCGCTTAACTGGCGATGTGGAGTTCTGCTGGTAAACGTTTGTTTTTTAATTTTGTAAAACAATTTAAATTTTTAAATAAAATTTAAGAAAAAAACGATTTGACGTAAAATTGCAAATATAGGCACTAAGTCATTCAGTTCCAAAAGAATCAATTTCTGCACGTTACGTAAATAACTATTTTACACTGCTCAAAATCAACTAAGAGGTAAAATCACTTTTAAAAAATTTTTTTCGATAAATTGTAATTATTGTGTTTCTTAATAAAGCTTTGAAAAAAATATGGGAATTCAAATATCTCTAAATTTTTTTTTTAATTACTTTAAATAATAAAATTTAATTGAACATAAACAATAGTTTTTATATATGTGGGTTAAAATGTCACAATATTACATAATTGCTTTATTCAATTTTACTTTATTGCACGTAAAAGTAGTGATGTGGAGATAACTAATTTAATGTTTTCCTAAAACCCTACAACAAATAATAAATAATTAAATAATGTGTAATGTCAATTAATAAGAATATTTTATTTCTTATGGTAGTACGGTTATGTTAATCGATTAAAATGAACTACTAAAGTAATACGTGATAGAATATAATTATTTATGACTAAAAATAACAAAAGTATTGCATACGTATTGCAACCTTTAGTGAAGTGTTCCAAGTTTGTAGGATTTATAGTATCAACAAATGCATCAAATCGATGCCTCAAATTGTGGAATGTATTGTTTTTAACTTTCGTGATGTTATTAAATTTTTATCATCTGGTTTCTCTGTAGAAAATTACTAACTTCGGTGGATTCTGTAACAAGATCAATTTTTTTAATTGTTTTCAACATTGGAATTTGTCAATATGTTTTTGTAGTGGTATATTATAAAAACCGCGTTTTAAAATTGTTGAGAAGTTAATTGTTGTTGACAATAGCATAAAAAGTACAATTAAACTGAATCTAAACTATACGGTTCCAGAACTCGATTGTTAGTTCTATTAGTTGCTCTATTTACTTCTATTTTTTGTAATGTTTGCATCGATATTGTTAGTGTTGTGCTAGATGAAAACAAGAATATTATTAAGTACAGATGTGAATATTTTGCAGCTATAAGTGAAATCCTGTGCTCATTATTTACTTGTTTTATCATTTTTGTGATAGATTTGATTACAAACAGAGTCGAGTTGATTAATAATTCTATACGGTATGCAAAAACAAGACGTGTTTCACTCAAAGACGTTTGTGTTCATTGTAAAACGCTTAACGATTTGCGATTTGTCGGACAAGAAATTAATATAATTTTTCAAATATTTTCTGTTATAAAATAGGGACGTTTAGTGTAATCACTTTAATTACTACATTTTGGTTTACCAGCAAAAATTATGTTGGCCGAATAATTTCTCTAAACCTAATTTTTACCAACTTATACTGGATATCAATTAACTTTATTGATGTTATTGTTACACTGCTCATGTTTGTCTCATTCGACAAAGAGGTAAGATTTTAAAATATATTTATTACCTGTTTTTTTTGTCATTGATCGAGAGGTCCTTGCAAAATATAAATCTAGGTTTTTGAGATTCCGACTCCCACGGAACCCTCCATAATCGCAAAAGTGTGAAATTCCTGTAATTGTTTTGGGAGTAAATTTGCGCGCTATAATTTTAGTTCTCTCATCCAAACTCAAAAACATCGATATTTTTGGAGATATAACCTCAAAATGGGATTTTCAGAAACAAATAGGTTTAATTGGATTGGCGGAAGTCTACAAGTGCAGGAGTTTCTAAAGACATTCAAGTCATTGGCACGTCAAATGTATGTCGGAGAGGTAACCAGATAGCGAAGGTAATCTGAGTCTTGGTATGGCACAGAGTCCTCGAATTGACCCTAAGTGGACAATTAAAAACTTTTTAACTAAGCAACCGGATAAAAATGAGCAACAATTATGATTCTATCCCACAATTGATACTTTTTTGAGATATAGCATCGCAGAGTCAATTTTTTTAAACTGTCTTATGCGGCCATTTCTCGCCTGAAGAAGCGCCCGAATGTAACGCTACCGTAATCAAATTGTGAGTTTATTATTGGCAAAGATTTGGTCTTTTCACATATTTGAGAAATTGATACCTTTGAAATATATACCACACACTTCTTTATTTTTTCAAATCGTGCTTTCGCGAAAAATCCGTGGAGAAATTTACACAACGATTCTTTGAATTCTTTAACGCCCAAAATATTTTTTGTTAATGATCACGGAAAAAGTGTTCCGCGTTTTCAACGATGCAGTTTTACGTACTAAAAATTAAGACTGTTTTTAAATATGTACGGTAAAAAAAACTTTTTTCCACACCATCTTTGGGAGAAAATGTTGTTTTTATCGTTGTGTCCCCGGGAATCCATTTGTTTCTAAAACCCCCATTTTCCAGCTTATATGTAAATTTTTGATTTTGTTTAAAATTCTGCGCAAAAAAATCACTTTGTATAACTTATATAGCCAATGAAAGAAATTTTACCGTTTTCGATATTTGATATTATGGGAGAGTTGCGGGGGTGGGGATTTCGAGAACTTAAATTAATATTGAACAAAAACCTCCCTACAATCCAATGTATTTTATTTTGTTTGCACAATTTTTTCCCACTCAAATGACACTTTCTCTGGACTACAACATTTTGTAACATATTTTTCTAATATATGTAGCTTAGTATTTTATTTAAATTATTTCTACATTTTTTATTTAATTTTACAAGATTTTTGATATTTTTAGGAGACCTTGTAAATGCAAATTTATTTAAAATATTTTGAGTATTGTGACATTTCATATGAACTGCTACATTCATAAAGTACATTATAGAACACATATTTCGTAGCATCCTGTATGGTATACTAACAAAAACCGGGGGGTGATTGTGATTATTTTGTCTTCGCAAAGCAATTGCTTCAAGGATTAGGAAACCACTAAACCTAAACATGCCAACTCTGACCACCTCAGTATTGATATGTAATATACAAGGTGGACCAACGCCGACGAAACAGAGCCAATTGCCGTCACATCGATAATTAAAAATAAAAAACTTAGACTCGTCAAATTTATTTCTGAGAAGGACAATTTTTCAATTTTTCTATTGTATTATTAAATTGTTACTGCAATATCTTTTGTTTTTTTTTAATGACAATATCCGCGAAATCATGGGCTCTCTAAGGGTCAAAGGAAACTAGCAGGATGTGGGGTTATTTGAAAAGCATTTTTGTCATCTATCCGATTTTGCACAAAAATTGTGGGTTGCCATTTAAAAAGTGACAGTCATTTCCGTTAAAACCAGAGGTAATGCTGGAATGCCAACAGGATGAAAAGATGTCCCTCTCAGAAATAAAATTGACGGGTCTGAGTCTAAGTTTTTTTTTTTAATTATTGATGTGGCTGCAAGTGGCTCTGTTTCGTCGGCGTTAGCCTACCCAGTATTTACTATGTATATAAGTACGATCCCTGTCTTATAAATGTTGGCCCAGTTAATAAAAATGTATGTCTTATACTAACGAACTATTAGAAAACCTCCATTCAATCGCTTTATGGTTTTTTACGTTTATATTTACGGTTTATCTCTTCTTATATAAATTGCAACATGCTTCCAGTAGTGATTGTTCTTGTCAGAATATTAATAAAGTAACTTTACTCGAAATTTGTTGTTACAATGGTACGAGCTAAGCCTGTTTAATTTGGGGTAAACGGTGTTGGTTGGTAGATGTGATCGGGCGTGAACGGTGTAAGTTGATAGGTTACAGTTATTACATTTTCTTTCATTAAAAAATTACGATCATAATAACAATTCAAATACAAACTATTGTTTCAAGTAATATTCGATTTAATACATTTCAGTTATTTTCATGGGATAGGGGGTGATTTTATTTAATCAGGGGCAACGGCGTTAGTTGCAAGGTCACAGTTACTAAAATTTTTTTCTTTATTAACAATACGTATTTTCTTCACAAAGTGCGAAAAGGTAGGTAGAAAGTGTAACTTTAACCCTATAGTGCGTGAATTTTGGAATTTCAATAATTTTTTTGGAAAGTCATCGAATAATCCGCATTATTTTTTTTTAGAAATATGCTCTTTGGAACGTCTATTTTACGTTGGTAATTTTAGTTTTTTGAAATTCTTGTGTCCGTTTTGTTCACCGCTCTCGGAAAACAATTTTTAAAGTCCACTTGCAACCGAACAGCAATAAAAATGGGTTACAGAACCTGCAAGGTAAATCTAATTGCATCTTTGTTTCTCAATAATTACGTCACATAATTTTTTTGGCAAAAGAGAAACCATTGCTTACTAGAAAACAAAAAAAGGATAAGTACGATTTGAGGATTGTACAGGTCGGAGTAGGGTTATACAATCTTAAGAAGAAGCTTTTCATCCTGATTGTTTGAAGAGAAAGGTTAAGATCCCTGTTTCCGTAACGGTTTGAGGGTCAATTCCTCCAGTGGAGTAGGTAAACTGCACTTTGTAGAAGAAATTGTAAATGCAGCAAAGTACATTGACATCCTGAAAGATAAACTAAAACCTGAATTTAAAGAAGCTGGAATCGAGTTTATTTTCCAGCAGGGACGGCGCAGCCTGTCACACGGCCAAAAAGTAAAAAGTTGGTTTTTGGAAAGAGAAATTTCGGTACTACAATGGGTTTATAGCAGTCCAGATCTGTTCTTTATAGAGACACTATGGCACATCATAAAAAAAAAGCAACTGCGTGTGCATCCTACAATGACTGTATCAGAGTTGCGTTCTCTGCTGCAAAATATCTGAAACAAATTTTTCTTTTTTGATCAAAATTTTTTCTATTCTTCTTCTTTAGAAAAAACCGTACATAGATAATCTTCTAATCATACAGTATGGAATAATGTTTTAAAGAACAGGAAGAATATATTCAATGGTTCCACTAACTATATGCTCATGGTACAACTCAACTGTGCATTTGTGTTTTTATATGATAACTATTCATCCAAACAGAAGCGCAATGTTTTGTTGTGGAGTAAACTAATGTCAATGCAGCTCTGCGAAATGTCTGCATCTCCCCCAGTTGATTCAGTTGACCCAGTTTTCTAAATGTTTTTTATAAATTAAAAACGTATCGAAAGTTACTCCCATACGTACTGGGTTGAAATTATGGTATAATTTTGTACAGGGTTTTTGAAATTGAAATTTCTAGTAATGTTCTGAAAGGAAAAAGAACATAGATTATGGTTTCAAAAACACATTTTGATTTAATTCTCCCAAATGCGAGAGAGTCTAACTTTCTATCAAAATTCTTAGAAAAGAATTTTATAAATTTTAAAAATTGAAGTTTACAATAAATAAAATTTTAATCTTTTTTGCTTATGAAAATGGTAAAAAAAATGAAATTTTTGTTAAAAAAAAAGCTAATATATCGACGAACTGACATCGTTTGGCCTGCCCGATCGTCAGACTTAACAATCTCAGATTCTTTCTTCATTGCTACTTAAAAGAACGGGTATTTAGTATCCGTAAAGAATTTGCTGCGATTCCCCAGAAACCTTTAGTGAAAGTTCGGGAAAATTTTTCAAAACTATTAAAACTTTGCGTTAATAAAATTGGAGGGCACGTTTTAAAAAATAGTCATTCTCAAATCCAAACTTTTTATCTTTAAGGTGTATTAACGATTTTAAAGGCTGTTCTCTCAGGGAGCTATAAAGTTTATGTAAATTTATCTCGCTTATTTTTAGAAATGTTTTCCTGATTTTGCACAAACATATAGCTAACATTATTATTTATGTCGTGCAGGAGCTATTTTTTTTATTTTCGTCTTCGTTGTATTTAATTTAATTAAAACGTAAAATAATAGAAAAATGGATTTCTTTATAAGCCCAAATTTCGACTCCTGCGCGACATAGATAATAATTTTCTGACAACCCTACTTTTTTTTAATTTTTACTTAAAAATCAATGAGAAAATTAACATTAAGTAAACGATAAATACTGAAAACTCTTGGAGAATTGTGAAATGAATGTACTCGCGGGCGAATTTTTCTGAGCGCAACAGGCCAGACTTGGAAGCCGATTAATATTAATAGATAAATAATATATTGTTGAATTGTTGATGTCAATTTTTTTTGTACATTACGTGCATTTTAAACAGTTTTAGAAACAGAAAAAACAACAAATAGCTATTTATGTAACACGAAATAAAAATAGTGAACCGCCTACTAGAAATCTGAAATTGTCCCGAGTGATAGAACAGCCTTTTAATGTTTTGATAAATACAAATGTTGTAAGCCTTTGAAACCAGAAATATTATTATTATGTATTATTAAAAATAACATTAAGTTTTCTACTTTTTTTCTATTACTTAAATTAAAACAATTCACATCTGCCTTTTTAAGGTTGGGGCATAATCGTCATGTTTTGTAATAATTTTCCACAATACGCATCAGATAGTTTTCTTTCAGTTTCAAAAAAATACGTATGTTGAAATGAAATTATCATATCATCGACGTAGATGAATTTCCGACATTGTAAAGAAGGAAGATTAGAAATATATACATTAAAAAGAATAGGTGGAAGAACTAATCCCTGTGGAACACCATTATTTAAAAATCTAAATTTACTGTTATCTTAAGAAAAACTCAAAACTACCGATTTTATATTTCTTTATAGTGAGGTATTACAAGAAATGTATTTTTAAAATTGTTAAAAAGTTACTCTTCGTAAGTCTTAACATAAAAAAAATCTAAATACGTGCGTTCTAGAACTCGATGACAAATTCACTAGTTTCAGTATTTTTTTATATATTTTTTTTAAATCTGCTTCGATGTTGTAATCTTTGCGTCTTGAATATTTCCGATAACAGATGTAATATACATATATATTTTGGTTTTCTAAGTAAATTGTTGTAGATATTATTAACTTGTTTCATATTGTTTGTAGTAGAATTAATTAAAAATAAGTTAGTATCTATTCAAAGTAGTGAGTCTAAAGTTTCACAGGGTATGGTCGGACAATTTACATCCTTCGACTGGGACAACATTTGATAAATTAAACAAAAAACATCCATTGCCGCGCTCGTCTTGACTTCTAAATTTTCCAAATTCAATAGCATCTTGTGAAAATCTTATAGTTAATACATCTGAAGTCTAGTGAAGTATTCTCAGTTTTCTAAATAGTTTATCTTCTTGAATGGTTACTTAATTAGTTTTACATTACGACATATTGTAGAAAAATTAGGATGTAAAGCATACTCAGATGAAATTAGAGTTTACTTAAGCCCGCATCAAGTCTGTTTTGGAAGACGACACATACTAGTGGTGGCAAAACAAAAACCGAGTAATCGTTTTTAGAGAAAATTGATTAACCCAATAAATCGATTAATCGTTACTTCTCAAAATCGTATATTAAAATCAATTTTAAATCGGTTTCCTGAATTGATTTTAAAATCGTTTTTATAATCGATTTTTAAAATCAATTTTAAAACCGTTTTCTAAATCAATTTTTAAAAACGGTTTTTTAAAATCGATTTTTAAACCGTATCTTAAAATCGATTTTAAACATTTATTTTTAAAAAATTTATAATTTTTTAAGAACTGCAGTAATAATTTTGTCATGAACTTTTATAAATAAACTTAATAGAATTTGAGTTTTTTTAATGAAAACATAAATATATTGCATTTGGTTGTAGTACCGAAGTAACCACTAGCTTTTTTTATTTTAAATAAAAACCCCTATTTTTTATTTGGTTCTATCTAATCCAATGTTGTTAAGATCTTAGCAAATTTTAACTACTTAAGCCGTTTCAATTTAAATCAAAATCCATTTAGTTTTAAAATGTTTAAAAATAATTCAATCTCTACTCTTCGAGCAGCAGACTTCGCAGTAATTAATATAATATATTGTAGTGGTTGCCCCATTACCATATATTGTGAATAATAATAGTAGGAGTAAGTGTTAAAAACGGGTACTACTTTTAACAAAATAATTTAAAATATTCCAGGTGGTACGTATACGTATTTTATAAAACAATAAATATTGTTGAATTTGTTTCTCGTTATTTTTCTTACTTTGTAAATAGGTTCCTTTTACAGTTTTACGTTTGTTAAAACCGACCTTGACAAGCAGTGACAAAGCAATGGCAGTTTATGCTGACAAGTTGTCCTTGAAGAATATACATAAATGGATTAAAACAGTTAAATCTTAATTTGTCGGTGCAGCAGGAAAATTTGTCAATGTTTGATTATAGAATATTTTAACTTCTTTTTTATTGTTTCCTTTAGAGGTCGATAATAGAAGAAAATATTATTAGATGAATGCTTGGTAAATTTATTAATCTATATATGGGTGTTTGATGATTCTGCGTTTTGGCCCAATTTTTTGAATACTAAAAATAGAGAACTAACCGTAAGAAATAGCCTCTATAAGACTCATGTTGGTCATTCCTCAATTAATGCCCCATGAGTCAGGATTATTCGAGCTGGATTTCTGCGCTAAGGTAACAAAAGTTCAATCGTTTGGTCGCTTAAACTGACATTTTAAACATTGACCTCAAGCCACTTTTTTTTGGCCAGTGGGCTTTCTTTCCTCCGGCTTTTTATGCGTGTATATTTTTTTTTGCAGTTTGTTTTCCGCATTTTTTCCAATTTTTTTTTAAATTAATTAATATTAGTAACAACATTTAAATTCGCCATTACAATTGATAAAAACCACCATTTTAAGAACCGATTTAAAAATTGACTCAAAACTCTAACTTTAAAATCCAATTTATAAAATCGACTTTAATAATCGTTTTTTAAATCTACTTTAAGAAGCAATTTTAAAAATTGATTTAAAAACTGATTTTAGAAATCATTTAAAAACCGATTTTAAAAATCGACTTTGAAAAACCGAATTTAAAAAGTCACTTTCAAAACCGATTTAAAAATCTATTTTAAAAGTCGATTATATAAATTGATTAATCGGTTTTCAATTTTCTCAAAACCGCGATTAATCGAAAATCAATTAATTGATTAACCGGTTAATCGATTTTGTTGCCACCCACTATTTCATACAGTATAATTTTCTGTATCAATGTTACTCTTTGCTTTCTAAGCATTTCTACGATCAAGAAACGATCTCATTCGAAATAGACTGTCGACAAGGGGACCCACTAGGACCTTTATGTTTCAGCTTGTTCCTTCAACCAATCATTAAAATGTCTTTTACAAATACGGTTCTCTTCAATTTTATAATGGTGATTGACCATGCTAAAGATACTGGTTTGGATATTACCCCAGAGAAATGCAAGTAGGTCCGTATTTAATAAAGACGTTTACTGAAAAGTTTAATGATGTAACCCCAGAAATAAGATTAGTGAAAGACCAAAACCTTACCTTACTTGGGCTACTTTCACGACTTTAGTTACAACTGATGTTTTGGAGGTCAAACCCCCAGAGACACATATTTTGTTAAGTAGATTGAAACATATCAAATCTCATGTTGGTTATTTTCTTTTGTGCTAAAGTTGACATACTTACTCCCGACTGGTTTTTTGATTATTTTTTGAAGAGTCTTGATTTTGAAATCAAGAAAATCATGTAAAAAAAAGCAAATAGCCGTTTTAATGTAATGTAAATGGATACGCACACGTGAAGATTGTTTTTCCGGCAGCCTGTAATCGAAAGGGCTGACTTTTAAAAACATGTTTCACTTATCTTGTATTTCAAAAGGTAAAAAGTCCATCCGGGATGTGAAAATCAAATTACCCGGTTTTTCTTTTATCGCCAACTATTTTTTAAATTTATATGTGCGTACAAAAACAGGAAAAATAAAACAATTCAGGATTGATTCAAAATTAATGACCAAAATTATGAAATTGCTTTTATTAAAATTTTAAGTTCAGTAATTTAAAATCAACACTAAATGTCCACGTACTAAAACTCGATAAAATTTTTTTTGAATTTTAAAATGTGGGGTCTATGAATTTGACTTCTCAATAAAATATTAAAATTAATAAGACATATTACACATTTTTCTATACAACTTATTCGGTAACTGTGAGACAGTATTTTTATTAGTAGCCGGATTCAATAATACAAATCTATTATTACCATAATTTTTTTTAAGAAAAAACCATAGAGCATAAGGCAGGCTTTGGAGAATTCAAAAACTATTTAAAACGTTAAATGTGTTCACAGTAATTCACATTCTTTTTATTATTCGTTATTGAAAATAAATCACGTCCTCATCAAGCGTGTTGTTGAACTGATAACTTTCTAGAAGACAAATTTCACAATATTCCTCAATTCACTTAAACTTAGAAGTTATTGTTTGTAACTCAAAACTGTAACTGTCCTTATGATTGGCTATGCTTTGACAGCATTTTAAAATATTTACAAACTGCGGCTAATTTAGTACGGAATTATTTGTCCGCGCGTTTAAAACTGAACTTTTTTTTAATTTTACTAAATTTAGAAGCGCTTTTGTCTCTTCTTAATTTTTAATACCATTAATAACAAATGAAAAACTGTTATCCCAAATAAAAAAAAATCTTAACAGAAAGAAAACGGGGTCTTATCTTTATCACAAATTAGATCAAAAGTACACAAACTGGCTATATAAAATCTGACAATAAATCTATGAAATTTTTGTTGCTGCAGTGCACTTAATTAAAACATTTTACAACGAACAACAATTAACAAACGGGATTGCCGATATTACTTCTACGTATTTTGTTTATGGGAATGGAAAGAAAATTTTAAACCATCGACACTATGATTGAATTTTGTACAAAAGCTGTTATGAAACAAAACAATGCTAAATACGAACTTAAAATAACATTAAAAACATACCCTTAAAATTAGTTTGGAACTTTAACTAATAAACGAAATTGATTCAGTGATTCAATCAATAAATATTTGTTCAACCCAGAACAATGAAAGTGATATACAACTACAATTACACGGTTTTTTAAATTTTTTAATAAAATATTAAAGCAAAAACAAATTCCTGTATAGGAAGTAAGTGTAAAAAAATAATGTGGGTTTTTTATACAAAAATGTATATGAGCAACCCAGGCTTAGTTACAATCCCCTAAAGATGGACCAAAAAATTTAAAACGATAGAACATTTCTTGCTACCGAAAATGCATTAAATGAATATTTTTGATGTATTCTCGTATAGTTGCAAAAAGGAGAAAAGCCACATCTTGTGTTTTTTTGTAGGATTAACACTTCTGAGAAAAAAAAAGATTGTCAAACACATTGTCGGGTAGGCTAAAATTTTTGACCGCAACGTGCGCCGCCGTCAAGAGTCATGTATAATACTTGAAGGTGACCATTCTCAACATTTTATTTGATTTTATTTAATAATTTAATATTATTTATGTAACAAGGACAAAAAGTGCACTTTTATGTACGAGACCGAATTTAATGGCCGAGGCGTTAGCCGAGGCAAGCAAACAGGCGAGGTTATAAAAGCACTTTTTTCCGAGATACATATTAATTTTTTCCGTTGACCTTAAATTAATTAATTTTTTATTTATTACCGTTTACTGAAAACAAAATGTTTAGTAATTTTTAAAAAAAATTTTACGTTGTTCTAATTTTTTATCTGTACCTAATGTTCACTTCACCGTTCAGTATTGTAACATTTGTGTAAAAATTTATTAAAGGAAATAAAAGCTTTCCGCGTTTGAATATTGTACCGATTAAGCAGGGCCGACTCATTTTGTTGGTAAATGTGGCGGTAGATGTTTGTTTACTACAACATAACCTTAACTAATGTTATAATTTTCGAAAATGCGTAATTTGTTGTTAACAAGAAAATTATTTGTTTTAAAAAGGAATAATAAATCAACTAGTTTTTTCACAAAACATAATGTGAAGAATTATTTTTTTATAATAATTGTAAAATGAGAGCAATTACTAATGTTTATACCAGATGTCGAACTAGCAGAAAGGGAAATATTTTCAGTATTCTGAGAATTTTCGATCAAAACATTTGGATCGTTGGTGAACAGATGGTACTCATTGAACTGTGTGAAGCTTCGCCACTAGCACCAAGTTACTATTTTTCTCGATATATTTATCTTTAGACGCAATGGAATCTTTCCACATACCCTTCTGCTACTGTGTGAACTCTTCCATCCCTCCATGTCTTTTTAATGTTAAGACATCAACACCAGATTCTGCTAACAGTGATGCAGATGTCCTACTGTAGCAATGACCTGTATAGCCTCGTGGATCTGGCAAGTTTAAATAGCTTGCAATTAAACTTGGGATTTTTGCAAAAGTGTGAACTCCTACAACTTTGTGTGTAGAATCACTTTCCAAATCTTGTTGTAATTGACAAAAGGTTTGGTGATTGCAATGTCTTAAACAGAATAGGCATTTTCTGAATAAATTCAGAGGATTTATTTTTTTCAAAGATGTCATTATCTACAGTGAAAGTTTAGTTTGCACCATTACTTAAACATTGTGTATTGTTTTTTATATAAAACCAGTGACTTTTCTGGTAGTAGCAACTGCAGGTGTTGCATTGCCTCGCTTAGTTTCTGAAGTTTGCTGCTGTAATCACTATATCATCTATCGTCAGATTATAATAATAAAATTTATTTTAAACTAGCACACAATGTAGACAAGCAAATTTAAACATATCTTTTATTTGATATTAGGAATTAACTCATTTGTTTTTACAACAATCACATAATTTTACAAGAGCACTTGATTATGATAGGTAATAGGTAAAACATGTAATTTTTTATAATTTATTGAAATAATAAAATTAAGCATTTAGGTAGTGATTATTTGAAGTATATTTAAAAATGTAGTTATAGTTGGACAGCCTACCACTCAAATACTAATGCATTTCTTAATTGTTTATGATCAAGATGTAATGAAGTTTCTCCTATTAAACACACATTAAAGTCGATTCTCAATACTAATTGGACATATAATAGTTATAAGACTGAGTTTGTACCGTGTGTCAGACTTCTATAATCATTTTTTATATCCAATAAAAATATTAGTCGGACCGTAAGAAATGTATGCACAAACGTAGTTTTTGATTCACTCCAAAAATGTTTAAAAATGTAATAATCATCTTTCAGCTTATTGAAAACTGTAAAATTCACCTTGTTTTGTGTATGAATAAATCTTGAACCCAGTAATGTTGATGGCTTTATATGATTCTATTTTTGTTTTTTCCTGCGACAGAATCAATATTCAAATGATTTTTTCACAAGTAATTACTGTTCTTGTGTTTTCCATTAGCATTATTACTTATTTACATCAATCAAATACAGTAATAGAAAGGTACCCATAATTAACTCACTTTCTACTGTAAGTTTTTGTATTTTATGATCGTGAAAATTTTGTATCGGAACTCCGCTTCTGTATCAAAATGTTACCTTTCATTGTCTAAAGCAATCTCAAGTCGTATGAATTCTGTCTTACCTTATAAATGAATAACTTTAAAGAAGTTAAAGTGTTACATATTAAAAAAACAATGCATCGAGTATTGTGAGATTACAACCAGGTTTTCTATATGCTTCGCAACATTGTAGAAACTATAAACAATTTATTTATATCAATTCAAAGCATTTAAAATGATTTACTTTGTAATTTGAACAACAAATTGTTTTTGTTCAAAGTTGTGTGTGGATTGAGGAATTGATGTTATAAATGAAAGTAAACAAACAATAACCCTGCAGTATCTAAATGTTTCAGTATGTACACTCATGAAATTTAAAACTTGGACACCACAATTTCTGTAAACAAAAGTTTGCACATTGTGAAGCGGGCTTAAGGGTATCATTTACAATTCTAACAGCAGGTAGTCTCAGCAGGGTTATCTTATAGAAGGACTGTAGAATGAATCATTACACTAAGCACGTTTTAGAAAATAGGTAATTTACGTTGCTTACTTAATTTTTTCTTTAAAGAATATATTTGAAGGTATCGCTAATTAAACACCATAGCTCGATTAATTATCGAATCAAAATTTTGTTTAGGAAATGTTTACAAAATAAAATTAGAAATAATTTTGATTTAAAAACGTCTACAAGCAATAACTTTTAAATTAAATCAAAAACTAAACATGGTTATTTGGGTTGACTGGTTATTACTTATTTTTAAATAAATCTAACCTACTAATTATTGTAAGTTATTAAAAAATCATTAAACTCTCTATTCATAATATTTAGTCCTTACAAAATGTATATTTTATGACGTTTCATTTTTTCTGTAGTTAATATAAAAAGTGAAAATAAAAACTAAGGCAATTCTTATTGTCAACGTATATATTTAGTTTTTGACAAGAATTTATTACATAATTATAATTAAGATACCAAGTTATAGTTTAAAATTAAATGAAAACTTTTTTTTTAAATAAAGGTATTACTATATAAATAAATATAAGAAATCAATAATGGGTGTGACCTCCATTATTATTGATACATTCTTGGAGGCGTCTGCTCATTGACACTATCAAGGTATCAATATAATTAATATTAATCGTTTCCCATGCGGTATCAATGGCTGCAATTAGTGCATTACGGTTTACTGGTATAAAATTTGGCCCTTGTTGTCTTCGGATAACAGCAAGTATTCGAGCCCAAACATTTTCAATAATGTTAAAATCTGGGCTTTTGCTGGCCAGAGTAACAGCTCCAAGTTATTTTCGTATCCAATTGCGCACAACCCGCGAAGTATAGGGTCATCATATCCCGATAGTTAATTATCGAATGTTCCAAGAAAATATGTGTAAATAGTAAATGGAATCTACTAACGTAACGTTAAGTCGTTAATTTATAGTTACATAACTCTCCTTTCATAAGACATAGTTCATATTAATATGCTTATTGTAAAGCTTCGGTACACACCTGAACAACAAAACCGAGGAACAAACAGAACAACGAACCGAACGGCAATCGGAACATTAATTTGGACGGTGCTACGTACGAATTTTAGAACAGATTCGCAAGTCCTGATTGTTCCACGAACGGTTTGCAGCGTTCCCGCAACTTGTCGGTTTTTTCTCCGACATCAAAGAAAATGCGCGCGATTGCGTTTGCAGGTTTGGACGAATCTAAACAAAACGGCAAACAAACTTATGCGGGAGAATTAAATTATTTATTTTTGTCCTCCCTTTGTGAGTTACAAAGCGCACTTTTAATTTACTACATCGTTCCAAAAAAAGTCGAAAAGCAGATAACACAAAACTATTAAGTTTAGGTATAGGAATACGATTTATCGCCAGATGGGTAATTAAATTTATGACATCAATGAGAATATAAACAAAAAATATTGCAATTTTAAAAATAACTATTTGACAATTTTAGTTTTCTTAACTACCTTTACTACTTCGGACCTCCCCCTACATGTGCACCCTTTAAAAGTGTCTAATACTGAGAAAACATAGCCCAATACCAAGTCTAACTGTTGTACAAGTTTAGCTTTTATATGTTTTTTATATTTCATGAAATATAAATTTTTCTGTAGATTCAAATTTTCGTTGCTAACGCCTAAAATTATTTTTTTAATAATGGTAAGAGATAGGTACGCCAAACCTGGTAGTAGAAAGAAGACTTAAATTTTATGCGGAAACAAAAATTGGGGCATTGTGTTTAAAATAATAAAGTTGGTATCCCATGAAAATATTTTCAGTAAGTAGACCATGTCAATTTGTATGGAGTTCAAAGTTTTCAGTTCAATGGGTTATTTCATTCTCATAATTTGTTTAACATGCTATTGTTGAGACACACCCTGTATATTTCAAATTAAGTAATATTTTATTCAAATAACTTTTTATTGAATTGAATTGAATTGAACAAAGAAAAAACGAATATATGCTTCTTTTAATAGGAATACATTTCAATAGCTAAGCTATCATCATCAGCGAACCGATACTTCGTGGCAGTATATATTTTGTATGAAGCGCCTTATCGGAATAATTTTTGAACTTCTAATATACAACTTCTGAAAAAGTGCCAACGTTGTTGCGACCGTTAAGTTTCTGATAATCTATTTTATTTATTCTGTATGGTACATTTTAAATATTGTATTGTGATGTAAGTATTATGTATGGTGCCTCAAAAGATCAGTATAAACTTGTATAGTGTGGTAAAAATTTTGATAATCTATTAATATCTCTGTAATATCTAAAGATGGCGGAAACATTTTAATATGGCGAATTCGGAATTTGAGGGCGTTTTTAAAATAAAAATTATTTTTTCAAATAAATCCGGAAAAATTTGAGTAACAAGGGTTTGACATTATTTCGACCATTATACGGTCGTAATAAAGTCACGGGCGCAATAGTGTGCGTAAGTTGTTACTAGGTGTACGTAATAATGATAGAAATATATAAATAAAAAAATACACACACACACACACACACACATACAAAACAATTATATATATTATACAATGTAATATACAATAATACTATAGTTGTGAACAAGAAGTATGAAAAACGATACCTCAGTAGATATCGATGTATGAAACGAGTCTAAAAACGGTAATGTATTTAAAGGCCGCTAACCTATCCGTAACCGTTTTTTCTCAGCCATACTGTGTCCTATGACAAGTTACCTTAAAAAACTCGTGATTCCGAGTACTTATGGTGTAAAGGAACTTAAGAGTCCGAAACGAGACAATAACTCTAGGCTGTTCATATTGTGTTTAGCTAAGGTAATAGTATTCTGATCATCGGTTGACGTTAAAAGTTAAAAAAAAATAGGAATTTCGTTTGAACTCTCTCCAGTCTTTGTATTTGAATTCTTGTATATGGGTGCCAAATAGGTAAACCTTATTCTAATCTGCTGCTTACTAATGAAGAATATAATATTACTAAAATTTTAGGGTGCTTAAAATCCTTACAGGAACGTTTAATAAACCCAAGTAGTTTTAATGATTTAGACAAGATATTATCTGTATGTGAGCATGGAAGTTAAGTTGACAGTCTATAAAAACACCCAAATCTTTTACAACATCAGACCTTTCTAACTGAACACCATTAATAGCATAACTATAAGAAATGAATTTTGATTTCCTTGAAAAACGTATTATTAGACATTTACTGACATTGAACTCCATTTCGTTAGACAGGCACCATTGATAAAGACGATCTAGGTCTTCTTGGAGTTGTAGACAGTCTAGTAAAGAGGTAATGAATTTATATTGCGATGTACACGCATCCAGCCAGGTCCCAAATCTTGAGTTAAAGCCTCAATATAGCGCTCCAATAAGTAATTTGGTGTTTTTCATGAAAGTTGAGACAATTATAGTAGAATCAATAGGGTTCGGAGAGATTGTTGAACACTTCAAGAAGTTTTTATCATTGGGCTTTCTGCCACTTGAAATTCAGTTTAAGTTAGTTCTCCTGCAGCTTCAGCAATCTTACCCAGCCATAACATCTGAAAAAAATGTTGTAATTAGAAAGATAATTAGAAAATAAGTAATGGGTCAAGGTCATTGGAGTTTAAGAGAAAAATCTATGTGAGTGCGTGTTTAAGACGTTGTTTAACGCGTAAAACTGAATTGTAAATGTGAGTTAATGTGAACAAGTGCCGAAAACACCGAAAATTAGTGTTTTTTGTGAAACAAATAATGCAAGTAAGGTTAAGAAAACTCAACAAAATTGGATGTCGAATTACGGAATGGCGCAGCGTTTTTATGGAAAATAAAGAACGAATTAAAAAATAGAAGCGGAAATGGTGTGATAAGAAGATAATTACAATTTTCTCGGAAAAATTAATTAGCCGAGATACAGAAAGCTGTAAATTGGATTAAGGTTTGCAAGAAAAACCACTAGATGCGGTAGTGTTTGGCGCAAAATTTGAAAAAACAATTGACGGTGTAAGAAAATGGACGCCAAATTTATAAATACGAGTGTAGAATTGAATTGGGGGCTTCCGGTTCCAGACAGCGAAAACCGACGGTCGTCCGTACGCAGAAATTGTGATGAAAATTTAAGAAGTGACGTCACCAAAATAAACGGGACGTAAAAATTTAAATGGCAATACAAAAAGTAAATGCAAAATAAAAGTAAAAGCCAGAATAAAAAAAAAATCACCTGTAGTGTGTGTATGCTGCAGCAACAAATTAGTGTCTGCAAGATTGAGGTCAGCGCTCCGAAATCAGCTGTGCGTCCGAATTCGGTCAAGTTCACGAGGTCGGTGACCTAGAAAGAAATCACCTGTAATCTAAATAAAATAAAGGAACGACTCAATACGACCCTGTTAAGGTTAGTGTAATTAGAAATAGTTTGTAAAATTAGTAGTGTTAATTTTGTAACTAATTGTAAGGATAAACGCAATCTTTCACTTCACACCGGCGCAATTCAACTGAAAATCTTAACGTAACCCGGTGACGCTTTTGATATTTTTTCAATTTAAATTTGTGTGGCAATAAACCCTTGTTTGTTAAGTTGAAAGTTGAGTATTATTCGTTGGAGCACTAGAAGTAATAAAGTCAAGTATGATAAAGTAAAAGTTGAAAAAGGTAAAGTTTAAATTATTTTCCTAAGTGAGGCTGCAACATTGTTGGAAAATAAGAGTATCGAATATCCACATGTGCATAAGATCCTGTAATTACCCTAGATTATTTTCTTCGTCTGTCAAATTTAAATTTTCCACCAATCACGTACTTGGAAACTGATTTGACGCAGCCAATCAAAACGAAATAAAGCGACTATTCACCTTGGTGGTAAATAGTCGACTATTTGGTCATCGTCCTCAATATTCACCTGAAGGAATTATTTTTGACTTACGAAATAATCTTATTAAATATAAAGCGACCTTGACAATTAGTTATTTTATTGGCTACTAAATTTCTCGTAATTTTACATTTTGTCTCGACTTAATTTTGGAATTAATAATCAAAGATTAATGCCAAAATTAAGTCTCGACGGAATTGATCCTAAAAGAAACTCGAAATTTAGATGCAACAAAATAGTCGGCTATTTGTCAAGGTCTGGTTATATTACTGTCGAAAATACAACCTTGAAATTAAGAGTATTATTTATTCGGTTGGCTTTCAGGCTGGCGCTAACAATAAAATAATAAAATCAAAATTTGCCCATAGGTCATCGCAATATATTTTAGAGAAGAATTGAAAATTTTGTCACTTTGACTATGTCATTTATAAAGATTAAAAATGAAAATGGTTCAAAATGGAACCCCTAAGGTACACTCATGAAATTTAAAACTTGGACACCACAATTTCTGTAAACAAAAGTTTGCACATTGTGAAGCGGGCTTAAGGGTATCATTTACAATTCTAACAGCAGGTAGTCTCAGCAGGGGTTATCTT
Organism: Abscondita cerata; assembly: GCA_030710515.1. Classification (NCBI taxonomy): domain Eukaryota; kingdom Metazoa; phylum Arthropoda; class Insecta; order Coleoptera; family Lampyridae; genus Abscondita; species Abscondita cerata. Next base: position 359,244 of record JALBCR010003061.1, on the reverse strand, counting down.
ATAGAAGGACTGTAGAATGAATCATTACACTAAGCACGTTTTAGAAAATAGGTAATTTACGTTGCTTACTTAATTTTTTTCTTTAAAGAATATATTTGAAGGTATCGCTAATTAAACACCATAGCTCGATTAATTATCGAATCAAAATTTTGTTTAGGAAATGTTTACAAAATAAAATTAGAAATAATTTTGATTTAAAAACGTCTACAAGCAATAACTTTTAAATTAAATCAAAAACTAAACATGGTTATTTGGGTTGACTGATTATTACTTATTTTAAATAAATCTAACCTACTAATTATTGTAAGTTATTAAAAAAAATCATTAAACTCTCTATTCATAATATTTAGTCCTTACAAAATGTATATTTTATGACGTTTCATTTTTTTCTGTAGTTAATATAAAAAGTGAAAATAAAAACTAAGGCAATTCTTATTGTCAACGTATATATTTAGTTTTTGACAAGAATTTATTACATAATTATAATTAAGATACCAAGTTATAGTTTAAAATTAAATGAAAACTTTTTTTAAAATAAAGGTATTACTATATAAATAAATATAAGAAATCAATAATGGGTGTGACCTCCATTATTATTGATACATTCTTGGAGGCGTCTGCTCATTGACGCTATCAAGGTATCAATATAATTAATATTAATCGTTTCCCATGCGGTATCAATGGCTGCAATTAGTGCATTACGGTTTACTGGTATAAAATTTGGCCCTTGTTGTCTTCGGATAACAGCAAGTATTCGAGCCCAAACATTTTCGATAATGTTAAAATCTGGGCTTTTGCTGGCCAGGGTAACAGCTCCAAGTTATTTTCTCGTATCCAATTGCGCACAACCCGCGAAGTATGAATAGGGGCGTTGTCCTTTAACAACAAAAATACATTATGAAAATGTTAATTCAACAGATCCCGAACTATTTTTTGGAGAAAGTATAGTGAAATAAGAATACTTACTTGTTGGAAAATATAATCTTCGTCTGGATAAAACACTTCGACTGAAGGTTTCATAATAGTTTCCAAAATATCTAAATACGCAGCAGAATCAAGACGTCCATCGATAGCCCAACAAACTCCTGGACCCCGCGCGCTAACCCAACCCCACACATTCACAGAAAAATAACCACTTCGTTTTTTAGGACATATGTGATTATTTTCGTAACGAGTTCCTTCCATTCTAAAAACTTTTAGTGGTCCATCGTTGCGGCTATTGAACGTTTTTTCGTCGCTAAAAATCACTCGATTCCAAAATTCCAAAGGTTCGTTCACATATCGCCTTGCAAATTCCAGACGACGTCTCATATTTTCGTCACTGAGAACTTCTTTCGCAGCAGCATTATACTTCTTTATTCCCATCTCCTTTAATCTTTTTGTGCAGTTATACGGCATCCGGGAAAATGTGTATCTGCTATAGCCCTGAGTATGTAGCAAATGGTTGTTCTGTTACGTAATGAAACAACTCGAGATCTTGAGCACGTGTAGATACTTTAGGTCTACCACTTCCGATGGCTCTTTCCAAAGTGTGTTCAAGATTCCATTTTACTCGGTAATGCCCTACGGTGCTTTTTGGTATATCTAACATACGTGAAATTTCACGCACGCTACGGCCCGCCGCTAATTCCGAAACAATCCGCGCTTTCAAATCAGCACCGAGATGAGGTGGCATTTTCACAACACTTGAAATTTTAAACTAAAATGGAATTTACATTTCTTACTTTATTTATTGGTTCACACTACCCCTTCTCAAACAGTAGGTAATTGTTTATTTATTACATACTTCTAATGACCAATGTAACAACCCTTAGAGCAATATGACTCAAAGGAAGTAAATTAAACAAGCAAGGATATTCTATTGTTATTGAAACTTATTCATAAAGTAAAAGCCATTTCCTTATAATGCTAATGGACAGGATTTTCTTTAAGTATTAAGATTACAATAGAGGACTTATAAACTTTCGAAAATATCTAATTATAAATATTTACACTGCAATTGCGCTTTTTCCTTAATAATTTCTTAGCAATAACATACACGTTCTTGGTTTTAAGTTGTCATAAATTTGATATGATATAAATTTGTGTTTCTAATATTACATCACAAACTAATCTTTATTCGCCAAAAATTGTTGCTTAAGTTGTAAAGCTTCGTACACACCTGAACAACAAACCGAGCAACAAACATAACAACGAACCGAAAGTCAAACAGAACGACAAACGATCTTTTATGATTTCCACAATCCGAACAACAAACGGAACGTTTGTGCTGTTCCATAATTATTTTCAGTAGTTTTCAGTTTATATATTTTATTATTGAGAAGAGAAAATTGCGGAAAACAAGAAGATAGTGCCAACCAAATTTTTACGCACAAAGAAGAGTAAAAATTATAATTTACTTAGCTTTTTTTATTTTGAAAATTTCCCCCCAAATGATGCTAATAGGGACATCATTTTTTCTTGCATTCTTAAACACTGATTAATTTAAAACATTTTTCTTCTGTCAACTCCATAATATTACCTAAAACACAACAAACCCACAAAAGGGAGGACAAAAATAAATAATTTAATTCTCCCGCATAAGTTTGTTCGCCGTTTTGTTTAGATTCGTCCAAACCTGCAAACGCATTCGCGCGCATTTTCTTTGATGTCGGAGAAAAACCGACAAGTTGCGGGAACGCCGCAAACCGTTTGTGGAACAATCAGGACTTGCGAATCTGTTCTAAAATTCGTACGTAGCACCGTCCAAATTAATGTTCCGATTGCCGTTCGGTTCGTTGTTCTGTTTGTTCCTCGGTTTGTTGTTCAGGTGTGTACGAAGCTTTACAATAAGCATATTAATATGAACTATATCTTATGAAAGGAGAATTATGTAACTATAATTAACGACTTAACGTTACGTTAGTAGATTCCATTTACTATTTACACATATTTTCTTGGAACATTCGATAATTAACTATCGGGATATGATGACCCTATACTTCGCAGGTTGTGCGCAACTGGATACAAGCAAATAACTTGGAGCTGTTACCCTGGCCAGCAAAAACCCAGATTTTAACATTATCGAAAATGTTTGGGCTCGAATACTTGCTGTTATCCGAAGACAACAAGGGCCAAATTTTATATCAGTAAATATTGATACCTTGATAGCGTCAATGAGCAGACGCCTCCAAGAATGTATCAATAATAATGGAGGTCACACCCATTACTGATTTCTTATATTTATTTATATAGTAATACCTTTATTTAAAAAAAAAGTTTTCATTTAATTTTTAAACTATAACTTTTCACTTTTTTATATTAACTACAGAAAAAAATGAAACGTCATAAAAGTAAGGACTAAATATTATGAATAGAGAGTTTAATGATTTTTTTTTAATAACTTACAATAATTAGTAGGTTAGATTTATTTAAAAATAAGTAATAATCAGTCAACCCAAATAACCATGTTTAGTTTTTGATTTAATTTAAAAGTTATTGCTTGTAGACGTTTTTTAAATCAAAATTATTTCTAATTTTATTTTGTAAACATTTCCTAAACAAAATTTTGATTCGATAATTAATCGAGCTATGGTGTTTAATTAGCGATACCTTCAAATATATTCTTTAAAGAAAAAATTAAGTAAGCAACGTAAATTACCTATTTTCTAAAACGTGCTTAGTGTAATGATTCATTCTACAGTCCTTCTATAAGATCCGCTGAGACTACCTGCTGTTAGAATTGTAAATGATACCCTTAAGCCCGCTTCACAATGTGCAAACTTTTGTTTACAGAAATTGTGGTGTCCAAGTTTTAAATTTCATGAGTGTACACCTGATATGAAAAATTGGAATTTACCTTTACGATTTGAACACGACCACCTAAATATGACAAAATCAACTCAATAGGAAACCGGTAACACCAAATGCAATTCAGTACTACGGCCAGATAAAACCATGTCGTTTGACAGCAAAATATGCCCTGAATATCGTATTTAATTTATGTAGTATTACTTGCTCAAAAATTTTACCTAAATGGGGTAGTAAAGATATAGGACGGTAATTAGAACCTTTGGAGATTTTTCCATTCTTAAGAATTGGCTGCACATAAGAAGTTTCCCAGTTTTGAGGGAAACAACCTTTTGTTTACAGAAGCATTAAAAATAACACCAGATTGACTAATAATTGAGCTCAGTTTTTAATAAAGTCTTAAGAATTCCATTTGGTTTAAAAGCCCATTTACAAGTAGTGTTAGAAAAGTTGACTAAAAATTAATTCTGTGGAAACCTCTGTAATTAATAATAATATTAGATTATAATCCGGGCAAATTGTCCTAAAAACGAGGTAGTGAAAATAATTGCGATACCGCAATCCTAACTCAAAAGATTGATATTTTTCGAGATACTAAAAATTTAATATACACACAATATTAAAAAGTTTTTATGAAAGAAAATACAAAAAATAAATAAACAAGTAATTAAATTTAAACAAATCCAAAACGTTAAATAAAATAAAATTGTTTTATTTTAAAATAATCTTTTGTTTTGTTGTGGATGACGTCGTCAATGTTACGTTGTTCTGGTATTATTTTTGTTTTCATTGACGCCGACTGCACTATTTTTCTGTGATGAACACTTTTTAATGTTAGTATTAATTAATTTAAACAGCCAAAGCTGAATACTTCGTTTGCATGTTTAACAAAATAAAATTTAACGATGAACGTAATTTTCAAGACGTTGTCAAGTTTAACGTTTAAACTCGAATTAATGAATGATCAATAAATAACCATTGACTTTGAGTAGCAACACCACTTCCTTTTTCCTTTACACCTTCAACGTCCAGTAATATTTTTTCAAATGTTTTGTTTCACTTATACTTAACTTCCTTTCATTTCAATACATAACAGTTATCCGTAACCTTTAACATTAAAATCATCAGTTTGTTTCACTCAAAATCTTTTAACCTTGGTGTTAATTTCGCATTTATAAAAACTACAAATAAAACAGAACTACTACACATTTTCTTACTTCTATCTAATTAAAAGAAAAATATTTAAATATGCACAACTAAAGTATTTTATAAAGAAAATACACATTGGTTTTTTAGAAACTCTTAATCTCTAAATAATTTAATGTGCAAATTACAATAAACGCCTTTGTAATTTCTGTTATTGCGGTATAAATTGTATAAATTATGAGTAACATGTTTTATTAAATCGAGACGATTCTTATTACAATTCAATAAAAGTTCGATAAAAAATATTTAATCAAAAGTTCCCGAAACGTAGTTGGAAATTGAAGTCAAGTCAGGATTGTTTTATTTTTGAACCCCAAGAAAGATTTATTCTATAGTGAAAAGTTAATTAAATCTTACTTTTTTAAATATTTGTTGTATAAAAATTTTAATTTCTAAAGTTATCAAAAATCTCTTCGACAGTTATGTTTATGATATTTCGAGTACACATTTGTCAATTTTTATTAAAATTAGTTGACAAATGAAAAATTTTTAAAAATAAATACAACGAAAATATGCTGAATAGTATGTACTGTATTTTAAGTAGATTTTGTTTGCGTTGAAAAGCACATTATAGCTTATTAATTTTTTTGTTGGGTTCTTGTTTAGAAAACTAGCAGAGGCAGAAGCCTCTCCGAGTTTGTACGTATGTAATTAAGGAATTGGTCTGTAAGAAGGCGTCAGTCGATAAATAGATTAACAACGACGTATTATGTAAATAACAACAAGTACCAAAACTGTAGCGAATCAAATTATTATCTCTTAACAATCGCTAATTATCGAAAATGCGGGTAAAGCTCTCAGGTTTGAACTAATGAAAGTGATTCGTATGCAATTATTAAAGTGCTACTTTTTGTTATAATTAAAGCGAAGTTATTAATTAATTATTAAGGTGTCATACCGTTGAAGGCGTAATTAAACTGTTCCTGTCAACAACTTATTATAACGACTAACAAAGTGTTGGATTCATTAAAAGATAACAACACTACTGTAAGTAAGTTGATTGTTTATTTCGAAGAATTATTCTTTATTGTGTTTGGTCCGCATTTAAGAATAGGCTCTTATTAAGATGGGAGGTTAGTGCATTTTTGTTTGTTTGTTAGTTTCGTGGTTTGAAATGAAACGAATTGAGACGGGATGGTAAATTTCGTTGAGGCTAATGTAATATAAAAGTAATATTTTGTTTCCGAATCACAAAAATTCCGAATTCTTTTAACCCATTATGCGTAGTTTTTTTGAATAAGCAACAAAATGTTACTATGATACTTAAACATATGGAAACTTGATTAATTAAACCTTTTGAAATCAAATTTATGGATTCATATTAAATTTGAATTTTCAGTTTACCCAACAGAAACCAAAAATTATGAACCTATATTAATACGCTGTAAACGCAGTTATAAATAACTTCGTGCATGCTTATTTAAGGGTTTATGTAGAAACATAAAAAATAAGCAGACATTATGTACGTTATTTTTTTTCGCTTACATTCTGTGTATATTAGAGATATTTAAAGTAACAATCATAAAATTCCCTTTTAATTTATAATTAATACGTTCATTGTAAATATAAAATTTTGTATAAAGACGAATGACGTAAGTTTGGTTGATGATAAATTGTGTATTTTCTTTAACACAATTAATCTCGTCACCGAAGAACTTCTAAAAACAAGCATTGACAAAACAACAAAAAAGAAAGACATCCATTTTGAAACATAAAAACTATTTATCATGATTTTTTTAGTATCCCACTGGAAAGAAATTAACTACACCACTGTTGCAAAGCCAGTAGCACCAATCATGTAGTAACTAAACACCCCAAACGTCTTTTCTAAATACTTCATACTGGGCTACATTCACGGTCGGAAAACTCACTTGGAGCATGTCAAACCATAATTGTTGTGTGTTGATGATACAGCGGATGTTAATGTAATTATTTTTAATTTAATGTCATTATCAATTTAATTGGTAACGTTTTTACATTAAATACAGACGATGACTACATCGGGTCAAAACTAGCCATATAAATAAATAAAGTATAATACTTAGTATATTAGGATTAAGGTAATAATGAAAATTTATTTGGTTCTATCCAGCAAAATGGTTTTAGAAACCGCAGCCCTTCCGCTAAAGTGTTTAATGCCCTACTAAAGTGATTTGGTATGAAATTCATATTCACACTTCTCTGGTGTCAATTGCAAAGAAGTTGACTCCATGATTTCTATAACGTTAAGATATGTGTTATTAAAGGTAATGATAAAGCTACTTACTTGCAGATAAGTTTATTTTTATTTTTAGCACACTCCGCTACAGCAATCTGTAATAGTATATTAAAAAACTAGTTTCATAGTTATAATAGGGTGGACTGATTTCGATGGACACAGGGTAGCTTTTTGTAACTATTAGCGGTTAGAGCAAAACCGCTTACATATCAAAAGCTCAACTTCCTTTGAGACAAATTAAACAGTTTGTTCATTTTTTTTGATGGTGGGTCCAAAATTGACTTTTTCCAGTTTTCGATAGGTTCCATATTTCATCTGTTGATAAAATTTCGAAAAATGTGTAAACATTTTTTTGTGTAGTTTTTAGCGTAGAATTGAAGTAGTCAATTTTTTAACTTTGGTCACCAACAGTCGAGATGCAACATAAACTTAATTTTTTAAGAGAACCTTTATAAACTATATATTGTTGAAAAGCTTACAAAATAAGGATTTTAATGAAGTCAAAGTCAATTATGGTTTCTATTTAAAAAACTAAGTTTATGTGGCATCTCGACTATTTGTGACCAAAGTTAAAAATTGACTACTCCATTTGATTCTACGCTAAAAACTACACAAGAAATGTTTTTACACTTTTTTCTGAGTTTTTATCAACAGATGAGATATGGAACCTTATCGAAATTTGGAAAAATTGAATTTTGGTCCCTGCATCAAAAATTAAAAAACATAGCAAATTTTTGTTTTCGCTGTTTAATTTGTCTCAAAAAGTTGGTCTAATGCTACGTGAACAGTTTTGCTCTAACAGTAATAGTTACCGAAATACCCTGCAATCCCATCGAAATCAGTCCACCCCGTACATTGTAGAACGGGTCCAATAAACAAGTCCTACTGTGGACTAATGAAACGCGTGTTTTATACTATTTTTTCCATTTTGCACTTTTCTCAACCTTTCAGTAGACGCACCTTCTTTTCTGGCATCAGTAGACGCACTGCATCTGAGAGATGTCAGCTTATAGTAATTAAAAAACAGGTTTTGAACATATTTATTTGTTTCAGTAGCTACACTAACATTGGTAAATGTGAAAATAAAATAATATATAAACTACAATGTAAAATAAAACTTATTACTTAAAATCTATAAGAATTCTTAAAGTAAGAAGTACTTTTTTCATTATTAATACATAAAATAGGTAAGTATGAATCATTATAACATTAACATACACAACGTTTGAGTACTTTTTAACAAATTAAAGGAAATCTAGTATTATTCAATTTTCTGAATACACTCTTTGCAGATGATAACAGAATGTTCCAAACACAAATATTTTCGGCATTTTTCGCATGCGTATTTGGTCAGTCTTCTTCTGCTAGTGTATTCAGAACAATTTTTTCTTTTGTCCGAGCGTTGTTGAGGTACAACTTCTTCTTTTATACCCATTATCTTTTTAATCCGGCAACGAATTTCACTGGGTATATTTTGATTAATAACTCTCTGGCGTATATGTTTTTGCGGAAGTAGAAAGACAATTTTTCTATAAATTTTCTTCTTGTCAGAACGGCACTGTGGTCAATATTTCCTTCAAAGATGATTTGGCTGTTTATACCACCTACATTTAGTAAACAGTAAAAAATCATCATTGGCCACTTTCTAGTATTATATCTGATCAACGACATCAACCCCTTAGTTTTGTTTTTGTTATAAAACGTTACTGTAGATGGTTTTGTTTTATTGCCTGTCAAGTTATCAATTTTGTCATCATTAAGGTCTATTCATAGCATTTATAAATTCAGGTGGAATATTAATTTTGTTCTCGCGTATTGTACCTACCATTGTTGTTTTGTATTGTTTTAATATTGTATCTACTAGATCCATACTGGTAAACCAGTTATTGGTCGTTAAATTCCTTCCTGTCCCATGAATTGATCTATTAAGTCTTTTTACTAGTTCATACACGGTATGGACCTTCTGGCTGCAATCCAACATAGACTTCCATAGTTTTGGTATAAAACATTTTGGCACATACTAAAGCAAACACTTTTAAATCATATTTATTAGGTTTTGATGGAATATATTGTTTTATCCACAATCACCATATTATATAGCTATTATTATGCGGTTATGAAACGTATTATAACACCTATAAAACACTAGTGTTTTATATTCCATAAAACATTAGTGTTTTGTAATATATAAAATTCAAGAAAAACTTGCAGAAAATTTAGTAATTATTTATTAACATTAATATTAACATTCACGTTAACATCAAAAGTAAACTTATTTGCAATATCAAGATTTACATTTACACAAACCACGTTTGAGGACTGCATCGCGGAGATCCCTTGCATTGTGCTGGATTTTCCTTGATTTTTTTTAGCAATATCGATTTTATTTTACTCGCTTTCTTCTATATACCCTAAACAACACTAGATGACCTCCACGCTCCGTGCCTCTTAAGAGTGAGAATATCACCACCAGCATTAGCCAACAGAGTCGCCGAAGAACGCCGCATACTATGGCTCGTGTAGGATTTAGCGTCTAGAAGTTTTAAGAAAGAAGCAATCTGTGAGGGGATTCTGGAAATAGTGTTAATTCCCACAGGTTGCACGGTGAATTTTTGAATTTATATATCGCAAAAAAATCTTCCCTGCGAAATAGTACTTTTAGGACGTAGGCGTATGTATTTCTTGCATATCTCCATAACATTAACAGAGAATCGTTCGTCTAATACAGTGAAACTTGTTGACATATTGGTCTTTGTTTCTGGATGAACACGTAGATAAAAAGATACTTTTATCTTTCACATGTTTAATATTTAAGTTTACCAGTTCATTGCATCGTAAACCTCCACAAACACCCATTATGACAGCAACCTAGAAATATTTAAAATAATTAAGATACCAATACAAAAGAAAAGAAAGATTGGTTGTACCTTCATCATTAAGTACTTTTCATCAGATGCTGTTTTCAAAATTGTTCGATGTGTCTCCTCTCAATCACTTTTGCCTTCTTTGCCTTGTAGTTTTTTGATTGGCTCTTGAGATAAGCAATTAATTTGTCGTATTTTGATATGTCAATATTTCTATGCACATTCAAAGTTGCTCTTAACATCGAATATTTCGTCCACATCGACGAGGAGGCAAACTTGCTTCTTACATTTAAAAATATGCCAACAGGATGTCCTCGTTTATGATGTTTGCACCTCTTTTTCTCTCTCCATTCATTAAAGGTAGCAAATTCTTTTATGTATGCATCTTTAGATTTGGCCGGCAACAGTTGCAGGGTTACTTCTTTAACTTCTGGTTTAATTTCTACCGGCAAAGAATCACTTTCTGACATTTTTCAAAACGACGCACACAAACGATTTATAATTTTTTCACAAATATTGTTTTAATAAACAAGCATCCTAGCAACTAATAATGCAAAGCCGCCCAAAGTTTCACTAAATTTTCTAATATTTGCTATTACATTGAAATTTTAGAACTGTCAGATTACTTACTTTCAGTTAAATTGGTTTGATTGTAGATAAAATCTTGTATTGCATTCATGTTTTAGTGATACATGTTGGAAAATATAAACTTCGTCTAGATAAAACACTTCGACTGAAGGTTTCATAATAGTTTCCAAAATATCTAAATACGCAGCAGAATCAAGACGTCCATCGATAGCCCAACAAAGTTCTGGACCTCGCGCGCTAACCCAACCCCACACATTCACAGAAAAATAACCACTTTGTTTTTTAAAACATATTTGATTATTTTCGTAACGAGTTCCTTCCATTCTAAAATTGCCTTGCAATTCCAGACGACGTCTCATATTTTCGTCACTGAGAACTTCTTTCGCAGCAGCATTATACTTCTTTATTCCGATCTCCTTTAATCTTTTTTGTGCAGTTATACGGCATCCGGGAAAATGTGTATCTGCTATAGCCCTGGAGTACGTAATGAAACAACTCGAGATCTTGAGCACGTGTAGATACTTTAGGTCTACCACTTCCGATGGCTCCTTCCAAAGTGTGTTTAAGATTCCATTTTACTCGGTAATGCCCATCGCTGCTTTTTGGTATATCTAACATACGTGAAATTTCACACACGCTACGGCCCGCCGCTAATTCCGAAACAATCCGCGCTTTCAAATCAACACCGAGATGAGGTGGCATTTTCACAACACTTGAAATTTTAAACTAAAATGGAATTTACATTTCTTACTTTATTTATTGGTTTACACTACCCCTTCTCAAACAATAGGTAATTGTTTATTTATTACATACTTCTAATGACCAATGTAACAACCCTTAGAGCAATATGACTCAAAGGAAGTAAATTAAACAAGCAAGGATATTCTATTGTTATTGAAACTTATTCATAAAGTAAAAGCCATTTCCTTATAATGCTAATGGACAGGATTTTCTTTTGTATTAAGATTACAATAGAGGACTTATAAACTTTCGAAAATATCTAATTATAAATATTTACACTGCAATTGCGCTTTTTCTTTAATAATTTCTTAGCAATAACATACACGTTCTTGGTTTTAAGTTGTCATAAATTTGATATGATATAAATTTGTGTTTCTAATATTACATCACAAACTAATCCTTTATTCGCCAAAAATTGTTGTTTAAGTTGTAAAGCTTCGTACACACCTGAACAACAAACCGACCAACAAACATAACAACGAACCGAAAGTCAAACAGAACGACAAACGATCTTTTATGATTTCCACAATCCGAACAACAAACGGAACGTTTGTGCTGTTCCCATAATTATTTTCAGTAGTTTTCAGTTCATATATATTTATTATTGAGAAGAGAAAATTGCGGAAAACAAGAAGATAGTGCCAACCAAATTTTTACGCACAAAGAAGAGTAAAAAATTATAATTTACTTCGCTTTTTTTATTTTGAAATTTCCCGCCCAAATGATGCTAATAGAGACATCATTTTTGCTTGCATTCTTAAACACTGATTAATTTAAAACATTTTTCTTTTGTCAACTCCATAATATTACCTAAAACACAACAAACCCACAAAAGGGAGGACAAAATAAATAATTTAATTCTCCCGCATAAGTTTGTTCGCCGTTTTGTTTAGATTCGTCCAAACCTGCAAACGCATTCGCGCGCATTTTCTTTGATGTCGGAGAAAAAACCGACAAGTTGCGGGAACGCCGCAAACCGTTCGTGGAACAATCAGGACTTGCGAATCTGTTCTAAAATTCGTACGTAGCACCGTCCAAATTAATGTTCCGATTGCCGTTCGGTTCGTTGTTCTGTTTGTTCCTCGGTTTGTTGTTCAGGTGTGTACGAAGCTTTACAATAAGCATATTAATATGAACTATATCTTATGAAAGGAGAGTTATGTAACTATAATTAACGACTTAACGTTACGTTAGTAGATTCCATTTACTATTTACACATATTTTCTTGGAACATTCGATAATTAACTATCGGGATATGATGACCTTATACTTCGCAGGTTGTGCGCAACTGGATACAAGCAAATAACTTAGAGCTGTTACCCTGGCCAGCAAAAAGCCCAGATTTTAACATTATCAAAAATGTTTGGGCTCGAATACTTGCTGTTATCCGAAGACAACAAGGGCCAAATTTTAGACCAGTAAATCGTACTGCACTAATTGCAGCCATTGATACCGCATGGGAAACGATTAATATTAATTATATTGATACCTTGATAGCGTCAATGAGCAGACGCCTCCAAGAATGTATTAATAATAATGGAGGTCACACCCAATATTGATTTCTTATACTTATTTATATAGTAATACCATTATTCAAAAAAAAACGTTTTCATTTAATTTTAAACTATAACTTGGTATCTGAGACTACCTGCTGTTAGAATTGTAAATGATACCCTTAAGCCCGCTTCACAATGTGCAAACTTTTGTTTACAGAAATTGTGGTGTCCAAGTTTTAAATTTCATGAGTGTACATATTGTTTTTTTTAGCCAACCAATGGCAGCGTACATTAGTTGTACAGTCATACTTAGGACTTTTTCTTAACTAATTTTAACGTCAGTTCTTGTCGAAATTTACTAATGTAAAGAATGTAAAACTTTGCTCTACTCATTCGAGTTTATAATATTAAACTAATGTTAAATGCTTATCGTTTTTCATTTGAACCCAATTATAAAAATTTCTATGCTGGTACAGCGGTGTACTAGTGCAACAAAAAACAAGACTCCTATAGATAAATTTATCTTACAAAAATACATAGTTAAGCTATTGTTGTTTTTTTCCATCACTAAACACATTATTTAATAGACAAGCTTTAATTTGCTGGTGCAAGTGTATTGTAATCATGATAAAAGCATTCAATGTAAGAAATTACAGACTACTTAATATTTTTCCATTACAAGTAATTGCGTTCTTTTGAGTTATATTGTATTAATCTATGTCAGTGTATAATGGTTTGAAGTTTTAAACTTAAATTTTACAGTGCCCAAAATGAAAAAACGCAGTAAAATGTTAAGCTTTTTACGACGTACTATCGCCTTTACTCAAAACTTCAACATTTGGTTATCATGTATTATCTTATTCAGAAGTTAAATTTAATTTAAAAATCAAACTGTGGAACCTTGCTGTTATTTTTATATTAATATCTTTAATTATTACTCATATTTGTTTATGTCAATACAGTTTAAATTCTGTGCACTCGGTGACGTACTTCATTTTGTACGTTCTCAGTTACATTGGAATTTTGGAACATATTTTTATATCAAATTGTTACGGAAAAAGATTGTGTTTAGTTATAAATAATTTAGAAATAATTGATAAAAAAATTCAAGCATGTTACAAGAAACGCAATTCAATATGCAGATTTAAAAAACGTGTGATTCTCGTATTGTCAGTCTGTTACTTAAGCGTGTTAGCACATTTGCTAATAAACTTAATTACATTTTTTTTAGAATTCAATTTAGATTCTGCATGCTCGCATTTAGTGTTCTTTTCAAAAATTTTAAACGCAAGTACGTTAAGCTGGCTTATATGTCTATTATATAATATTAGAAGAAGATTAGATGTAATTCATAAGTTTATTAAAAACTCAAAACAATTTCAACGGTGTTCAATTACTTTCGATTCGGTTTTTAAAGTTTTCGGTAAATTGATTGATTTGGGAAAAGAAGTAAATGTAGTGTTTAATATATACGTTTCCTTTAAAATGTTTGTGTGTTGGTTTTTTACTTTATCATCTCTGTATTGGATAAGTAACTTTGTTTTGACTGCAGAAAAGTGGAAAATTCATGTGTACTACCCTTCGTTAGTGTACTGGATATTGATTAACACGTTTGATGTAGTAGCGATTGTATATCATTTCGTTACATTTCAAAAAGTGGTAAGTTTTACAAAAGTCCCTAACCAATTTAATTAATCACAATGGCCAATTTCGAGATAATTTACATTTAATTACATGTTATAACTGGGATTTAAACTGTGGCCATTTTTTTTTTGTATTACCGTCTCATAGTGACGTCGACCAGGCTACTGATTTAATTAATGAAAATGACCAATTTGTAGATATTTACGTATAATTACATGTTATAACTGAGATTCAAACTGTGGCCATGTTTTGTCATTACCGTCTCATAGCTACGTCAACAACGCTTACAATAATAAAGAGATTTTACGCCACTTTATGGCCGGTTGCTTCAACACGATTTTAATTTAAGCAAGACTTAAAAACTTAGATACAATTGTTAAAACCATAGCAACGATTGTTTTTCAGCATCGCTGAAGATAATTTGTGTTAATGCAACCGGCCATTAATTTAGTAACGCTAAACGTTATCCCTATGGATGTGCAGTAGCATAAGATTAAAAAACATTAATCGTATCAAAATCAAACAATCGTATTACGGTGGCATAAACGTCATCACTTATTAGGGTAACGTTAATGTCATCGTAATTCAACATATAGTTCGGCAAGAAAGACAGACGGTGCTAATAACATTCATTCTCCAGTACCTAAAGATATTCCATACTATCCCGTACAGTAAAAATTCAAAGTGCATAGAAAAATTGAGTGTAATAGCATTAGAAAATAATAAGTTTTGTTAAAGCAAACCCCTTTGGGAGCTGGTACAATCAGAATTATATGCAAGGATGATACCGCAAATGGTTTTCTTTTTGTCTGGAATGTAGTTAGCTTCTCAAACCTTAACCTCCATAAGTAAAATGTGTGTCTTACGTCATCTCGTGTAAAACATTGACTCCATGTAAAATTGAAATGTGCACATTAGACATTTGAGTACTTATTTTAGATTAGCGCATCACTCTACAATAATCAATAATTAGATACTTAGTAATATACTAGTTTTTACCTTTGAGAAAGTATACCAGTAATAAGTAAAATGTGTGTTTTGCGACATCTCGTGTAAACATTGACACGTATGAATAGTATAAACTAAGAAAAATGCTAACAGTCAACTGTAACGGCATGTGTGTGTTAAAGTGCAAAGCGCTATCTAAGCGATAGCTTTAATGCTTGTAACACACGTTGCCGATAAAGCCAAGATAACTTGTACAAAAGTACACATGCAACAAAAGAACACCTGATGCAGTATTTCGCTCTTATTGTGAGCTCATCAGAGGTGTATACTTAAGTGCGGTATACGACTGTACAAAACGGCAGTTGGTCTTTTGAGCTCTCGTGAAGCAATGAACATAAGTAAAATGTGTGTCTTGCGACATCTCGTGTAAACATTGACACGTATGAATAGTATAAACTAAGAAAATGCCGTTACAGATTTAAGTAAAATGTGTGTCTTCCGACATCTCGTGTAAACATTGACACGTATGAATAGTATAAACTAAGAAAAATGCCTTTCTTAGTTTATATCAGTAATATACGTAAAGCAAACTAAAAGATTGTTAAAATCAAACATATAGTCAACTTCAAGTTTAAACATCTTATGCATAGATCCTATGATTGAATGTGGACAATCATAAGAACAAAAATTAAACTGGGTTTGGATAAATATTGGTTTAATAATAATTAACAAAAAAGTTTTTTGGGCAAAGTATATTTTGAATTAGTCAGAATAACTTGCTTATCAAATGCTTTCTTCGAATAATAAAACTATATACGGATTTTTCTTTCTTTATGAATGCGTCAATCACAATTAAATAAAGTTACTTATGCCCGAAACGTAAAACATCGTCAATCTAAACAAACAAATATTTCAATTCAAACAGCAAAGGTAATCTCAAACAATTAGTACAACTCAAATAAACTACTTTGGAAATTATCTTTTAGTTAGCAGTTTAACGTAAATATTTTTCACAATCTGCTTTAAACTTTTCCTCTACTGTTATTTTGTTTCGATTATACAATCTATGCAAGCTTCTTCGTCTTTAATAATTACGTGAGGAAAAAATGTCCTGAAGTTTTCGTAAACTTCATACGTCCGCATCTATGATAAAAGAGAAAATTATCCTTTGCAGCTTTTTTTAACAGTTACAATTTTTTCGGTTAAGAAAATAATAGCTAGGTTTGTTAACGCTAGAAATGATTAAGTGTGGTTATTGACAAAATAGTTTACAGGACAATAATGAAATAAAATAACCCAACACATGTGAAGACTACAGTCGCATTTGTTGCAAAATCTGTTCTCATCCGCATATGCTCTACCACCGTGCCGACTAGTAAGCGTGTCTATCCAACCTCTAACCGATGACGCAAGTTTGGACTTTTTCAGGTTTCTAATAATAACCATGCATATGGCACAATGGGTATGGTAGGTGGATCCATCTTGAGCCAAGAACATAACAAAAAATGGCAAGGGTAGATTATGTTATAATTTCACTTACGCCAAGTGAGATGAATATGTAAAAAAATTTCCAATATGCAAACTAAAATTATTGTCATAGTCACTTAAAACTTTAAAAACTGAAGTACTTAAACGCAGTGTCACAGGCACTTAAAACTTAAAACTCAAATACTTAAAAACGCAAATAACTTGAAAAGAAAAGTAAAATGCATATTTTTAAAGATAACTGATACTTTTTCTGATTGACATAATATTGACTATCATTACCTTAGCAACAATGTGGAAGAAATAGAGGGGGACGCCTGTACAAAGGTTTGTTTAACTTGATGTGGAGCCTGTACAGTGCTTCAATTGAAAAACCAGAGTGTTGTATTTTAGTTCAGACGTTTTAAATCACAAAAATAATTTTCAAGATGTCCACACAGAGCAGTGACTTTGCCTCAGGCCAGTTCTTGATGTTTAACTTTTACAAAAGCTGCTCGAAATGTCTGCCATTTTCTTGAATACACATCATCATTCGACGTTTGAAGTTATTGTCAACGTTGACCAAAATGTCCGGGGTAATTTCTCTGAAAGCGTTAGTTATCCTCTCCCGCATATCTTCGGCAGTGGTAGGTGAAGAGGTGTACACTTTGTTTTTAACGAATCCCCACAAAAAGAAGTCACATTTTGTGAGATCAGGCGACCTAGCGGGCCAGTTAATTGCCCCTCCTCTTCCTATCCAGCGGTTTGGGAAATTCGCATTTAAGTAGTTCCGAATTTCTTGGGTGCAATGAGATGGGGCACCGTCTTGTTGTAGCCACATACGTCGAAGAAATTCTAAAGGAACATCCTCCAACATTTCTTGGAAACCATTTTGTAGGAACTGCAAATAGGCCCTTCCTGTTAAGTGTCCATCACAAAAGTACGGTCCGAAAACACGATCACCAAAAACACCTCCCCACACATTCAGTGACCATCGGTATTGAGAAAACGTCCGGAAGTTAGGAGGATTTGCCGTATCGTAATAATGGAAGTTATGCCTGTTTACAAAACCATTTTTGTGAAAAGTAGACTCGTCAGTAAACAGGACATATTTGAAGAAGTCTTCGTCTTCGGCTATTCTTTCGATGGCCCACTGACAAAATTCCGTTCTTGCTGCAAAATCCCTTTGAAGTAGTTCCTGATGTAGCTGAACGTGGTACGGATGGTACTTATGCTGTTTCAGGACTCTTTGTACAGACATTCTACCAATTTCGGTTTCTCGGGCGATGTCTCTTTGACTGACATTCGGATTTTCCACCACAGACGCCAAAACACGGAACTCATTTTCATCTGTACAGACCGTTTTGGCGTAGTTTCTTTTCCAGACTCCACTGATCCTCTAGTAAGAAACCGCTCCAGAACCCTGCTGAACGATTCCACTCTAGGATGTCGTCTATTTGGATAACGCTGGGCATACACCCTCGATGCCAAGAGGGGATTTCTCTCACATTCCCCAAGAATAAGAACCATATCTATTATTTCTTCTTTATTCAACGCCATAGCGGAAAAGTTCGGAAAATGAACACAAAGTTACAATGTAACAAACACAACGATACAATGAAACTTTACTGAACACCTTATGAAGTTCACAAATATGACATTCTAGAAAACAAAAGCTAATCACCGACCAAGGCGTACATGATGATCCGATTCAATTAAAATTTAGAATATAACTGCAATTTTCTCAAAAACTGTTAGGAACTGATAGCAACAACCTTATATCAGACGAAAGGAAATAAAATTCTGCATATGATGGACTGAAAAAAATAATAGTGTTCTATTTGAAAAAAACAAGTTTTGCCTGTTTGAAACAGTTTATTTTTGAAGCGATAGCTTTGAATGAATTTAACAGAAACATGTTTGTGTAAATAGTGCAAATGGTAGGCCATTTCTCTTAGAAGCGATCTGTGAAAACCGCATTCCTCTAAGTTCTTTTGTTTCGGAGATATGAAAAATGGCGCAGGGTACCGAAACGGCATTTTTCTTCCTTTAGCGCTAATTTTCTGAGGAACGATGCATTTCAGCCATAATGTATGGTTAACGAAGTGGCCTTTAAATTAAGCGAGATATCTAATAAAGCAATAATAAATGGGGCATTCCATTTAAAAAAATTAAGTTAGGTTGCGTACAGGAAAAACGGGACACCCTGTATATTCGAAAATAATTTTATGGTATAGAGAAGTTGAATTGGTGGAACTTTTATTTGAAACATTTTTTGATATCTCCAACCGCAAATGAGTTATTGAAGACCCACGCTTGCTTGTGACACCCTGTATGTTGTAAGATATCCTGACAGGAGACATTATAGCAAAAAAGTATTTAAAAGAAGGCATGAAGATTAAGAGAAACTGGTAGTTTTCATCGTCCTTGCTTTAAAAGACGTCGTAGAGGTATGACCGAAGATAATAATTCAATCAATGTTCTTGCTTTAATTCAACATTTAATCCACATATAAGTAGTCGGCAAATCTTGATAGAATTAAATATACTTAAAACTACTGTTCTAAGGATTTTAAAACATCACAGGTTGGTACGTTTAGGTCAGAAACTTGTAATTCTCTTTAAACTTTAGATTTAACTGTTATTTGAATATTCGGATAAAAGGGCAACACGACACTTTTATCCTTTTATCCGTTTCTTAAAAATACTTATGCAAGAATTGTAGATTTTTAAGATTTTTGAGTTTTAATAGATATAGTGGATTCTTTTTCACCAATACTTATTGTTCTGTTTTTTCGACTTCATCCTTATCATGTAATTCTCCACCAAGCTTTACACGAGAAAGTTTTGATGCAAGGCTGAATTACTCCAATTGGATGTTAGGTCTGCTAGAAGAACAACCGCATATCATGTCAAAGATTTTGTGAACAGACGAGGCTACGTTTAATAGTGCGGGTAGTGTTAATCTGCATAATATGCATTATTGGGCTAAAGAAAATCCGTACTGGATGGAGGAAGGCAGCTTCAAGGTAGATAGAGTCTTAATTTTAGTGTGGTATAGTTGATGGAAAGATTGTAGGTCCATATTTCTATGATGAAACTTTAAATGGCGATACATATTTGGATTTTCTGGAAAATCAGTTGCCTGTTTTATTAGAACATATTTCCTTACAAACAAGAAGTGATATGATATTTCAGCATGACGGGTGTCCTGCGCACTTTTCCAGGCGAGTTAGAGGTTATGTGAATATAAGAAATCAAAATAAAAGGATTGGAAGGGAGAAGTATATTTTCGTGGCTAGCTAGATCTCCAGAGTTAACATGTCTCGACTTTTATCTGTAGGGAAGATTAAAGGATTTACTGGACCAAACTCGACCAACCACGCGAGACGACATGAAATAACGCATTAGATACGCAATAAATACTAATATATCAACAGCTGAAATTGAAGCAGATAGATTTGAACTTTTAATTGGACATTAAGTTTTAATGATTGAGATTTTTGTATGATCTTTCTTTCACATATTTAATTTTAAGTTATAATACAGGGTGAGTAAATACTATAGTTACGTAGGTTGCTATTTTATTTAAATCTCGAATTCGACAAAGCTATCAACATGCGGTTTGCGCCATTTTGTTACGAATTTAATCCAGTTCCATTATAATTTACAATAACTAAGTGTTTCCATTAAACATTTTAAGAAAAACAAATTTTACAAACAGTGACATATTAAATGACCATCTTTAAAGCAACCAACAATACATCAACATTGTTTGTTTTTTTTCTATACGTTCTAAAATTTAAATTCATTCGAATCATAATTATCGTAATCTTTCATGTAATGTTTTGCGTTAGCGTTTAACCCAGGTATGCCTAATGTACTATATGTAGTACGGCTCAAACAAGTCTCAGCCTGTGCAGTGCCGACTGGCTGCAACTTGTTCAGATGCATGAATCCATTCAGTACATACCAGACAACGCAAGTGTCAACATTCAATTGACTTTTCAAATCTCGTTTGTGTCTTGTTCCGCTTCAAAGTTAGCCAACAAATAGAAATGGACGATCATAACATCCGCTTGGAGAGGTAAGTTGATTGCAAATAAATAAAAAATTATAAAAATTTCGTTCAATGAAAAACATAACAACAAATAATCATGTTAACAGTAGGCATTCATATATTCAAGTTATTTTGAGAAATTGTGGTAATTTTGGGGGTGAAAAAGAGGTGTACTAAATATAGTACATTAGGAAAATATGTGTCTACAAATATCATTCAATTACAGGGGTTCTCGCTTCATGAAGCTCTTGCAATGTTAGAGGACAATGAAGAAAATGTTGGCAGTGTCGACAAAATCACGATATTTCCTCCTGACAATGCAACAGATGAAGTAACAGATGAAGATTCTGGAGGTGAAGATGATCTCACCATTGATAATCTACCGGCAAACCAACTGAATGCTCCTGCAGAAATTGTCTTTGAAGCCGATGACCACGACAGCGATTTTTCATCGGATGACAATTTACCCTTATCCCAACTGCGAACAAACGTGCCGATAAATAAACAGAAACAAACAAAACCACCTGCAAAAAAAAAGAAGGATTACGATTGGGTTGCGGAAGATTTGGCTTCGATTACAACAACCTTTGATAATAATTTTAACGTACCTAATTTAGAGAGTCCTTTGGAAATGTTTTCAAAGTTTTTGATGAGGAAGTAATAGACACCATTCTATACTGCAGCAATCAATACGCCCAACAAAAGAACCGGAGACCAAACATAGAAAGACATGAAGTCAAGGCTTTCATTGGAGTTCTGATCCTTAGTGGATATGTGCAAGTGCCAAGGCGACGGATTTACTGGGAACGCGACAGAGATGGTCACAATGACATGGTTTCGGAAGCTATTTCAAGAGACAGATTTGACTATTTGTTCTCGAATCTTCATGTTTGTGACAATCAGGAGCTGGAGCCACGAGACAAGTTCACAAAAGTGCGGCCGATTTTCACACTGTTGAATAAAAAATTCATGGAGCATTCGCCTCCAGAGAAAATGCACTCAATCGATGAAGCTATGGTCCCATACTATGGACGTCATGGGTGCAAGCAGTATATTCATGGAAAACCTATACCATATGGCTACAAGTTGTGGGTTGGGACTACCAGGTTGGGTTATGTGAACTGGTTTGAACCATATCAGGGAGCTTCAACAAACATTAGTGAAACTTATAAAGATTTTGGAGTTGGTGCAGGAGTAGTCTTGGAGTACGCTCAAGCTCTGCGCAAAAAATGGCCAGACATGAAGTTTCATCTTTTCTTCGATAATTTCTTCACTTCAATTCCCTGATAGAAGAGTTGACAGCACTGAATTTTTACGCTACCGGTACGGTGAGAGAAAATCGATTGAGGGAGTCTCGCTGGTGAGTTCAAAGGATATGAAAAAAATAGTCGAGGGAGTTACGATTACGCGAAAATCAGTGATCAGAATTTCATTGCAGTAAAGTGGCACGATAATAGTGTTGTTTGTCTCTGTTCGAACTTCGCGGGAGTTACACCAATCCACATGGTCAAACGTTATTCACAGAAGGAGAAAAAGAATATCCAGGTGGAGCAGCCTCATCTCATCCACATGTACAATGCCAATATGGGAGGGGTCGATCGATCTGATCAAAATATCAGTTTGTATCGAATTTCTATTCGGGGAAAAAATGGTATATTCCATTACTGATGCACTCCATTGATATGGCAATCCAGAATGCTTGGCATTTACATCGCCGAAGTGGAGGAGATTTGGACCAGTTGAATTTCAGAAGGAGAATTGCTTGTGCATTACTTGTTCAGAATAAAAAAGACCGTCTTATCAAAAGGACATGCAAGTAGCTCCCGAGACAACGATCTACGTTACGACCATCTGGACCACCTTGTCATTCCTCAAGAAAAACAAACTCGATGTGGTCATTGTCACCAAAGAACCACTACAAGATGTTTAAAGTGCAATATCGGGGTGCATGTTAAGTGTTTTGTGCAGTTTCACACCAAAAATAAATGTTATATTACAAGTGTCGATGTGCCTAATGTACTACATGTAGTACGGCTGAAATTTTGCCTATTTTGGAAAAAATCCAATTTTTTGAGTTTCCATAATTTTGTTATCATTAATAAAATGCAACTTCATTAAATTATTATTTTTAATTTTCAACTTAACCTATAGGCATATCTGGGTTAATATCGGTTTCAAGGTAGTTTGTTTGAAAGGTGTAATTCAAATATTTACTGATTCAAAATATTATTCTTAGATAACGGACAATATATTTATTTACATTCGAGTGTAATTAACTGCCTAGATGGCCGTTCGTAAAGGTTTTTAATCGTCTTTTCCGCCATGCCAGGAACTTTCACAACCAGTGGCAACAATTTCTATAAAAAAAAACAAACCTATTTCAATCCCAATTTCCACCTATTCCCTCCTCCCTCATCATCTTTTATCCCTTCCCCATAATCCTCTCACTCTGTTGCGACCCCAGAACACTTTTCCACGTCTAAAATGTAAAGATTGCCAAATATCTCCGTAAAAATATCACTGGGCAGCCTTGTCCTCCAGTTTTCAATTTGAACATTTTCAAACGACGGTAGGTCTGTAGTCATCATTACAAATCAAACTCTTTCCAACTCAAATCTACAATGAAAACTGGATAGGTATAAAAGGGCTCAGGTAGATTTTACAGTTCAGTTTAAAGTTATGTTTAGTTAGAGTAATATAAGTAATATAAGTATTTTTTCATCATTGTCGTGACTGGCGTTTGAACTTATATATTCTATGTTGTCATGCAATGACTGTGCTGTTATATTTTATGTTCTTATTTACCTTCTATAATGTTTACACTTACATATGAATACTAAGATGGATAAGGGTTGGCATGTTTAGGTTTTAGTGGTTTTCCTAAACCTTGAAGCAAATGCTTTGCACTATTGCACACAGTTTCGTCATTATACTATACAGGTTTATACGGATCTTCTGGGACACCATACATAACACTTACATCACAATACAATATTTAAAATTTACCATACCAATTAATAAATAAATGGGATAATAACATACTTTTTGGGTATTATAGTTTCGGCTGAATCAATTCCAAAACGGAAATCCAAAAATCATGTAATTGAGATTAATTATTTTTTCTTTCAGCTATTTATTTGTCGATTGCATTAACAACATAGGAAAAGTCATTATATGAAGTTTGACGAAACAATGAAACATTTAATATGTATAATAAATGTACCATACGAATAAATAAATAAAAGAAGAACTGTACATAAATAATAAGTGTAATTCAATCCATATTCTTATTAATTCTTGCGTTGGCGGATTAGGCGATAGGAAACAAAGTGATAAGAACGTAACAATATTTAACTTCTCATTATCCAGGAGAACGAAATGGGTTGCTCCAAAAATCTTCATACTTTCCACATGCCTGCGCACCATGCCACATTAAAATGTACCATTAAAAAAAATCAGACTCCTACCACCGGTTAATCTTTTACACAAACTTTCCTCAATCCCAGTACATACAAACTGTTTGGATGCAAACTTTTATAACTTGTTAGTTAATTAAACTGTTTAAAATCGCAATTAACGTTTGACATAACAAAACAATGCAACAGGAAGAAAATATAAAGATGCTTATGTGTATGTATGTAAAAAATGAAATGCCATACTGGTTTTGATGTGCACCAAAAATTCAATTTCTCTACGACATACTTAAAACAGACGTTTCTTCTCTACAAATACTGAGAAAAATTGTTTTTCTCTCACCACTGAGGAAAAAAATGTTGAATGTTGCAAGAATGTCACTTGGAACTTAATTAAACAATTTAATTTTTGTTACACAAATAACTATTATTATTCAGTTACTTTTGTTTAATTTAGTATCTTATATTTCGACTTTTAAACATTGTTACTCTACATTTATTAGTTAGAATAACGCGGCTAGCAACGTTGCGCTATGACAGGTTGAGACCTTACCGAGACCACAGAATACATAGACGGGACTATTGTAACACTCCGATTGTTGACTTTTGCTTTTACGTACGAAATTGTGACGAAATCTTGTAAACAATATGTTACGTTTATAATTAATAGTTTTTCTTTCATTTGGGTTGGTTGGTTGGTTTTTGGAGAATGTCGTGGAAAAAGGTTGTGTCTAACACATGAGGAAAGCCTTTTTCCGCTCACACTCTCGAGCTTGAGCTCAAGTGAAAAAGAATCGCTTCTTCACTTGTTGGACAAATCACTAGTGTTTATTATGCAAGCGCAAGGTCACTATGGGACTTTATCAATGAATGCACTATAGCCCTTGATATTGGAAAAATTGCTTAGTAACCTACATTTTAGATGCATTTTTAAATGGAGAAAAGTGCATCATCTTTAACGGTAAATAACGGTCATGTCACACATGGCCATTTTTCATAAAAACTTAATCGAATGTAAAGGTATTTTGTAATAATATATCAAAAAATCAAAAAATGGCCCTGTGTGCCAAAGCTTAAAAAATGGGTGACAACATTTGACCCTAAATCGGGACCTTTGTTTCGTTATCTCATTCTAAAGGTAAATCGAATACAATTATAATCAGAGTAACTTTTCAAATTGTATTAGTATTTCCTGAAAATAGACTGTTTAATTCCAGGTGTCCGATCCATCTGAAGATATTCCATAGCGTGTTTCCTAACAAAGATATCAAAATAGTTTATTTCAAACTAAGGTAAGAAAGTGATATATTGCAGACCGCGGGCAATTGTCCAAGTTCTGCAATAGCACTTTTTTACCACAGTTTGCATACAATTTTTTTCCCATTCAGTTTCATTTAATATAATTTAAAGTATAAATTGCAAAAATGAATTTACTTACTAAATAAGAATTTTTTTTGCAAACTAAATTAATAATAGAGCTCCTGTGAAATATTTTACAAAACTGTCAATTTTTTGTCGTTTTACAAATTATATAACTGATTCATTAATAAAGTTTAATTATATTTTCAATTAAAGATTTATCATAGTACAAAAAATGTCCAAATATACGGAAGATAATAATGATCTACCATGCACACTACCGGAAATTCGTTCTGCTGCACTTGCCACTGTTGGTAATTTATTACCTAAAAAATCAAGAGACCGATATAATAAAGCATACAATATCTTTAACATAAATCCTCAACACTTTGGTCAATTTTATTCCATGGTGAAAGCAACAATGAATTTGAGAGATAATAATAAGTCAAGTGAATCGTTCTCTCACAGAAGCGAGAGATGCAGAATTTATAGCCTTAAAAGTAAGTAGATGTACGCCAAACATTTATTTAAAAATACTAATGCCTTTATTATTTAATTGAAATAGGTTTCCTTGTAGCAGGGGACCTATTTTAGTGGGCTATGTCAATATTTTGATAATAAATTAATACAGGGCGATCAAAAAAAAGGATTAAAATTACATTCAAAAACACGTCAAAAGTCATTTTTTTTAAATGCAGGCACCATTTTTTTTATATTTTATCTTATTTAGCATCAAAAATAAGGTTGACTTTGTACAAGGTTGTCTATTCAAAAATTCCTGGTTTTCAAAATATTGGCAATTTAACTTTTTTTTTGTTGCACAAATGCTATTAATTTCTTTTAAAATGAAGGTTATTCCAAGTTGCAATGATGGCGTTAGAAAACAATCATCTGTCAAGGATATGTCAAACTGTTAAAAATTTTCAATAATCATGCCGGGACGCTTAAATTATACAAACGAAGATTACTTAAATTTATTTATTATTCATGGACAATGTGATAAAGTTATATTAAGAACATGTGTTACAGTTAACTGTACCGACTGTGAGTGTTAAAGTGCATATCGTTACCAAAGCGATAACTTTAAATGCTTGAAACACACGTGTGTCGATAAAGCCAGGTGTTCTTTCGTTGCGTGTGTAATACTGTTCAAGCAATTACTTGGCTTTATCGACACACGTGTGTTTCAAGCATAATAAGTTATCGCTTTGATAACGATATGCACTTTAACACTCACAGTCGGTACAGTTAACTGTTGGCATTTCTTAGTTTGATACACACAGTTTGACATATCCTTGACAGATGATTGTTTTCTAACGCCATCATGGCCAACTAGGAATAACCATTCATATTAAAAGAAATCAATAGCTTTTGTGCAACAACAAAAAATGTTAAATTGCCAATATTTCGAAAACCATAAATTTTTTGAATAGACAACCTTGTACAAAGTCAACCTTATTTTTGATGCTAAATAAAATAAAATTATAAAAAAATGGTGCCTGCATTTAAAAAAAAATGACTTTTGACGTGTTTTTGAATGTAATTTTAATCATTTTTTTTTATCGCCCTGTATTAATTTATTATCAAAATATCGACATAGCCCACTAAAATAGGTTCCCTGCTACAAGAAAACTTATTCCAATTAAATAACAAAGGCATTAGTATAGAAAAATTTTATAATTTTGTTTAGGCCTGAAAACGTCATTTTTGACATAAAATTTAAAATAAGTCCAAAACAGTTAGACTTTGGTATAAGACATTATACACAAAATGTGTCTACAATTTTGTGCAAAATCCAAAAATAGAATAATATATAGGATGTTCCATTTAAAATAAGCAACTTGACACCTACTTCCGGTATAACCGGAAGCGTCACTATCTTAAAAATATTTTAACGGAACTGCCCCGTTGATGTTAGTTTACTACCAAATCTTCAAATTTTTCCCATGTACAGTTTTTCTATAATCTATCGATGGCGTTCCCGGTGGGACACCCTGTATAGATTATTTTTATATACCCATATTGTAATTCTAGGTTGTTCTAATCATGGGCGTTGCAATTTTTATTCCGAACGGTGGTAACACTGATAACGTCCAAGCTGTCATTACGTTCAGTGTGCATTAATTTAATTCATAATTAATGTTCAGTAGATTTATTTATCTACTTATTTTTATTTCCACCTATTTTTTTAAATGAAACATATGACAAATGTACTAATTGAACTTAAACTAGCATTTAAACCAAAGTTTAATGAAAATATTGGCACCTTAGCAATTACACTTCAAAATTCCCTAAATTTAAAAACTCGCAAAATTTTAATTTAAAATCAATCTGGAAAGCCCAAAATAGAAAAAATAGTATAAAGAATTCGTTTCAGAAGGCATTTTAGCGACTCGTACTTTCGAAAACTCCCGCTTCGCGGTTCGTTTTCAAAACTATACTCGTCTTATAAAATGCGTCTTCTGAAACGCGTTCTTTAATATACTACTGTAGTTTGGATATGTTTTAGGGTTAACTTTCGAAACCAAAAGAGCCTGATAAATTAGTATTTAACCATCTATTTTAAATTACAGGTTACACGTTATTTCATTTAACACCAGAACTGATTACTTTGATATTCAATAACCGTTATTTCTCATATTAAAATCAACATTACCGTCAAATTTTAGGTGATCTATAATGGGTTCGCCGTTAAGTCCTACCTTGGCCAACATCATTTTGGACAGAATACTAGATGAGGTTACCCCTAACATTCACACAGAACAAACACAATCAGTGCTAAATCTTTTTGTATCAATAAACAACCATATTCAGTTTACTATGGAAAAGAAAAGGGAAGGCAATTACCCGGTCTTGACACTGTTGTCATCAGACAAGACCAAAGAATTTTTCTCGATTGGTATCTCAGGGACAATTTTATGTCAAACCACTCTTTATATCAAAAGAGAAACACCGTACTAGGTTTTAAGAACAGAGTTCAAACAATATCAGACCCAGCATTTCTTAAAAAAACATCAAGATTTTAGAAAAGAAAGAATGGTTATCCACGTACGTTTATCAAGAATTAATTTTAAAATACTAACCAAGTGACTCACCCTCAACCAACACCGAGTCCTGGAAGTTTACATCCAAACATGAATGAACAAAGTCCTCAAAACATCTCAGATTAATATTGTCCCATATAATAAAATGATAACCAAATAATGTTTCTCCAAATTGAATTAAAAGATCAAATCCCTTACTTCTGAAAACAAACATCATGTATGTTGTAACGGTTGAGGTTACCAAAAAAATAATACAAAGGAAATACGGGCTAGTGTAGCGTATTAAGTTAGCAGAAAATATGTTATTTAGGTAGAACAGCAGCTTCCCGACGTCGTCGTAGATTGGGAGGGGAGTCCTTAAGGAGTTTGAAGAAATTAAACCGCTGTCCTAACAAGGCGCCACTTGTTGGGTAGAAGAGACAAATAAAACCGACCAACAGGAGATCAAAAGTTTTTACTTAATCCTAGATACACTAAATCAAACAAATTGACACAATAATTATTCATAAAGAAAAACAAACAATTTAAAATTTCTATAGTAATAGGAGACTGATAAAGGAGAAAGACTGTCGGATGTCGTCAAGTAATAATTTAGCAGTAGTCTCGCTTAAATAATAAGCAATCTATACGAATAACGCGCCGGATTTACAGTTAAACTTCAGCAACACCAAATCGTAGTGTTAACGTTCCAATTGAGGATTATCTGATAGGAACACTCGGTGTACATATACTATTTCCACACGACAATTTATCTGGTCGAACAATCAAAGACGAAACTGACGCTTAAACTAACTTATCTAACGGGGCAAGTACCTCCCGCAAACCCAAAAAACTTTTTGATTTTACTACAATCGTTCAAATTGAAACGCACAAGCCCGTATTGAGCTGATTAAAATCTCTCGGTTATTCAGTGTACTACCGAATAGGGTTTTACTTAAAACTAAAGGTTTTGCCGACAGGTTAACGTCGTTTTTATGTTGTATGTACATGAGCTTCACACTCATTAGCAAGAAATAAGATACTTAACCTTCCGGAGCTTGCGCCTTTTTTTGATACACGAGAGCTCGCACGTGGACTGTGAGTCCGCATTAATAATTGGTGGTTTTAATCACTGATTCATAAAAATGGAGAAAACATATAGTTTTCACATGCTTTACTGCTAAAAATAACAAACTGAACAGAATTCGTACTAAAAAACATAAAAACATATACGTAAATATTATTCACTCTTGTCATTGGGAATCAAACATTCCCGACGTATATTCAACAAATGTTCTAAGCAAACAAATTTTCTACTTTTTACATAAGAATATCGTGTTGGCCTGTTTTTTTTTTGGTCACAGTATTTGCAACGACTACCAGTAGTTGTTGCAGGTGATGACTGAACTATTTCTATTCCTAAAATTCCTCCTGTTTGAAGCTGCATAGTTTTTGAGTTCCACGGCGGAGAAGGTGTTTATCTATCAGTTGAAACGACAAAGACCGAATAAACTGCCGCCTCTTAATGTTCTATTGCGAGTGGTTAGCTGAATACACAATCAAAGAATTTATTCCAGCAATATTCAACAAGGAGTAGAATACGACCATGGGCCATCTTTGAGTATTCCTTGACTCATTATACGCTGCACAAAGTTTATCTACACTATCAACACCCCCTTTTGTTTGTTATACTCCATTATTATTTTGGGTTTACCTGTTCTTATGTTGATTTCGTCGTCAAAATGAATACCTGATAGCAACAGCACATTTCTGTTTTACTCTTTGGGATAAAAGAGACCAACGTAGCATTATCTTTGAAAGCAAACATACTTGACAGAACGGGACGGCCTGAGGGAGAAACGATCTCTGAAGGCAACTTTCTTTTGTTTTTTCGAATTGTGCCCAGAATAGTCAGTTAAAAATTCTTCTGAAAATTATCAAGTAGCTCTAAACTGGTAAACCAATTGTCGACAGTAATGTTTCGTCCAGAATTTTGTATTGGTTGACAAAGTCTTTCCACTATATCCTTCGACAAATTGCTTATTGCAAAAGAACCATCAGGTTGCCGGCCAACATATACTTCCAAATTAGACACATAAAGTGTTTTAGAGTCTGCCAATGCAAATATTTTTTATCTCGCATTTGGCGGGTTTGCTTGGTATGTACTGGCGGAACCCGCATCGGCCTCGAAATGTCTTCAATTGTTCATCAATGGTCATGTAATAAAAGGAAGAGTAAGCGGATTGACATTTGCTGACGAAGTTATTGAAAACTGTTTTTATCAAACTTTCGTCTTTCGTCTCGTGTTGATACCATGTCAAATCTAAAATTTTGTAAAAGGAAACGAAACCTCGTGCATGACATGGTAAGTCAAAAAATTTCTACGCCAGTGCCTGTTTTGCTCCACAATTCTTCTACATTTAGGCGATTAATTTTAAAACGCCACTTAGATACAGAAGGTCAGTTTTTTGCGTCTCTTTCTCGCTGATAGTGGACTCGACTCATTTGTGTGCGTTTATTAGTACACTCCACTATAATATCCAATGCTGTATCTGGAAAAAAATAATTCCAAATTTCAGCTTTAGTTTTCAATTTCTTCGCTGCTAATTTTACACCCGGTAGATGTTTTATTAGATTTTCTGCCCTAGTTCTTCCCCGCCTCGGAAGTGGATGTTTGAACCACACACTCCCATTCTTTCCAATGAAGATGGGTCCTTAATTCTCTTCTTCATGGTATATTTCGGTGTCTGCTATTTCTTGCTCTGTGCCGCTATCGGTGTTCCATGATTCTAAAATATCCTCTTCTCCTTCCTCTTCTTCATCATCAAAATCAAGAAATTCGTCTACATCGTTTTCATTTAGACATTCTTCCATAAGTTTGGCTAAGTGCTCTTGTTCTTTCTCCCATGACCACATCTAACAAAATGTATCTTTTTAAAAACAAATTCGCAAAAAATATAACACAAACCTACCTTCAATAACAATAATAATTAATGGTTGCTGAAAAATCGGAAGTGAAATTTAGGTACACAAATGCTCGCGCGTGGACTGCCACTCCGCTTATAGGCCCAGTAAGACGACACGTGAATGCATCCACTTCTACTTGTGTACTGAGCATCACTTACTTGAATCAGGAGACTACTGAAAGGCGGAGAATTCGGCGACGGCGCAGAAAGAAATTATTGCAATAACATTTAAAGTGCGGAGTGACAGTCCGGGCGCGAGCTCCGGAAGATTAAACACTAAAACTTGGCCGTATTATGTGAACGAAGTCCCGAGAGTGGGATATTCAGTTAGCGACGAAATCGACAGTTTCTTAATTGCACTTAGTATTCTTCTTGGGGAATGTGTTCAAAGAGAACTGAAAGGCGTTACGCTCTTTCGCTTAAGCCACCCCTTATCTGGTGGACGTGGTATCCACCGATTGCCTGCAGCTGTCTGATGCCGCTAACTGTGGCGTGGTATTTAGTCGAAAAGGAAGGTCTTAATTGGCCACTCGAACACCCCAGAAAGTTATCCAGAACAAAACGCAGACAAAACGTAACGGAACGTAATGTCTAAAAAGAATTCGACGTGACATTTAAAATTTGTACAAAGAAAAAGAAAAAAGAACGGGTACTTACGGTAGGTTTAGGCTCATCTAACTTAACCAATTGTTATTGGAAATATTTTAACGCATTTCCACTATTTCTGTAATTTTAAATAACGATTAACGCTAAACACTACCCGTTATCAGCGAGCAGGAACGAAAGAGAAAATATCTGCTTCAGTTTTTGGAAATACAAATTGATATTTATTTTCAACCAATCGCAAATTCGCAAAATGCGCCCCAAATACGACTTTTGTCTCAATGTATTAATCGTAACATATTGCTCTCGACATACATTTTCCTCGGTTTATAAAATAAAACTTTAACAACGTATAAGATTAATTGTTGTAATGTAATCTATTCTATATGTAGTCTATACAGAATGTCACAAATCATGTGTTCCAGACTTAAACGGGTTATAAAGGACATTCAAATAAACAACTTTTTTTAACAAAACTTTTATGTTAGACAAATAGTAACGGCAAAATGGCGTCTCAGAATAAAAAATTAAAAATTTTCAATGGCCTTTTTCACGGTTCTAAAATTATTGAAATGCTATCAAAAGCATCTATGTATACCCGATTAAAATAAGTAAAAATTTTGGTCTATCAAAATTGAAAATGGCGGATTCAATTGATGTAATAATTTGATTTAAACCAAAATTTTATTTTATTAGTTTCAAAATAAATAAAAAAAAATGGCGCAGTTAGTTTTTGAAAACTTCAAAAATAATGTGTAATGTTATTTATTTGCGGGATAAAAATTTTCAACCGATTTTGATGAAAATTTACAAACGTGTACATACTTTAAAATATGGCACCTTTTTGATTTAAATGCTATAATGTGATGTCCGGGTCAAATGGATACGAAAGGCAAACATTTAAAATATGTATTTGACTCAAAAAATAATGCGTGTCTTGCGACATCTCGTATAAACATTGACACGTGTGAATAGTATAAACTAAGAAAAATGCCAACAGTTAACTGTAACGGCATGTGTTAAAAGTGCAAAGCGCTATCTAAGCGATATCTTTAATGCTTGTAACACACGTTGCCGATAAAGCCAAGTTATATAGGACGCAAATGAAACGCCAAACTTAAATTTGCCACGTTTGTCAATAGTAGGTTGAAGTAAGAGTTTGAAAAGTTCATCTTGCCAAACAATAAAGCAATCTTCAACATCAGGCCAAGAAAATGGTGTAGTTTTGTTGATTCGTCGTGCAAATTTTGTCTCCAAACCTGAGCCAGTTTTGGTGATTTTACCAACGTACATTTACACATGTTTTTTGTGAACAAACCTCGCTAATTTCCTGTCACCCACTTCTACATCCTGTACGTTTCTGGACACGAGACCATCAAATTGTTTTTGACTGCCATTTTTAGAGTTTTTTCTTCCGGATCAAACTCATCAGAATCATTCAATTTTTTAAACTGTTCATCAGTGCTTTTTTATCTGACAGTAAACCTTTTGCAATTTTTTTTGTTTTGTTTTGTTTGCCTCGGTTTTACCACTATTTTTTAGATTTGGTTTGCTTAGATTCTCTCGTATTTGTGTCTGACGATGCTTTAATACGAGCTACCCCCTTCTGCAAAAGTAATCACTTCAGCCGTTGATTGAAATATTGGTAAAGATAGTCAACCGCTTGTATTTGCTTGTATCACGGATGCAATTCACATATGCATGTTGGGTTGCGTTTTTGTTTACTTTTTTCACCTGTACTGAAGCGCTAAGTTATAATGTGTACGATTCTTGAAATAGAATAGTTCAATTTATTCCACCGTTGTAAAATGGCGCAACATACAATCCGTAAAATTTACTTTTGTCAATACAATGTTGCAACGTTTTCAAATATTTAGTAAACGTATTAACTAGTAATTAAAAGTGACGAATTTTTCATTTATGAATAATACCATTGATGATACATATCTTGGATTTTAATGACAATGTTTTTTTTAATAATTTACTAAAATACATGCGAAGCGTTATTTGTTAAAACAGTTTGGTTTGGTCGGTGTTAGATAAATAAGAAACAATTATTTTACAAATTATGCTTGCACTTTATTTTTTAACTTGCAAATAATAATGTTGACATTTGTTTGTCATTTAATAACTTCGTTAGGAATAAAGTAGAACATACTGGGAGAAATACCACTAGAGTTCAGAAACGCAAAATTATTGGTTTTTGTATCTACTTGTTTTTACGTGTTCAGTTGAAAAGGATTTTAAATAAAAATTGGTTTTCAAATTTTTCAATTCAAAAGGCAACAAGTTACCGTGTTTTTTTAGGGAAAGTGGGTTCCACTAGACCTTCAAATTTAAATTCACTTGGTAATAAAACCTATTCCTATTACTTCTAAAAATAAAAGTACTAGATTTTAGCTTGAGGTGTGTTGTCTCCCGACGCGGTGCGGATAATACGTGTATAATACACTATTCTTTTCTGTGACGAAATAAATGACGATTTAATATTGAAAAATCATATTACAATAGAATTAGAAAATTATTGAGGGAAATTTGGTGTTAAAAATAGTACTCACTTTTTTCCCGAGGGAAAAAAATAATTTACGAAAAGTGACACTTTGTTATCTGTTAGTAGAGATAAAAAGTTAGGATTTTACTCTTTGAAACTGTATCAAAATATCATGGTTTCGAATTAAAATAGTTTAATTAAAGTAAAAATAGCTCATTAATTATAAACATTATTTCAAAAATTACAATTCCAACTGATCTAAAATAATAGTAATAATTTACAAACAATTTACACATAAATAATAACGTACCTAATACAAAGCTATACATAAAACATATCCAAACATTTACACTTATTTATGCAGATAATATTCTTATTTTACGGTGTGGTTTTTGTGACATCACTGTAATTATAGCTATTAGAAATATGTTTATTAGCCTCCCACTTTAAGGTTCGATATAGTTTTATTTTAACCAACTGATCGATAATTAACAGTTTATGAGTGTCGCATTCTCTGAACCATGAATTCACACTGCTGTTGAGACATTTTTTATACGGAGTTTAATTTTTTCCAATAAACCATAATCTGTTTTAAAAAGATGAAATTCTTCAGTAAAAAGTTTCAATAAAAAAACACAAATTTTGAGAATTCGGGTGATGGTCTGTGTAAGTATTTAATTCCATCAGATTTGCTGTAATCTTTATATAGAATTAATGATTCGTTCACATTGAAAACACTTGAGTCGTTAACTGTTAGCATTTCCTTACACGTATTACAATGTACTTTTTATATATGTAGTGACTTAAATAACCCGCAACATACGACACTGAACAAGATTCTAAAGAACTATTAATTACGACATTGTCTTCATTGATTTTGTTCTCCAGACAGGTTCTAGACGATCTCTTTGTTTCATTATTTTCTACACTTTCATTTGTCCCAATTTTGTTATCCTCTTCCTCATAGTTAGTGTTAAATTGTTCATCTATACCATATAGTATCTCGTCGTTATCTTTTTCACAATTCCCTTGTTCTATTGGTATTTGCAAGCAAATGTGCATGTTATGTTGTAATGCAAGCCTAAATTCGCGGGCAGACGGTTGGGCATTATAACCTCCTCTAGCACGAATCATTGAAAAGCATTTTCTAGAGGATCTTGATTTATTCGTGACGTTAAAAAGTACAAAGTTCCTTCTCCCTTTAAGTCCTCCCACAGACTTAAAATTGAATTTATAGTCCATTGGAAACCTGCGATACAGTATATATTTTTTCTTTCTACACCGTTCTCATAAAACTTGATGGAATTGAAGTATTGTACAGAACGTTTCAACGTTTCGCATGGCATGTCTTTAAAAACTGAAAGACCACGCTTGTAGGGATTCGGATCATTTACTGAAAAACTATTTAAACAGTCAAAAATGTTGTTAATTGTTTTAAAAAGATGCAGTATCTAACGCCGTATTACTTGTTAATTGACCCGTCATCACAGCACTGCTAATTGCTGCAGATACAGAATTGCTAAATACCTGAGCGGCGTATTTAACACGCATCTTTTGAAAATTTGATGGGTTAATATGTTTGTCCGTAATTTTTAACATGGATCTTGCTACACTGCTACACTGATCAATATAAAAAGTGTTGACAAAATCGGTCTACTGAATTTTTTATTGTTGACGACTATTTCCAGTTTGCTGTTCATGACATTGTTCCTTAAGCTTTTTAGTAAATGAGGAGGATCATACGCTACATATATTTTGTTATTGTCGATTTGAATTGTTGGATTTTCTTTTGTGGCGCCTAGACAAGATAGAGCACTTCTGTTATTAGATCCTTGGTCGCAAACTAACGCTCGAGGTTTCAATCAATTTGAAACAACTTATGCATCACTTGCTTTATAAGAGTACATAATATTTCGCTTTTAACTGAACCACTACTGAGAAAATAACAAAATGGAATTTTCCAATTATACAATATTCCTCTCAATTAAAAAACCAATCCATGGTTACTTAAAAACGGTTTACGTCCTAATTCCCCTAAATCTTGATATCCTTCGACGTAGTCCCAATATTGGTTATAATTTAAATTTCGTTTTAAAGTAATTTCGTCACACATTACCACGCACTGCTTTTCTTTGTCTGTCATTCCTTCAACTTTTTTTTTAATTTTTGTATAAGAACATTATTTGTCCCCGATCTTAAATTAACAATTTTCAACCACGACTTGATTGTTGAAATTGCTGGCAAAACAAATCCTAAATGGTTCAACATAAATTTGTAAGCGGTAGGCGATTTATAATACAATGATAATGCCAGTTGTTTTCTGAATCCTTCCATGGAGTTCGTGTTCGATGAAAACATTGCATATTAATAAATGTCTTCAAAGCCGGTTTTTTGTTTTTTAAAAGACCCGAAATTGTGCTGTTTTGAAGTTTGCGCTTCAATCTAAATATTTCACACTTTTGACTATTCAATTTACTTTTTAATTTTAAAAGAAACGGTTGTCTGTGTAGGTTTATCAGAAGTTATACTTGCACTGATTGTTGCACTTTGAAGAACATTCACAAAGGAGGCATCACTAACTGAATCGGCGTTGTTCTCAATTTTTTTCTTATTGGCTGACAGAAAATAGTTGTAATTACGTTGCAAATACTTTCCGCTAGAAAATATATTTTCATAAGTTCGCACATTATCAGATTTATAAGCTGTCAGAACTTCTGGTGATTTCTGAGTAGGATTTCTTTCTAATCGCAAAGACTTCGATGTATCCTGTTTAGGTTCATCTGCAATCAAAGCAAATAATTGTATTTCTTGAAATTTGGGCTTTTAAAAAGAACTTTATTTATGTATTGGCAAAATTTTTAATAAAAAATGAAAGTATTTCTTGAAATTGATTTTGTAATTTGTACTTTGCGATACCAGTAGTGGTGAGAAGATTGAAGACATGAAAGTGGTTAAAAGTGTTATGTAAAAAAATTGAGTTTTGAGAACGTTAAGATACTTCTCACCACTGGGTACCTACCAGACCGCTACCAATAAGTATTAGCAAATTGTCATTGCTGAACAAAAATTATTACTTACCCGAAACAAACTTCTTAGGAACTGCAGTAATATTAAGTTTCTTCTTCGCAGCGGAAGGATCTCGAAAACTACTAGATTCAAAATGCTTCTCACAGATTAATTTATTTCGTAATAAATTAAGATCATCTAGTAGTACTAGCTTTGAATTACCACAATTCATCACCCAATTTTTGCATCTATTTAGACAATTAGTAGGAAACCGATAAAAGCTGATCGTCGGGCAATTTTTTCTCAAATTATTGCAACCGTGATATACACAGCGATGACACGCAATAGTATTACTCATTTTAATGGATAAGTTTTTAAACCAGCAATCCGATCTTACATGTAAATAATAACTACCGAAATGTTTTAAAAAATCAAAATCAAACTCGAACCGAAAACCTCTTAAACTGAGCACAACAGGAAGACTAATTAAGTTGATATTGAAACAAATGTATTACGAGGAGTCTTCCGGATTATCGTTTATGAGTCACATTCCTTATCGGCTTAGTCAGAAATTCTACAATTGCATACTTTTAGCAACACCTTTAGTAAATGGGTAGGCTTGTTATAATATTGTTTAGATGCAAACAGTTGAGTACGTTAGATTGTAATATAAGAAAATTCAACATTCGTTCCAACATAAAAAGGGATAGCGTTTTTTAATTTCAATGACCAAAATTTAGAAATTTACTTGCGTAAGCCTAATAGATTTTAAAACATTTTCAACGGATAAACGATGTTAATGTAATAAATATATGAGTGTGGAATTTTCAAAAGTATTTAAAGAAATTGTTTTTTTTTGGGAGAACGTTTTTCAACGATTTCTTTACGAAATTAATACTTTTAAATCTGCAGGTTTTTTTCATAATAATAAACTTTATTCACATGTGTATGTATACAATCTTTGTACATATATGTGTTTGTCATGATGGTATAACCATTGTTATAACCTTACGTAAGAAAGATACAAATAAATATTATTACATTGAACAATTAACAGACAATAGAAAAAAAAATATATAACAAAGGACACACATTTAATTAGTACGTCGACAAAAATCAATAAATTCTTGTATATTGTAGAACGCATGTTTTTGTTTGTTTGTCAACATTGACTCAATGCACCAATATTTCAATCAACGGCATGATGCATTGGCAACAATGTCGTGCCTTAGCATAAACTATCAGCAAAATTACAGTTTTCTATTTCACATTTATCGGAAATACTGTTCTGTAAATTCTACAATACAATTGACGTATTTTCTTAGCACAAAGCGATACTACCGACCTCTGATGTTTAGAACAAATTTCGGGGTCGCATAATCCCGTAAGGTTGACTATCTTTACCAATATTTCAATCAACGCTTCAGCTTATGGACACACCATTTGCGGCAAGTAGTCGTTTTTAGAATTTGTTTAACGTGTTCTAAAAGCATATCCTCAAAATTTTTGTGTGAAGTTGTGGAAACTGTGGATGATGTTGTAGATGTTGAAGCAACTTCCGAGTCGATGAAAGATGTGGACGCTGCTAATTGACGAGGCAACGAGACAGAGGTGGTAGATGTTGACAATATAGATTCAGGAAGTATTCTACAGCTTCCAGAGGAACTGTTGATAACTGATGATGATCCACGTTATTTTGCCTTCCTCAAAAGCTCACCACTTTTTATATTGCTGAGGTTCATAAGCATTTTCCGGTATCACTTTGTTACAAAATAGCACAATTTCAACCTTTTGAAGCCATGTTTAATGATAACTGGATCTAAATTTGCCAAAATGTTTGCAATGATGTATGAGAAATTGGATTTTGGTAATTTAGACCCATAGATTTTTCTCTGCCATTTAATGACTTCCTTGTCTCACTTTAGTTTCAGTGGTCATTTATTTATTCGTATGGTACATTATACAAATATTGTAGTGTGACGTAAGTGTTATGTATGGTGCCCCAGAAGATCAGTATAAACCTGTATAGTGTGGTGACGAAACCGTGTTCTAAAAACGCCTTAAGTCCAGAGGCTAGTGGCTAGTATGTGGTGGTAGCTTTAATATGATTATATTCTTTTTTAGATAAACCGAATCCCCATTTATTCATTATTTTAATACTTTCAGCTTTCTTTGCTTTTCTTTGAATGGAATAGCCCTGGATCTTCTTAACGTTTTATTCTTAACACTCCTGTGATCTTTGACATGCTTAAATAATGTTGGCTTAGGGATCTTAAACACTTTAGCAGCTCTGTATAAAGTTAACTGTTTACTTTTAACTGCGTCAATAACGTTTATTAAATTTTCGTTTGTGTAAGTTGGCGGGGGTTTCTTACGCTTGTACGTGCTCACCATGTTTGCAAATAAGTAACGGAAAATAGATATAGGGCAAGTGAAACCCACGACGGTTCCACTTTGCCTTATGGACGGTTTTAAAAGAGCAAGTGGAACCCATGGTTTATCACCAATACTAATGTAAATTTATCTAAATCGCCACAAAAGCACCTTAAAGCAAGCCGTTGTACTTACCGTTTTGCAAAATAGAGCAACTACAATTGTATATCGGACTCATTTGAAGCGAACTTGTTAAAACGTCACGCACTTCGTTAGTCAGTAGAAACGTACCGCTCGCAGTTATGGAGTTGTCGTTCTGCCGTATTACACCTCAGAGCCATCTTGTGACTAATGGCGGTACTATAAAGAGGCAGTGTACTAACCTATTGTTCACCAGCAGGTGTTACACTCAAACAACCGGTGGGTTCCAATTGCCCCAAATTTCCATTTACCCCGGCGTACCTTACACATAAAAGTAGTACAGTTTTTTGATAACTTTAGAAATTAAAATTTTATACAAGGAAATTGAATTATTTAACTTTTCACTTATAAATAAGAAAACTTATAATAAATTATTTTTGGGGTTAAAAAATAAGACACAATAGGCTTCAATTTGCAACTACGTTTCGGGCACTATTTCCTCTATCAAATTTTCATTGAATTATAATAAAAATCGTTTCAATTTAATACCAAACATGTTACTCATAATTTATACGGTTTCCACTGCAATTGTTTTTTAGCTGATTTTATCTAAATAACAGGAATTACAAAGGAAACCCATGTAATTTGCATTTATGGTTGTTTAATAAGTAGGTAGGTATTATTTTAACCTTTATATAAATTTTTAATTTTATCTTAGAAAAGAAATTAACATAAAATTCACTACTCAATTGTTCTTGGCTCTACTTACCATTCATGAAAGTTTTCTTTGAATTCTAACAACAATAATTTTTGAATACGTTCGTTATTAGTCTAAATATTTTTATTTTCTCTTTAAGTATTTATAATTTTACACCAGTCAATTAATGTTATTAATTTTGTGATTATATAAAATATAAATAATGGGTAACATATTTTGTAGTAAATCGAGACGTTTCCTATTATAACGCAATAAAAGTCTGATAAAGGAAACTCAATCAAAAAGTTTCCAAAACGTATGCTGTAAATTGAAATCTATCATACTTGTTTTATTCCTAAACTCTATCTCCGATCAAGACTGACATATGTACAGTAACAATTTAGTCGACTTTAGTAGGAATATAGGGCCGATTCTAGCTCAAAATTTGGCCTTATATTTGAATTTGTGGTAGGGGAATTTTGGTTGCCTTCGTTTGCCGTCGGGAGCGTCCACGCATGATTGGGTTGGAGGGGGTCGGTGATCGTTTGGAATCGTTCGGGATGGTTTGAGAATGTTCAAGGTTGGATTATTGACGTTTATTTAGATTAACATAAATGTAATTTTGATTTGTAAGAGAAATTACTAATGTAAATTAAAAATGCTGATGTTCATTAAGGTTTAAGGCTCAATACAGAGCAAAAGATAAGCTGCTAAACAACTGAACAGAGAAATATCTAAACGGATCTGTAGTTGTAATAGAACTGCAACTTTTATTGTTGTTGGAATTGCTTCACTGTGGATAATAACAAGTCTGTTTATACAAGTACAAGTCTGTTTATACAAGTACAGGACTGTTTAAACAGATAGAGGTTTGTTTATCTAGTTACAGGTTTGTTTATACAGGTACAGGTCTGTTTATAGAAGTATAGATTATTTATACAAGTACAGGTGTGTTTACACAGGTACAGATCTATTTATACAGCTGTAGGTCTATTTATTATCAATAGTGAAGTAATATCAACAACAATAACAGCTGCAGTTCTATTACAACAGATCTTTTTAGATGTTTCTCTGTTTAATTGTTTAGCAGTTTATTTTTTGCTTTGTATTGAGCATTAAACTTTAATGAACATCAACATTTTTTATTCACTTTAGTCAATTTCGCTAAAAATCAAAATTACATTTATGTTGACCTATATAAAGGTTAATGAGACCAATATCCGGTTTCACATTACAGGCTGTTAACCATGCGAGACCGAGCAACCTTGAACGGTCTCGACCCATCCCGAGTGATTCCGAATGATCTCCGGACCCTCCCACTAGATTGTGCGCGCGCACGCCCCCGGCGACAAACTAAGGCAACCAAAATTCCCCCATCACAAATTCAAATTTAACACCAAACCTTGAGCTAAAATCGGTTTTATATTCCTACTAATTTTTAAATTTCTTTTATGTAATATAAAATTTATATTTCTAAATTTATCACAAATCTGTTCGACACTGAAGTGAACATGAAGTGAAGTGAAGTTTTTTTGTAAATTAAATTGTAACTACATTTGATAACTTTTTTAATTTCTAGTATTTAACTTGCTTATTTCAACTGTACTATCTTTTTTTATTTATTTTGAAACCGATAAAACTAGTTTTTAATGTTGGGGTGGCAGTAAATTATTTTGACTATACGTTTTTAATTACGTAGAGATATCCGAAAAGGAATCGAGGATGTTAGACTCGGTTGAGTCTAAGAAGTACACAATGATTCATAAACATCTGACCTACGCGCATATACCAGCTGTTAAGCAGT
Organism: Abscondita cerata; assembly: GCA_030710515.1. Lineage (NCBI taxonomy): Eukaryota > Metazoa > Arthropoda > Insecta > Coleoptera > Lampyridae > Abscondita > Abscondita cerata. The sequence goes on along the minus strand of JALBCR010003061.1, from coordinate 316,351 downwards.
GGCGTAGTAATTTCATAACGAATCTGGGTGTACATTACTAAAAATGATTCATTATACACGTGTTTTCAAAGAATTATCTACACTAAAATATTAAACTGTAACTGTAATAATTTATTGTAAACAAGTAATTTTATAGTCAACTAATTAATTCACGTTTCATAAATTCCAACACATTTGCAATTATCTCAAGCCCTTGACTGTGAATTATTTTACCTTTCACATCGATATTTTTCCGAGACATAATGAATACAATAATACCAACTGACACTTCTGACTGAGCATGTAAACAGATAAGTAAACTCCCCTACAACGATTATAATAGATTCGTCCGGGTTGATGACGTATTGAGATGTTAGCGTTACTTCCTAAACTTTGTAATAAATAAGCAAGCATGTGGCTTCAGCGCAATTAAATGTTCGAAGCTTGGGCGTCTGAGGTCCGTGACGTGTATGCGAATTTAATCGTTGACGGTCATGTTGTAACGAAACGTAAAGTTCGTCCTTAACATGTTGGTTGGCGACTGGAATGTTATCGTATGAGATGCAACGGGGTTGATTTTATTATTGTAGCTGCAGTAGCGTTTTTGTATCATGGTAATAGATTTGATTCGTTGTTCATTGCCTAAAGCAATGAGATGCGTTTCATCGAGACAAAGTAATATGGCGGGATGCAAGCTCTGTTTGAGTTGTCGACGGTGACTAAACCGTGCGTTTAAACGATGTTTTGCAAAGCACAACATAAAGGTTTTCTAAAGATTTTTTTACAGTTGCAAATCCATGATAAAATAAAAAACTTATAAACAAAAATAAACAAAATTTTGGTTTGAATTTTAATACAGTTATACCAAAACTCTACTAATGTTCTTTTTAATTAAATTCTAAAACATAGTAATAATTTTGTCACAAATTTATGTTTATTAGCGATTTCGGTAAAAAAACTTGTAAGCGCTTTTTGTACTCGCCCAGAAGCCAAAACACAAAAGTAGTCCGACACCATATTGAAAATCCCATATAGAAACATATAAAAACATTTAATACGGTTCTATTTGGATGAACACTGGAAAGTGAAACAGGTTTTCCATAACGATTTATATAAAATTCCGGATCTAACTACCAGATAGAACCATATCGACATTCGATTAGTTGTATATGGAAATTTATATAGAATCACTAGCTGTCCCGCCGCGCTTCGCTACGGCAAATTAAGGAATTGTTAGCAGTATATTTCGATCTCCTCAGAAAAATGCACACCACTGTGCGACGAAAAACGGCTAAAAAGTAGTAAATTTTGCGTTTTTATTGTATTTCAACAATTTTATAACATTTTCATATTTATTCATCTTTTAAACCGGTAAAATTACATAATGTTATAATATTTACAGAATACTATAATGTATGTAAGTTAAGTAAACAATACTATTATTTCTTCTTATTTACACCGGTTGGCAAGATATCCATAGAACGGTTTCAGGAGACTCGTCAGTTTCTCCCGTCAGTAACGTTTGCTTGGCTTGGGAAGCGCTTCTATTGGCGAGGGCTGGCGGACCGGCTGTTACTATGCGGACCGTGGGCGAAACACTGGTAGAATATTCTTTTTTATCTCATATGTTATTTACATTTGAATAATTATGATATCAGCTGGTGGAGATAACTAATCAATTATCACTTACACAGTTATCGACCGAGGATAAAAAATAGATAAAAACCTATTCTCAGACCTACCGAATATATATATACGAAACTTGATTAAATTCGGTTAAGCCGTTTTGGAGGAGTTCGAGGACAAACAATGTGACAAGAGAATTTTATATATATAGATATGGAAACCATCCTATACTTCTATTACAAAATCCATATGAGATAAACGGTATAAACAATATTTGGAACGGACACATTTCCCTTAGTTCTGTTTGATTTTGCACTAGTTGACATCATTAAAACCTGGGTACCAAACGTGGCTAGTTCACGTATGAATTTTGAAGGGTTTTTTCCTTTTAAATCTACAGTAATATTTTATGGATTAAATTAGAATTTCTAACTTAAACCGCACTTGACCATTCAAACAAAACCTGACAATAAGTAGTTTTTCTACATCTGGGTTTTCTTTGTTTTTTGGCCCCACTACAGTTGTCAATAATCCTAAAAAATGTAATATTGAAGTACTTGCTTTGGTCAAAAGAATGGAACTCTAAACTGCAGGATCTATTTGTAAAAAAAGGGAAAACACCAAAAAACTGGACAAAAAACTATACTCGGACACGTGTTTTAATAGCTAAGCTATTATCATCAGCGAACCGATACTAAAAATAAAATGAAAACAATAGGAAGCTTATATATACTATCTGCGTGTCACGCATTGCTACACTTCATTGATTCTTATATAAGTTTGAATAATTCCGAAAATCCTAATGGACTTTTACAAGAATCAAGTTTGTTTTGCTGATGATGATAGCTTAGCTATTGAAACACGTGTCCGAATATATTTTTTTGTGCAGTTTTTTGATGTTTATTCTTTTGTTGCTTGCTTTGGCTTACAGATTATTGTATACTACCATCAATTTTTTTAATAACCATTTCTTGCAGCTTGTATTTCAAACTTTCTTCCATTTTCTTTGCTTTTTTCTTTAATTTAATATTATCGTTTTTAAGTTTTTTATTTCTTTAACATACATTAAATTATTATTTTGAACGGAGGACAATTAATTCATTTGCTTTGAATTAATTTAGAAATACTTTCTTTCCGTTTTTAACACAAATACCTAACGTTAAAGCAAGCAAAATTTAGAAGTATTCAATTGTTTAGATTGTTACATGCAAAACGTAACACAAATAAAAAGGGTAACAATTTCCATTTGGGGTGCTTAGAACTCAGGTTCTCAAATAAAATTTGTCGATATTAGGGTTGTTTATGGGCGCCAGGCAAGGATTTTAAAAAGGGAAAAAATGAACTCCTTGAGCCCTTACCTACCAGAGGAGTTTAGGGCACCTTCTCGTACACCGCCTCAGAGGTCCGCCAAGCGCACGCCGCAGCTAGCTGTAGAGAACATGTACATAGGAACATAAAAATGAAGTAAATAATAAACCGGACTTAAACCGGGATACCTAATAGTAAACAAAAAATAGCAAACACAAAAAAAAATATCACGACCTACCTACGTTACAAAGAATATTTCACAAAATATTCCGAAAGACTTGAAACGCTAACAAAATAAAAAAAATCTTACATCATTTACTTATTACCACTTGGCAAGAATTTATTAACAAAAGTAATTAAACTTAAATTACAACCGCATTACCGCATTTAACTCGTCACAATTCTTATCTGTCCTTAGTATCCAAGCGTACAACGCCTCTCATTTCTGTTACTGACCGCACACAAAAATAAATCAATCGTTATGTCGGAATAACTCTGGATTTTTAGTTCAAGAATTCATTCCATTTAAAAATATCCGCGTCACTGGATAAATATTACAGTTCTCCTACCTTAACTCGGCGCGCCCCTGCTAATTCCTCTAAAGATGCGGCACACGGCAGGCCCCCCAGGTCAAGATACACGCCCCCAGATGAAAATGGAAGGAGTCAATGAGCACCAGCTCTACGAAGAAGCCCAATACGTGAGGAAAAGGGTCCTTAGAAGGACTCTTATTGTAACATTCTTTTTAATACTACAACAGCCCAAAGGCCATCGTACAAAATTCTTTTTAAGATATTATACGCCTAAAGTGTATGTCGAAGGGATCGTACAAAATTCTTTCTGCGAATGTGGCACCTGGGTGCTTATCGAACTAAATTTTGCGTTAATAGAAACTGCAATTTAAGCGAACTTTTGGGTAGATACCCCAACATTAAAACAATACTTACGTACGTTACGATGAATGTAAAATTGTAGAAATAACCGCGCTGAGCAAAACTTGTCTAAGCATACTTAGTAATTTACTTCATTGCACTCAAACGTTCAACAACTGACCGAGAATTCTCAATCGTTCGATAAGATGACTCAACAACCGCGCAACCACTACTCGAATGTCGAATCTTGGCATGTCGATAACGCACAGACCGCTGATAAAATTCACTCAAAAGAACGCAATTGAAAATTAATGTAATACCATTTTGTGCTTGAAATTTTTAGAAAAACGGCCATATCATAGAAACCTGATAAGTTAGAATAAAAGTAAAAACTGATACAGAAAGGCCAAAACGTACTCTACAAACTGGCACTTAAAAATCAAAACTGACAATATAAATAAATTAAGGAAGCTCGAAAAATGCATTTTATTCAATTTAAACGCTGACAAACGCCATAACTTTATCTATTAACCAACGATAACCGCAAATAAACCCAAAAATCGACTTAGAAACGACCATGACAAAGTACATTCGCTTTATAATAGCATCAATCATTATACTTTACTTTAAATTTCTAACTTAGATCAACTTCACCAGTGTCCAAACAACTACTTCGTTTAATATGGGTTAAAGGCACAATTAATTTTACCCCGTCGTCCACAAACTTCACAAATGCGAATTTGTTTTGTTTTTATTTTGGTTAATAACACATAGATTAAGGTTAAGTCACAATGGTCACGTTTGTACGTACGAATGCACACTGTCGTTTCCTTTTCGGCAGAAATACGAAAATTATATAAAATTTCATATAAAGTAAATATCATGTACCTTCATACCAAATCAGATTGGAAATTTATGTGGAATTTCATATGAAACATAGCATATAGAAATTCTGTAGAACCATATCTAAGCATACAAAACCACTCTTAATTGATTGGAAACTCCTTACTATAATTCTATTTTAGATATTTTCTCAAATAACTTGAGCCTTCTAAACAAATATTTTTCGTGAGTCCAGTGAAACCTCTATAATAGTAAATAAGTAAATAATTAAATAATATGTCTAATTACTAAAATTTTTTTAAAATAGATAGAAGACACACTGTATACTCGGACGAGCAAACGTAAAATGAATCTTTTTTTTATTTCAACAAAATTTTATTAATTAAGACTGTTTTATCACTCGGGAAAATTTCAGATTTCTAGTAGGCGGTTCACTATTTTTATTTCTTGTTACATAAATAGATATTCTTGTTTTTTCTGTTTTTAAAACTGTTTAAAATGCACGTCATGTACAAAAAAATTTGACATCAACAATTCAACAATATATTATTTATCTATTAATATTAACCGGCTTCCAAGTCTGGCCTGTTGCGCTCAGAAAAATTCGCCAGCGAGTACAATTATTTCACAATTCTCCAAGAGTTTTTAGTATTTATCGTTTACTTAATGTTAACTTTTCTCATTGATTTTTAAGTAAAAATTAAAAAAAAAGTAGGGTTGTCAGAAAGTTATTATCTATGTCGGACAGGAGTCGAAAATTTGGGCTTATAAGGAAATCCATTTTTCTATTATTTTACGTTTTAATTAAATTAAATACAACAAAGACGAATATTTAAAAAAATAGCTTCTGCACGACATAAATAATAATGTTAGCTATATGTTTGTGCAAAATCAGGAAAACATTTCTAAAAATAAGCGAGATAAATTTACATAAACATTATAGCTCCCTGAGAGAACAGCCTTAAATGTAATATTTAATTATTTATTTACTGTTGTGGATGTTTCCCTGGACCCACGAAAAAAATTGTTCAGGTTCAAATCCATTTTATTGTTAGATGTCTTGACAAGACAAAGACTAAACTAATCTAGTCGAAACGTTGGCAAAAAACAGTCTTATGGTGTTTACCTAAAGCCCCCTTTCATACTCATATAGAAAGCTTAAGTTACTTGAGAAAATGTCTAAAAAAAACATATAAAACCACATATTATCATATAGGCATTCTCAATAGGGCGACGTATTTTTCGATATAATTAAGTTATATATCGTGTAAGAAATGTCTTAAACTTGTTAACATTAAGTATCAGCTATTTACATCTAGATCGTGTAAACAGCCCTACACAATAAAAACAATGCCCTTGTTATAGATGCGCATTTTGAAAAAGTAAATAAAATAAATAGGGTGTTAGGTAAACATACGATCAAAATTCAAAGGGTTATTCCTTGGTCTATTGTAAAAATATTTTGTCTTTGATTTTTTGAAGAACCACAAAATTTGTGACAACCATATTTGACATTTACTGAAATTATTAATGTAAATAAATGGCGTATGCCCGCGATTTTATCATGTACAAATATTCTTAATAATGTGTGGTTCTACAAATTTAAAAAAAAAACACAAATATTACACTTTTTTCGATTTTTCTTGGAAATTTATTACCTGATCGAGTCGAATTGATGCTAATTTTATTCGTATTTTTATTCTCTACAACTTTTCTTTTTTCACCATTAATGTTGGTTCATTACTTTTTACTCAGGAAAAAAAGTTAAGAAAAAACACTTTTTTGCATTTAAATGTTAATTAAGAATATAATGACAATTCATTTTCGGTATAAAACATACGGTATTTTACTATTATTTTTGTCAAAAATATATCTCTATTTACTGTACTAATGGGCCACACACAACTTGCTGAATCCCCATTTTTTTCAGAATGCAGATATTTGAAGTTTACTTTACTCTAGTAAATAATTTCGACGAAAATATTGAATGCTTTTATTTAGGCTAGAGAAAGTAGTTTTTAATATTTATTTAGATCCAGCAACTGTATGTACAGGACGGCCATCTAAAAGGAGTTGTATTTTGAAAACCGCTATCTTACGACTATAAGGTAAAAAATATTGTCATTAAAGTTATACTGAAAATGCATGCTAATAAATCTTATGTCTATACGGAGCAACTTTAGTTGACCATTTTTCCTCCAACACTTAAGTTAGCGTGAGTGTTAGGGTGAGTTAGTAGGATTTTTTTTTATTTTTATTTAGGGGTCTTATGGAAAAACTATATATGTGATGTTAATTTACAGGGCGAACACAAACGAAAAAATTGTACCTCACGATATGGTAGTTGATTTTCAATTAATATTTCATGCAAAAAAAAAGATATGGACTTCCAGTTTGTACCATTTATTTCAGCTTTTAATACTACATATAGCTGTGTATATCATTCCATGTATTATTTTTTTAAAAAAACGCCATCTAGCGGTTCTAGTAAAAACCACAAATACTTCGGTTTTATTTCGTATGATAGAGTAAAGTAATTTCTTTTAAATCAACGTCTGTTTGAATTTTTCTAATAAGAGAACATTTTTTACCTCAAAGTCGTAAGTTAAGCGGTTTTCGATATACAGCCGCTTACCAGGCTTAGTTAGGCTTTTGATAATAAAATTTTGTTACTGTTACAAATTTTGTTCATACTGTTGTAACGACAAATACTCTTTAATCTAAGAACGTATTTAAAATGCACCGGCTAAAGTTCAGATAAATGCTACGTAGACTCTAAGGGGTCATGGGAATGTTTGATTCTTGGTTTATGTTTTGTTGCTTACCTTTATTAAGATGCTTCTCAACTAAAAACATAACTAATAACAAATACATGGGCGCCAGCCTATTTATTAAGGGAAAACAAGCAAAACCTTTAAGGGAATAAAAACAAATTTTAACCAAAAATATAAATCTAATAATCAAATTCAGCATTAAATCATTAAATAATAAACAAAACACATTGACATTCGTCTACTATAGTAATGAATGGACTTATAAACTACGGTATCAAATTTAAGAGTTCGAAGGATTCTTAATATTATTAAAATCACGTTCTTGAAGTTTCCTGTGTTAATAAAGGACGTTGAATTTGTTGAAACCCGGACAGATTATTTGGCCTACCTTGATGCTTTTTGTTGACGGAATGAAATTGTTTGCATCATTAGAATGATGTAATGCATACGAAATTTTCCATAAAAAGAACTTTCTCCCATAAATTAATAACGTGTTTGATAGTCGAATTTTCGTCGACAGAAACGTAGAAATTAAACGCACAAAAAGATAACGAATATTCTTCAATTTCGGAACGCATGTTTATTCTTCTGAATTAAACTTTTTTTTGAACGGAACGTATACAATACTAATAACGTAGATAGATTTGCTATGAAGCTAATCCATTAATTCAAACTTCGTTTTACTAAAAACGAAGCAGATCAAACGTAAACGTATTTAGCAACGGCGTGGTCGTACTTTTACTACCTCTGTCGCCATTCTTATTCTTTGTCGCGCTGTAAAGTTACTCGTCATCATGCATTGAATGCCAACTAGCGGGGGAAATGCGCGCCATATTTAAATATAAGGTAGCGACCAAGTTTGGACCGCTACACTATATCCTCGAAACAAAGAAGTTTTTTTCAAAATCATTAAATGACACAATATTCTTAAAATACACCAAAGAATAACACACTATATTATTGTCGTAGGTTTACCTAACATCCTGCATAAAAACGTAGTAGATTTCACTAATTATATAATAGTATACACGCCTTTCTACATCCAAAATAGGTTTTTTAAAAGTCAAAGTTTCAAAATAAGAACTACAGAAAAACATAACACAGAAATCATAAAGTTTATAATTTAAGTACTAAGTGGATTGACAAACATGTTTATTTCACTCCGAAAGTTACAATAATAACAATTTTTAAACAATTTTAAAATGTCTCAAATAGAATTTCGTTTGTTACAGGCAAAGAAAACTGTACAATTAATGGAAGATTTGGAACAAGCTGTTGGTAAATCTAACTTACCATATAAACAGGTAATTAAAAATCAACTTAGAAAGCATCATTTGATATGTAAATTAGGTTGAACTTTTCTCTTTGCAAGTGTACGTTGAAGATTTAAAATTCAGCGTATTTGGCTGTTTTCCTTTAGATTGGACTCTACTGCATTCTGTAAGTACCATTTTTATGAAATACTGTTGATTTATAATACCAATTGTTCTAGATGGTGGCGGGTGTAGCAACGTATCTGGTTATTTTTCATCAATTTAGCAACATGGAGAAAAAGACCTAGTTGTAGTAAGACGCTTTTTAAATTTGTTTAATTACACACACTAGCATACAGTAGATCTGTATTTTTTAAAAAGTAGATTATTTAATTTTTGATTGTTATCACATTCAAAACTTCGAGAATACTGAAGGGAATAGAAAATGCTATCGTTTGATAAGGCTGTGTAAAATTTAGTTTTTAAGTTGACTATATTATTATACTGACTATTTCATTCAAAAAATGTTTGCCAATCTAAAATCTGTAAAATTTAATTTTGCCAATAAAGATCAAATTACAGCACTTGTGCAATTATCTAAAGCTTGTTTACGTTAAGGCTAAAGCGGACGGCTAAGTAGTGTGAGAGAAAAAAAATATCGGTAAAGTATTTAGGCAATTTTGAGAAAACGGTATGGTCAATTTTCAAATTTTTAGTTACATCGCAAATTAAATGATGATTAAATTTGCGCCAACGTTATAATTTTTTTAAATGTTATTTTGTTAAAACATTAGATGCAAAATCTTAAGCATGCCATGGTAACCGATGAATCATGTAGCTAGACCCAGGAATAAGTACGGGCGGGAGCTGAAACTTTACAATGGTCATCGGTTAGAAAATAATTTAATTTTGCAATAAAATAATAGTCGACTATCTTTAAAAAATTATTTTTTTGTATAGTAGACACTGGAGACAGAAAAGTAACACATCGTCTAATCAAAAATTGAGAAAAAAATTGAGATTTTCTTGGGTAGTAACACTTTTATCCATTCAGTGTATTTATTAGCGTATATTATTAAATGATTTACCTACTCAACAAATAATGTCCGATATAATTTCATATAAAGATATATTTTTTTAATAACCCTTATTTTTGTAAATTAGATGCACTTATGAGGTGCGATCAGTCATGAATTCAAACAATAATTACACTGACCGAAAAACTTGCACTTTTCCAAACTTATAGAAGAATCTAGTATTATCGTTTAGTGCGTTTTGTGGGCCTAAATCTGTTAATTGGTAAGTAAGGAAAATTTGAAGAATATTACTTCAGGTATAAAGCCGATAAAAAGCACATGTATGGTAAATCCTATATAATGAAGCGCCTATTTTTTTCATGTCTGTCACCGAAATTGAACGGGTACTTCCAGACGTCGTAGAGACTTGAAATTTAGCATTCCGATGGGTCTTGCCTTTAAATCAACGGGAAATATTTAAAAACCGGAAATTTCCATTCAGGGGTGGGGTCAGGGGCCTCTCCGTCCGCCATAGGTTTAGGCATTATTAAATTCATGCATTAAAATTTGCGCGTCAATCGACGGGCTTTTAATCTAGTACATTCAATAAATCTTCAAATCTTCTTGCTTTTTTTTTACAGCATTAGTGCTTACTTTTGATCAACTACTAAATATTCTACAACTTGAACTACTACTTAATTTCTACATTTTATAAAATAATAGATTTAGTTCGATGATCGAATTATATGTAGAATAAATAAGGGCAAAAGACAAAATGAGCCAAAACAAACCCGGATAAGGTAGGTATAAAATATTGCTGACTATTACCACAAAACTGATTTATTTTTATAGTCGAAAACTAAAACAACTTTTGAACGTTTGTGTTAAAAGATACTAGTGTTGGAAACACTTCCAACAGATTTAAATGGCATATGTGTTGTCTACGCTGGGGTAAGCATGTTTAAGGGTTTTTTCGTATTAGTTAGAAGAAGGGTGCCTGCGGCGTTTTTCGTGATTTGTGTTTTGTAAGCAGAAGTGTGTGGTCGTTGTTAGAACTGTTTATTGTAATGTAAAAATAAAAGAAAAGTGTTAAATTATGCTTTTAATAATTTAGTTAAAGATAAAAGAAAAACGTGCTCTGCCTTTTCGACATCAATTAAAAAAAATTATAAAGCTAATTAGTGATACAGTCCACAAGTTTTTTTAGTAGAACAAAATTATTCTACATAAAATTTGGTCCATCTCGACGGATTTACTAGCAGATAAATTAGAAAATCGTTGTTGAAGACGCAATTTCAAACAAAGGAAAAATTCCGTTAGCAACCGCCAAACCAAGGGTCTAACGGTACCTACTCGTCCATATTGTCCGAAAATAACGAAGGAAAAAAATTTATGCGCGTAAGAAATTTTCTGTACATCTTTAAATTAACCACTGGAAATCACGTAAGAACAAAGAAGAAGAAGTTTACTGACAGAAAATAAGGTATTTATATAAATTTAATTAACTTTTGAATTAAAAATGGCAAAAGAAGCTAAAATCGCGAAACGTGAACAATGAAAAAATTCTATTACCACTATTGAACAATATGTAATGGAACAATTATCTAATGCCGAATTAAATACGTTATTTGAACTTTTACTATAAGAAAGGAAAGGCTAGATAAATGTTTCAATAATTATTTAGAAACAAATATTGATACCAAGTTCCTAGCTTTCTTCTCAGAGATTGTCGTCAAGTATTTGTTGAACCATTATTTATCATTTTTAATCTAGGTACCTTTCCTACAACTTGGAAAACTAGTAGAATATGTCCAGTGCTCAAAAAGAGAGACCCTACTGAAATAACTAATTATAGACCTATATCCATATTGTCTAACTTTTCTAAAGTGTTCGAAAGTTGCATGTGTAACCAAATTTATCATCAAATTAAATATTTTATATCAGCGCATCAAGATGGTTTTGTGGACAAACGCTTTACACTTACTAACCTGTGTTGTTTTACTCATTTTACGGCTGAGGCACTAGATAACTACGGGCAGGTGGATGTTATCTACACCGATTTTTCCAAGGCCTTTGACTGCATTGACCATGGGATATTACTAGAAAAATTAAGACTGTATGGTTTTTGCAGCTCAATAATTTCATTTATTTCATCATACCTCCAAGATCACTTACAATACGTGGTATATAATTACTTCATATCAAAAAGTTTTTTAGCAAAATCTGGTGTACCACAAGGCTCAAACCTGGGTCCTCTCTTATTTTTGTTGTTTATAAATGACCTTTATGATAGAATTGAATGTGCAGCCTTAATGTATGCAGATGATATAAAAGTTTTTACTACTGCTAAATTTATTATTGATTGTATTAAATTACAATATGATATAAATGCTATCTCAAAATGGTGCAAGTTAAACAGACTCAACTTAAACATCGAAAGTGCAAAATAATGACGTTCTCTAGAAAACTTAAGCTTTTATTGCATAACTATACAATTGATAATCGTATTGTTTCTCGTTGTTATGAAACCAAGACCTTGGCATTTATTTTGACAGTGAATTGCTTTTTAATATCCATGTATCAAACACAGTTTCTTCTGCAACTAAAATGCTTGGATTTATGATTCGAATTTGCAAGCAGTTTTCTAACATTGATACACTGAAAACGTTATACTTTTCTTTAGTCAGAAGTCGTCTCGAATACGGTGCAATAATTTGGATGCCTTATTATGATCACCTCAAAATTAAAATTGAGAGAGTTCAAAGGAAGTTTTTAAAATATCTCTAGTATAAAAAATATAAATTTTTGTCATCAACAACTACTTAGAAAATTTGATTTGTTATCTCTTGACCTAAGAAGACGTAGGATTGGTTTGTCTGTGTTGTATAAATTATTACATAATGCAATTGATTGTCCTTTTATACTAGGTAAATTGAATTTTTACGCATCCATGAAGAACACCAGAAATAATTATACTTTTTTATACTCAATTTGCTAAAACCAATACATTTAAAAAATCCCCAGTCATAGCAATGTGCGGTTATTATAATGATATTTGTTGCAATACTGATATTTTTCATTGTAACCTTAAATGGTATATTAAAGAACACGAGTTTTTAAGTCATCACTTACAGCACGCGTCCAAGTTTAAGGCACGAGCCGCGCAGCTGCGAGTGTTTTAATGGACAAGTGCTATAAATGACTTATAAACGAGTTCTTTATACTATTTCCTATAATTTGCGCATTTATTTGAAAAATAAATAAAATTGTGTAATAAAAATACGATATAAATCAAGAGACTAATTTCATTTTTTTTTTATTTGAAGTTGGTACGACTAACTTACCAAGTTTTGAAATTCGAATTTAATTGTTATAGTTAATTGTCAATTTCTAAATTTATGAGCGAAGAAATAAACTGCACTCCACCAGAGATTCGCGAAATTGCCCAAAATGTTGCAATTTCAATAATTTCCGATAAGTCACGGCACCTTTATGAAAAGCAGTACAAAAAGTTTACAAAATGGTGTGAAGAAAATCACGTTAAAAATATATCAGAAAATGTACTGCTAGCATATTTTCAATTACAAAGTAAAACATACAAGTCGTCTACATTATGGGCAACTTACTCAATGATAAGATCCTGCTTGAATCTGTACAAAAATATAGATATTTCACAATATCAAAAGTTACAGGGTTTATTAAAAAGGGCTTCTGTTGGTTACATGCCCAAAATATCTAAGATTTTAGAAGAAGTTGACATAAACAAATTTATTACAGAAGCCAACGACAATACATATCTCGCGATGAAAGTAAGTGCATATAATTTACATTCATTTTAATAATAAAGTTTATAATTAAATTATTAATTAATTTAAAGCAAACAATTAGGGTAGTTAACTACTAATGTTTAAACAATATATAAACAAAACTAATTGTTTTTTGTAATTAATTTAGGTAATTTTAATTATCGGATATAAAGGTGCCTGCAGACGTGAAGGATTGACCAAGTTATGCGTTGAAGATTAAAACAAAAAACTATATACCGAGAAAATTTGCAATTACAGATATAACCTGGATTGAGTTGATTAAAAAATATTTTAGTCTTAGACCGAATCATGTTACCACCCATCGAGTTTTCCTCACTTATCGAAATGGTCACTGCATCAATAGTCCAATTGGTATCAATATGATGGGAAAAATATCTAAAAACATTGCGACATACCTCCAGTTACCTCACCCACAATTATACACAGGTCACTGTTTTAGAAGATCTAGTGCCACACATGTTGCAAATTGTGGCGGTGACTTGTTGGTCCTAAAACGTCATGGGGGCTGGAAGTCCTCTTCTGTTGCTGAGGGATATGTCGATTCTTCAGTACAAAACAAAATAAATATATCTAAGATGTTTGTATCAGAACGAAATGAAATGGACCAACCTGGATGTTCTAAAAATATACCTTCGACCATTAGTAATGTTTCGCCGTTGATTGAAATATTGGTAAAGATAGTCAACCGCTTGTATTTGCTTGTATCACGGATGCAATTCACATATGCATGTTGGGTTGCGTTTTTGTTTACTTTTTTCACCTGTACTGAAGCGCTAAGTTATAATGTGTACGATTCTTGAAATAGAATAGTTCAATTTATTCCACCGTTGTAAAAATGGCGCAACATACAATCCGTAAAATTTACTTTTGTCAATACAATGTTGCAACGTTTTCAAATATTTAGTAAACGTATTAACTAGTAATTAAAAGTGACGAATTTTTCATTTATGAATAATACCATTGATGATACATATCTTGGATTTTAATGACAATGTTTTTTTTAATAATTTACTAAAATACATGCGAAGCGTTATTTGTTAAAACAGTTTGGTTTGGTCGGTGTTAGATAAATAAGAAACAATTATTTTACAAATTATGCTTGCACTTTATTTTTAACTTGCAAATAATAATGTTGACATTTGTTTGTCATTTAATAACTTCGTTAGGAATAAAGTAGAACATACTGGGAGAAATACCACTAGAGTTCAGAAACGCAAAATTATTGGTTTTTGTTATACTTGTTTTTACGTGTTCAGTTGAAAAGGATTTTAAATAAAAATTGATTTTCAAATTTTTCAATTCAAAAGGCAACAAGTTACCGTGTTTTTTAGGGAAAGTGGGTTCCACTAGACCTTCAAATTTAAATTCACTTGGTAATAAAACCTATTCCTATTACTTCTAAAAATAAAAGTACTAGATTTTAGCTTGAGGTGTGTTGTCTCCCGACGCGGTGCGGATAATACGTGTATAATACACTATTCTTTTCTGTGACGAAATAAATGACGATTTAATATTGAAAAATCATATTACAATAGAATTAGAAAATTATTGAGGGAAATTTGGTGTTAAAAATAGTACTCACTTTTTTCCCGAGGAAAAAAAATAATTTACGAAAAGTGACACTTTGTTATCTGTTAGTAGAGATAAAAAGTTAGGATTTTACTCTTTGAAACTGTATCAAAATATCATGGTTTCGAATTAAAATAGTTTAATTAAAGTAAAAATAGCTCATTAATTATAAACATTGTTTCAAAATTACAATTCCAACTGATCTAAAATAATAGTAATAATTTACAAACAATTTACACATAAATGATAACGTACCTAATACAATGCTATACATAAAACATATCCAAACATTTACACTTATTTATGCAGACAATATTCTTATTTTACGGTGTGGTTTTGTGACATCACTGTAATTATAGCTATTAGAAATATGTTTATTAGCCTCCCACTTTAAGGTTCGATATAGTTTTATTTTAACCAACTGATCGATAATTAACAGTTTATGAGTGTCGCATTCTCTGAACCATGAATTCACACTGCTGTTGAGACATTTTTTATACGGAGTTTAATTTTTTCCAATAAACCATAATCTGTTTTAAAAAGATGAAATTCTTCAGTAAAAAGTTTCAATAAAAAAAACACAAATTTTGAGAATTCGGGTGATGGTCTGTGTAAGTATTTAATTCCATCAGATTTGCTGTAATCTTTATATAGAATTAATGATTCGTTCACATTGAAAACACTTGAGTCGTTAACTGTTAGCATTTCCTTACACGTATTACAATGTACTTTTTTATATATGTAGTGACTTATAACCCGCAACATACGACACTGAACAAGATTCTAAAGAACTATTAATTACGACATTGTCTTCATTGATTTTGTTCTCCAGACAGGTTCTAGACGATCTCTTTGTTTCATTATTTTCTACACTTTCATTTGTCCCAAATTGTAACAAATAAACAGATAATCATTAAGCTTTGCATAGATGCTTCTTTAATGCGTTTATCATATCTTAAAATATAAGTACACCTAAAGTTGATATTGAAACAAATGTATTACGAGGAGTCTTCCGGATTATCGTTTATGAGTCACATTCCTTATCGGCTTAGTCAGAAATTCTACAATTGCATACTTTTAGCAACACCTTTAGTAAATGAGTAGGCTTGTTATAATATTGTTTAGATGCAAACAGTTGAGTACGTTAGATTGTAATATAAGAAAATTCAACATTCGTTCCAACATAAAAGGGATAGGATAGCGTTTCTATGTTAAAAATTTTAATTTCAATGACCAAAATTTAGAAATTTACTTGCGTAAGCCTAATAGATTTTAAAACATTTTCAACGGATAAACGATGTTAATGTAATAAATATATGAGTATGGAATTTTCAAAAGTATTTAAAGAAATTGTTTTTTTTGGGAGAACGTTTTTCAACGATTTCTTTACGAAATTAATACTTTTAAATCTGCAGGTTTTTTTCATAATAATAAACTTTATTCACATGTGTATGTATACAATCTTTGTACATATATGTGTTTGTCATGATGGTATAACCATTGTTATAACCTTACGTAAGAAAGATACAAATAAATATTATTACATTGAACAATTAACAGACAATAGAAAAAAAATATATAACAAAGGACACACATTTAATTAGTACGTCGACAAAAATCAATAAATTCTTGTATATTGTAGAACGCATGTTTTTGTTTGTTTGTCAACATTGACTCAATGCACCAATATTTCAATCAACGGCATGATGCATTGGCAACAATGTCGTGCCTTAGCATAAACTATCAGCAAAATTACAGTTTTCTATTTCACATTTGTCGGCAATACTGTTCTGTAAATTTTACAATACAATTGACGTATTTTCTTAGCACAAAGCGATACTACCGACCTCTGATGTTTAGAACTAATTTCGGGGTCGCATAATCCCGTAAGGTTGACTATCTTTACCAATATTTCAATCAACGGTTTCGCATACCACAGACATTAATTGCGATGACAGTGAGAGCAATAAAACCTATCCAGGTCTCACAATAAATGCAAGTGATGCTGCAAATGTTGTTATAAATTATAATGTATACAATAATTGCACTATACAAGGGCAAACATTGCAATAGAAGCTATTGCTTTTCTTCCATGGTTAATTTGGAGGTTACATATTAATTGTTACAAAGGAAAAATATAAGTTTTAGTTTATAACAAATGTTTCTTCTTAAATCATTTTATTTAATAGATTCTTTTTCATAGTTATATTTATGAACCAACTTAAACTCTTTAACATTAAATTTAATTCTTTTATTTACAACTATCACCTTAAGCGCCTCTAAAGCAAACAAATATAACACACTGTTGTGATTAAGAAATCACAATAGTAGCAATAATAAAACCCAATTTTGTCCATTATTTATTAAGCGTATGGTTACAGTACAAATTTTGACCATGGTAAAATTGCCTTAACTAAACCTGGATCAACATTTAAAATTTATTACATAAGAAATGCATCTTAATTTTTATTAGGTTATTGTCTTAAATACTTTTCTTGTTATATTTATTACAAACTCATTTTTCCTTGTAACAACCAATACTTTGGCCGTTTTCTACAATCAACGCTTCCACAAATGAGTAATTCTCGGTGTTTGTTTGCTATTGTACAACCTCTTGCGAACTTACAGCAGGCATTCAAGATTTTACTTTTGATAACACTTAGATGGCTATAATCATCGGACGATCGACTTATGTAACTGCTTTTACATATGTGTCGAAATAGTTGCTTAATGCAAATGCATTTACATATGTGATTGTTAACACGAGTCGAAACTAGGTGTTGCAAAACTTAAAATAATGATGTTCGTCAAACATTTCTTTCAATTACTCGCAAACAGCATGCATTATAACTACATTAGTTGTTACCTTAAAATATAATACAAGACGTTTAATCCAATTGTGTTGTCTTTTTTCAAAAACATTAACCAACCTTGTCTCGTACTTTCCTGGAGAAAAATAAAATCAATTATGCTTGAAAATAAAAGATAAGTAAGGTTTAATATACTTACCAGAATATGCGTATATGAAATATTTTAAACATAAACATGATTATTCCACAAATTCTCCACATTAATAACCACAAATCACGCACTTGGTTATAAAACTCATTATGTCAAATTTATTAGTTGCAGTGATTCAGTCTTACCAACCAGGCAAATATAAAAACATCGTGCTATAATGGTGACGTTATGGCTCATTATAGAACGCAGATTGGTTTTATAATGAAAAAATTATAGAAGCAAATTATAAAAACTCTATTAGAGGCATACAATGAATATTATTTAATTACTTTTGAACAATCAACTATTACACATAATATATAATTTCAGTTTTTCGTTATTATTATCTTTATTATCATTCTTGTTAAGTGATTTATTTATTTATTTATTTTGCAATTTTTAGTAATACAGCTTTAGTTTCTTTACTTTTATTACTATTATTAATATTTTGCTATTTCTAATAACATATGTATATATAAAACTGAATTATTTTTTGTTGTCCTGTAATTGGCTTTGTAGCTGTTGGACAACAAATCATATTATTATTATTATTATTATTATTATTATTATTATTATTATTATTATTATTATTATTATATTCAGTGTGTGAAACCGAATGATGTCGAAGATGTGAGTGTTTTAGAAAATAGATATTACAATTTAAAAAGCACCATAACAAAAGTTATATCAAAATGCAAGGCAAATGAGAGTTCAGGTACTTCCAAGTCGACTGAGACTAAACATATTTCAACAACAAAATTGCCACACATTGATATACCTTTTTTTGATGGAAGAAATTTGGCAGAATTCAAACCGTTTTTTGATATGTTTTTGGCAGTAATTGACAAGAACAGCAATTTGAAAGAAGTCGAAAAACTATTTTATTTAAGAAATTACTTGAAAGGGGAAGCCCTAACGCTAGTTAGTACTTTACCGATCATCAATGACTCTTGTAATGAGGCTCTTGCCATTTTAAGAAACCGTTATGATAACGAAGTAATATTGATCAGTAATCACATATATGCCTTATTGGATATTCCCAACATACAGAAAGGTAGTACTGTTCCCTTGCGTCAATTTATAAGTAAAATCAAACAGCACCTAGGTGCATTAAAAAATTTAGAGCAACCGATAGCTGGAACATGATTTTAATTTGCATTTTAAGTAAAAAGTTAGATCAATATACGCATCGGGCGTACCAAATTGATAGGGATTTAACTAAACTATCCACTCTTAACTAATTTCTGCAATTTTTAGAAAATCCGGCTACGGCTTTAGAAACAGTGCACAATCACAGCAGCGCAATTATAAATCGGATTACAAACATAAAAATGAATATAAAAAAGAACACGTTCATGCTCATGTAGCTACAAAAGTTAGCATTGATGTCAAATGCGCATTTTGTTCTGTAGCTGGCCATAAAATTTATAATTGTGAACAATTTAAAACTGCGTCAACAAATGAAAGGATTTTCTTTATTGACAAGCAACGGCATTGCAAAGTATGCTTAAATAATCATATTGGTAGATGTAAATTCAATTTCAGATGTCAAGCTTGCAATCAGAATCATAACACTTTGCTTCACTTAAATTTTAATAGACAAGAAGTTGCTGGAACGTCACATAGTAACAATGGTGATAGTCCAGACAATGATATTGTTGAAGTCAAATGTTGTTCGACCATTGAAAAACATAATGTTTTGCTCCCCACCGTAAAGGTAAAGATTCAAACAATCAGCGGTAATTGGGTGATTGCTTACGGTTTATTAGACAGCGGTTCCCAAAGTTCATTTATTTCAAGTTCATTGGTTAAAACATTAAAATTAAAACCATTTACAAAAGCGTTACAAATTATTGGCATTACAAAAAATGTGACGCAAGTACAAAATTCAGTGAACGTTTGCATAGAATCTTACATTCGCAATTCAATGTGTCTTGTGCAATAGTTGATAGCATCACAAGTGAGTTACCGCAATTTTGTTCCAATATTATTGAAAAATATATGCTAGGAAATCTTGATCTAGCTGACGGTGATTACAATATTCCAAAGTCTATTGATCTTCTTTTTGGAGCAACTATATTTTTTAATTCCCTGTTATCAGGCACTGTCAAGCTAGCTAGTAATGAACTGTTATTACAAAATACCCAATTTGGGTATGTACTAAGTGGCTCAATTTCCGAACCTCAAAATGTTTACTGTAATATGTCAATAGTATCTTTGCATATATCAACAAGAATAGAAAACGTAATTTCACAATTCTGGGAGACTGAGAAGGTCCCTGAAAATTATCCCGAATATTCAAATAAACAAGAAGCTTGTGTAACAATATTTCAACGTTCAGTCAAAAGAGTTAAAAATAAATTCGAAGTGGAATTGCCATTAAAACAAAAATTAAATGTGGAGGTCTTCGGAGATTCGTTCTCTATTGCTTATAAAAGATTTCAAAATTTGGAGATACGGTTTAAAAATGATAGGATGTTATTCAGTGCATATAAAGAATTCATTCATGAATATATTAAACTTAATCATGGAAAAATTATTAATTTGAACAATTCTGATGTCCATTGTACTTTATGGCGCATCATCCCGTAATTCGCAAAAGTAATAAATCAACGAAGCTTCGTGTTATTTTTGACGGTAGTATGCAAACAAAAAACAAAAGGTCAATCAATGATTATTTGTACAATGGGGCAGTTGTTCAAATGGAATTATTCGATATATTAATATTTTTTCAGAACATACCGGTACGTTATTTTGACCGATATTCAGAAAATGTATAGAATGATTGAAATTGCTCTTGAACAGACTGTTGCAAAATATATTGTGGAGAGACAGTCCCGATTTACCGATTCAGTGCATCCAGTTGCAAACGGTGACTTATGGACTAAAAAGTTCTTCATTTCTAGCAACGCGTTGCTTGGTAGAATTGGCTCATACAAAAGGCGATAAATTTACTTTAGCAAAAAGGGCATTGCTAGACAACACATATGTAGACGATATTATTTCAGGAGCAAACACTCTTGAAGAAGCAATTAAATTAAAGACAGAGTTTATTGAACTTTTAAAGTTAGAATCATTTGAACTACATAAGTAGTGTAGCAACTCTTTTTGACGTCATAAATAGCAGATTGGACATGCGCATTACATTCTACGACGTTGCAACTTGTGTCACATCAAAAGGAAATAAAAATATTAAATATAAAATTTGAAGATGTCTCAATTATAAGAAACATATTCACAACACACAGAAAACGTAAATATTTATTTCAAAACTATTATACTTAGATCTACCAACAATTAAGCACGTATCAGCATTGTTGTCGCTGTGATATGTTATTTTCCCGGAGCGTTAAAAAGGTTAGTAAACTGACATTTCGTGGGTGTCATATCACAAGTCATATTGTGTTCTTAGACGTTAGGGCGTTAGATTGCTTTATAAAACTGTGCCGGTAAATTATAGGCATAGATTCAAATCATATTAATCATCAACCAATTATAGGTTATGAGCGTGTTAGAGTATCTGGCAACGTTGCAAGTAGAGAACATTTTGTTACTACTTACTCATTGGCTGGGGGAAATGGTAGTAAAAAACTACAGATTGAAAGTTAATAACTTTGAAAAACAATTTGAAATCACGGAAGCATGCTCATTACCATTAATACAGAGAATAAAGAGATTGATCTGTAGAAAAATTAGGGGAAAGCTGTATTTTTGTATGAAACTTTTTTTTATGGTTCTAAACAAAATCCCAAAAGTCCCCATTGGTCCGTATGCCGCTAAAAATTTTACTGGGGGTCAAAGGTCACAAAAAAACAATTTTTCGCGATTATCTATGCAACCGTCAATTTTATTGAAAAAATTGTAGTTATGAAATTTGTAGCTTGGAAAAGTTCCAATAAAAAACATACTATTTATTTTTTGGTAAAACTAACTGTTTTCGAGGAAATTCTAAAGTTGTATCGTGCAACATGCACTCCTCAATGGTACACGTGTGTCATATATATTTGTAAGTAAACATTGAATATATCTTAAATTCCCTTGTGAACAGACGTGTTACTTAATATTTTTATTCAATTTTTATCAAATAAATTAGTTGCCGCAGCTTCTAAAGAATTACCAATATCAAAAATTATTGTACGACTTGGAGTTTTCATTTAATTATGTCTTACCTCAAATCAATTGGTTACATTATGCAAGTAAGTCGACTCAAAGAAATTCTTTCTATCATTTATGAACCTTATGCACCTATTTCTTTAGATAAAATGTTGAATGAATATGCGTATGCAAGAGCTGTGAGAGATCATTCATTACTCCATTTGGCTTTGGCAATAATTATATGAAAAACATTAAGAATGATGCGAAACTGCGTACTACCATCAACGACGTGTTGAATGGAACTGCCTCATATGATGACATTGAAAATTGCAATCATAATGCTGCAGATTTACTCGAAAAATTTAATAAAATTTAGAAGTATATGAAGATCGAGGACCCACATCAAAATTATGGATACAGTATTTTCTTATGGTGTCAATTGCAAAAGAATACATAAGAACGAATGGGAGATTAACAAACACATTTAAACAGCGTAAAGCAAATGCTTCAAATATTTTCATGCTTCTGAACATTATCTTATTTAGTTGGGGAACTTGGTATGACATCATCATTGAGCAGTTTGTCATGAAATCCATGAAAACCGACGGAGATGTAGCACACGAGAAATAAGTACATAAGTAAGTGTTTTGAGCAAATTGGTCCATAGCATGCATGCAATGATTAGTATGTCTGAAGGTTAGAAGTACTTACTAATGTATCAATGGACACAACAGATCAGCATGTAGACGCGAGGGATTCACGTGTTAAAATAGACAATGAAAACGTAAAAAAAATAATTAAATGGTTTTCCTGTTATAAGCCATTTCCTGAAATTTCGATGATAATGTCAATATCAAGTGGAGTCGTCGGCGATGATAAAATTATATCATTGATGGAGGATTTCTTTTACATCGTGTTGTATGGAATAAGGTAGAAACATTGGATACAAATTTTGATACATATTGCACTAATTGTATAATGTTATAATTGTAATGTATAGATGTAAATAAATATATAATGTCTAGTAGTAAGATATAAAGGTTTCTTGTATGTTAAGGAGACGCTTTCGGGCAATAAAGAATGATAGACGTATAATTTTGAGTCTGTGTATAAAACAATTAATACGGAATGTTTCTTTGCTAATCATTACAAGAAGTGTTGTGGTTATGTAATTAATTAACCCAGTTATTGTAATAATGATTAAAAATCAAAATAAAGCTGCGCATTGTTGAAAAAGTCCGCAAAGTGTTGTAAGCCTGCAAAGTAGTATTAACGATAAAAATACATAAAGTTGTTGATTAAGAGACCATGAACAGTTTAAAACCAAAATGGAGCAATAAGAAAAAGGTGAGGAAGCAGTCCAGGTACAAGAAGTCACTGCCGAGAACCGTTGAAGGTCGCACGTACACATCTAAAAGATTTACCAGGTTAGTTTAAGTTAGTATATTTAAATCTGTGTATTAAAATTAAATTTAAATTAAATTAATTGAATTTTGTCATTGTCGTGACTGGCGCTTGGACCGGTCCATTATATATGTCGTCATGTAATGGCTGTGCTGTTATATTTTATGTTTTTATTTACCTTCTATAATGTTTACACACTTAATTAATATTATTACATATGAATCTAAGGTTGGTAAGAGTTGGCATGTTTAGGTGCCAATCTACAATTGCACACGGTTTCGTCACCACACTATACAGGTTTACACTGATCTTCTGGGGCACCATACATAACACTTACATCACAATACAATATTTAAAATGTAACATACAAATACATAAATGAATAAAAATTAAATTAGATTGTAACTATTTATAAATTGCGCAAAGCCGTGCACATAACGTTATTTAGGATTATATTCATATTTCTAAGAATTATACGTTTAATTATTTTTCTAAATTTAAACAAAGAAAGTCTAATGCTCACATTCAATATAAAATTATTTTTTCTTTGAGCGACAATAAAACGGCATATTATTGAACTACTGGCAGACGCTAAAAACGCTTTTTACTGTCTAAACATTAAAAGCAACAGTTCTTTTGTTTTCACAACTATTTAGAGGTTGGTACCTCGGTTATATCATATTATGAATGTAAGAGTAAAGTACCAACTTGATTCGTCGAGAATAAAACGTCAGTATAACACTCGAGAATCTCAAAAATTTGAAAAAAACACATGAAAACTGGCAATAAACGCTTGAAGAAAAAATAATATATTTTACTTTGAGTTAAAAAATATAATTGTTTAACTCCTAGTAAAATATTCTACTATTTTCTTCAAACGACATTAAAACGGCATATAATTGAACTACTGGCAAACGCTAAAAAATCTTTTTTTATTTTGAGTCACTTACAGAGCTATAAAAGCACCCAAATGAGTTCTTTTATAGAAATTTGAGTTCTTTTATAGAAATAGAACAATTTTTATTCCGAACGGTGGTAACACTGATAACTTCCAAGCTGTCATTACGTTCGGTGTGCATTAATTTAAATCATAATTAATGTTCAGTAGATTTATTTATCTACTTATATTTATTTCCACCCATTTTTTTAAATGAAACATATCATAAATGTACTAATTAAACTTAAACTAGCATTTAAACCAAAGTTTAATGAAAATATTGCCACCTTATCAATTACACTTAAAAATTCCCTAAATTTAAAAACTCGCGAAATTTTATTTTAAAATCAATCTGAAAAGCCCAAAATAGAAAAAATAGTATAAAGAATTCGTTTCAGAAGGCATTTTAGCGACTCGTACTCGTCTTATAAAATGCGTCTTCTGAAACTAGTTCTTTAATATACTATTTTATTGTCTACACATTAAAAGAAACAGTTCTTTTGTTTTCACAACTATTATTTAGGTTGGTATGTCGGTTTTGTTAATAATATAACGTGACAGTAAAGTACCAACCCAATTCGTCAACAACAAAAGTCACTATTGCATTCGAGAATCTCAAAAAATTAAGAATAAGACATGAAAACCAGCAGTAAATGGTTGAAGAAAAAATACTACCTATATTTCACTTGGAGTTAAAAAATATAATTGTTTCGCTTAATTTGCTGACTCGGCTAACGCCTCGCCATCAAACTTCTAAGTTCAACAATTATATTGTTTAACTCCTAGTAAAATAATCTGCTATTATCTTACACCAGCAGTTTTTGATGCATTTTAGTTACTAATTTTAGTGCAAACGTTCTCCGTCTGCTTATATTGTCTTGACTGTTTCAACGAGTCAAGAAAAATTCCTTGGGAATGGAAGTAACAAGCATAAATTTATTTCTATGTTATGCGAAAAATTTAAAGCTGCTAACGTCAATGTGAAACAAGCTCAAAATGATGCTGATGTTCTTATCATTGAAACAGCAATTGAAGAATCCGATAGAAGAACAAGTGTTGTTGTAGGCGAAGACGTAGATTTATTGGTAATATTAATTGCACGAACCCCCAGTGATAAAATAATTTATTATTTAAAACCTGGAAAAGCGAAGATACAAACAACAATTTATTCCTCACAAAGCTTAAGCTTATATCCTAAGTGTAAAAATCATATTTTATTTTTACATGCAATGACTTGTTGTGATACTACGGTTCGGAACATATTTCGGACGCTTCGGCATTTTAATATTGTTACTATGCAATCATAAGAAATTCATTTCATAATTCCATTTAAATCCAGGGCGGAGACAGTATCCCGCCATTTATTCTAAACGCTGCATTATATTGTGTGTTTGTGAAGTAATTGTTAGACTTAATCGTGTTACTATTTGTGAATCTACATGCATGTGTTGATATAAATTTGTCTGTTGCATTGATCCAGAGTTTTATTTGGTAGCATCTTGCTCTATGGAACTACGTCCACTAATTATCGAAGAAGTAAATTAACTAGTATAGTTTCCTCCGTCATATGTTTAGCTTGACATAATAAATCAAGGTCGAAACAACTACGTCAGCTATTTTTCGCAGGGGTAAAAAATTAATTCCATCAAATTATTTGAAAAGAATAAAGAATTAATTAATTACGTCAATGTTGACTACCACAGAATGTTCTCCAGACATAATTTCTCATAATGTATTTGTATTAATTCCATTATTATTTCTGGAGAACTAACTCGTAAGCAAAGAGAATTTTGTGCTAAAATTATAAAAGAATTCAAACATCGCAAAGAAAGTGGGAAAACGGACATGTACGAAATGTACCTACTATTTCCAAGGATAATTCGAGGAAAAAACCTGTTGATTCATCATCTGGTGCTAGTAACTCTTGCATATATCATAATGCGAACCCCATTCAAATAACTGTATTATATCAAAATGTTCATAGCGTTAGAGGACGACTTAATTTGATAAGATCTACAATAAATATTTCTTTGCGGAATCAAAACTTTAGGTTTACTTTATAATACAAATGCCGATACGTTTAAATTTTCATTACTTCATTTCAATTGCAATGAGATAGTTACAAAAAGGCAAGTTTTAAGTTTCATATGCAAGGTTTACGATCCATTGGGTCTAATAGGACCGATTTTATTTGCCGCAAAAGTAATAATGCAGAAATTATGGTGTGAGAAGTTAAATTGGGATGACCGTCTTCCTAACAACTTAAAAGAGTCATGGCTAGAATTCGTTCATGGCTTAAGCAAGGTACCCGAGTTAAATATTTCTAGAGACCTTTACTTTGTTGAAGCAAAAAAAATTGAGCTAGTAGGGTTTTGTGATGCATCGATTATTGCGTATGGTGCAGCCCTTTAAATAAGAAGTACATTCCCCGACCGAGTTCACATAAATTTATTGTGTTCTAAAGCTAGAATTGCTCCAATCAATTCTAATCTAACAGTTCCTAAGTTAGAACTGAATAGCGCATTATTACTTGCAATATTAACAAACAAAATTTATCAACTTTTGAAATCAAAATTGATGAAGTCTTTCTATACACCGATTCCAACGTCGTACTTGCATGAATAAAAACCGAATCAATAAAATTATAACCGTACGTCGGCAACTGAATATTAAAAATTCAAGGTTTAACTTCAAATTTTTTTTGGTTGTATATAAATACAAAAGAAAATCCAGCTGACTGTTTATCTCGAGGCGCAGATCCTCAGCACATGAATAAAAATAGTCTTTGGTTTTATGGTCCAACTACTTTCAAACACCTACATTTTTGTCATAACACAAAATTTGAAATAAATTTACCTGAACCGTTACCTGAACAAAAAATTCATGTTTCTAAGGCAACTACAGAGCCTCATTTGTTCACATTGTTTGAAAAATTTCCTAGTATGACAAGATTACAGCAATTCAAAAAATAAAGAAGCTAAGCAATTGGGAAATGTTACGATACCCGAGTTAGATAAAGCACTAAAGGCCATTATAAAACTTGAACAAGGCAACAATTTCAAGGCAGAAATTAAATGTTTAAAATTGGGAACAAACATCATGACAAAATTAAAACACCTCTCTCCATTTATTGATGAACAAGGTATTTTACGTGTAGGAGGCAGAATACAAAGGGCAGATATTCCATTTGATCAAAAGCATCCAATAATCTTGCCTAAAAGCAATCATATTACAAATTTGATAATTATGAAAGAACATTTAAACTTATTGCATGCCGGTCAAAAATTGATCCTAAGCAGTTTAAGTTCTCGATTTTGGATTATAAACGAAATCAAAGAAATAAAAAAAATTGTTCACAAGTGCGTGACATGCTTCAAATTGAAGGCAAAGTGTTCGGAGCAATTGATGGAATCTTTGCCACAAACACGGTTAACTTTAGTTAGACCATTTTTAGTCGTAGGGATTGATTTTTACGGTCCATTCTTTATTAAACAATCGCGTATCAAAAATCAATTATTACCAAATCATACATTGTATTGTTTGTGTGTTTTGCAATAAAGGCAATATACATGGAATTAGTCTCTGATATGAGTACGGAGAATTTTCTAGCTAGTTTTAAGAGATTTATATTCAGACGGAGTAAGCCAATGCAGGTTTATTGTGACAATGCATCTAGATTTAAAGGTGCCAACAATGAACTTCGAAAACTTTATAAATTAAACAATTCCGATAAACATCAAACTACTATTGACAAATTTTTTAGTACGGATCAAAAAATAGTTTTGAAATTTATTCCTAGCCATTTGCCAGTATTTGGGGGGTTATGGAAAGCAGGGGTAAAGAGCGCGAAGTACCATATAAAACGAGTAATAGGCAATACACAATTTACTTACGAAGAATTTAATACACTAATTATTCAAGTTGAGGGAATATTAAATTCCAGGCCTTTTACAAATATGTCGCAGGATCCGACAGATCTAACATACTTCTCACCCGGACATTTCTTTATAGGTGTTCCTTTGACTAGTTATCCTGAAGCTGACGTTATAAACATTGCAGAAAATTGATTAAGGGTATGGAAATTAGTTATACAAAAGAAACAACACTTTTGGAAACGTTGGCAGCGAGATTATTTAGCATTGCTGAACAACCGACCAAAATGGTTTCGCAACCTACCTAATGTAAAAAAAGATATGTTAGTCTTACTAAAAGAAAACAACCTTCCCTGTCAAAAATGGCCAATGAGCAAAATTACAAGAATCATAGCTGGTCTTGACGGTAAGGTGCGAGCGGTTATAAACGACGTTACATATTAATCGGGATTTACTATTATATAAAACCAAACAAAATTTTTTTAAATAAAATATTATGTATTTGCATATAAAATAAGTTAGGTACACGAAGACAAATTTAAACGTAGGCGGTGAAGTATTCATTTAATATAGGGAACGTATTAGTGCCGGCTCTCATCAAAGGGAAATCAGAAATTTCTGCTTCGGACCTTATTTTCAATTAGAACCAAAAAATGAAAATTGTTTTGGCATCAGCAAATTTAGCTCTGTTTTCGCCCTTGGCCACTGTTTAAATTTTTTTTTATGAAAAGAAATAAAATAAAAAAAATGATAAAGTATACAATAATAAAAAAAATTAATACGTTGGCGCAACTTTTAATTGTGTTTTTAACACATTACCTTTTTCAGATTTAATTTATCTCTGTTAGTATATCCTAAAATCGTTAAATAAATTCAGTACCATCTACTGGTTTTGAATCACATTAAACCACCTTCCCATTTAGCCTTAAGAATAGGATGACGTCAAACTTAGTAATTAATTAGAGCCAATGCAACATTGAAAATTTTCTGTTACGATAATGTAAATTAAAGTTACTGTTAAGTTTTGGCAAAACTTCACGATGATAAAATTGAAGGTAGTAGAAAAGCAAAGTTATATGCACACATGACGACCGTGACGTGATGACATCCTATTACTATCGTGAATGAACTTTATAATTTTCACTATTACAATTTTTTTCGCAATATAATTTTTTTATTATAAAACTATATTGGGTGCATATGTAGTCATTTATATGCAGCTTCAGGTATTTTTTACTCTTATTTCACTATGTTTAATTGTATCACTTAAATATTTCTTTGGAAATACTCTGTATAAAATTAAACTAAGTACACTCATGAAATTTAAAACTTGGATACCACAATTTCTGTAAACAAAAGTTTGCACATTGTGAAGCGGGCTTAAGGGTATCATTTACAATTCTAACAGCAGGTAATCTCAGCAGGGATTATCTTATAGAAGGACTGTAGAATGAATCATTACACTAAGCACGTTTTAGAAAATAGGTAATTTACGTTGCTTACTTAATTTTTTTCTTTAAAGAATATATTTGAAGGTATCGCTAATTAAACACCATAGCTCGATTATTTATCGTTTCAAAATTTTGTTTAGGAAATGTTTACAAAATAAAATTAGAAATAATTTTGATTTAAAAAACGTCTACAAACAATAACTTTTAAATTAAATCAAAAAACTAAACATGGTTATTTGGGTTGACTAATTATTACTTATTTTTAAATAAATCTAACCTACTAATTATTGTAAGTTATTAAAAAAAATCATTAAACTCTCTATTCATAATATTTAGTCCTTACAAAATGTATATTTTAAGACGTTGCTGCTATTGAACGTTTTTTCGTCGCTAAAAACCACTCGATTCCAAAATTCCAAAGGTTCGTTCACATATCGCCTTGCAAATTCCAGACGACGTCTCATATTTTCGTCACTGAGAACTTCTTTCGCAGCAGCATTATACTTTTTTTTTCCTATCTCCTTTAATCTTTATTGTGCAGTTATACGGCATCCGGAAAATGTGTATCTGCTATAGCCCTGAGTATGTAGCAAATGGTTGTTCTGTTACGTAATGAAACAACTCGAGATCTGGAGCACGTGTAGATACTTTAGGTCTACCACTTCCGATGGCTCTTTCCAAAGTGTGTTCAAGATTCCATTTTACTCGGTAATGCCCTACGGTGCTTTTTGGTATATCTAACATACGTGAAATTTTACGCACGCTACGGCCCGCCGCTAATTCCGAAACAATCCGCGCTTTCAAATCAGCACCGAGATGAGGTGGCATTTACATAACACTTGAAATTTTAAACTAAAATGGAATTTACATTTCTTACTTTATTTATTGGTTCACACTACCCCTTCTCAAACAGTAGGTAATTGTTTATTTATTACATACTTCTAATGACCAATGTAACAACCCTTAGAGCAATATGACTCAAAGGAAGTAAATTAAACAAGCAAGGATATTCTATTGTTATTGAAACTTATTCATAAAGTAAAAGCCATTTCTTTATAATGCTAATGGACAGGATTTTCTTTGAAGTATGAAGATTACAATAGAGGACCTATAAACTTTCGAAAATATCTAATTATAAATATTTACACTGCAATTGCGTTTTTCCTTAATAATTTCTTAGCAATAACATACACGTTCTTGGTTTTAAGTTGTCATAAATTTGATATGATATAAATTTGTGTTTCTAATATTACATCACAAACTAATCTTTATTCGCCAAAAAATTGTTGCTTAAGTTGTAAAGCTTCGTACACACCTGAACAACAAACCGAGCAACAAACATAACAACGAACCGAAAGTCAAACAGAACGACAAACGATCTTTTATGATTTCCACAATCCGAACAACAAACGGAACGTTTGTGCTGTTCCATAATTATTTTCAGTAGTTTTCAGTTTATATATATTTATTATTGAGAAGAGAAAATTGCGGAAAACAAGAAGATAGTGCCAACCAAATTTTTACGCACAAAGAAGAGTAAAAAATTATAATTTACTTCGCTTTTTTTTATTTTGGAAATTTCCCGCCCAAATGATGCTAATAGGGACATCATTTTTTTCTTGCATTCTTAAACACTGATTAATTTAAAACATTTTTCTTCTGTCAACTCCATAATATTACCTAAAACACAACAAACCCACAAAAGGGAGGACAAAAATAAATAATTTAATTCTCCCGCATAAGTTTGTTCGCCGTTTTGTTTAGATTCGTCCAAACCTGCAAACGCATTCGCGCGCATTTTTTTGATGTCGGAGAAAAACCGACAAGTTGCGGGAACGCCGCAAACCGTTCGTGGAACAATCAGGACTTGCGAATCTGTTCTAAAATTCGTACGTAGCACCGTCCAAATTAATGTTCCGATTGCCGTTCGGTTCGTTGTTCTGTTTGTTCCTCGGTTTGTTGTTCAGGTGTGTACGAAGCTTTACAATAAGCATATTAATATGAACTATATCTTATGAAAGGAGAGTTATGTAACTATAATTAACGACTTAACGTTACGTTAGTAGATTCCATTTACTATTTACACATATTTTCTTGGAACATTCGATAATTAACTATCGGGATATGATGACCCTATACTTCGCAGGTTGTGCGCAACTGGATACAAGCAAATAACTTGGAGCTGTTACCCTGGCCAGCAAAAAGCCCAGATTTTAACATTATCGAAAATGTTTGGGCTCGAATACTTGCTGTTATCCGAAGACAACAAGGGCCAAATTTTATACCAGTAAACCGTAATGCACTAATTGCAGCCATTGATACCGCATGGGAAACGATTAATATTAATTATATTGATACCTTGATAGCGTCAATGAGCAGACGCCTCCAAGAATGTATCAATAATAATGGAGGTCACACCCATTATTGATTTCTTATATTTATTTATATAGTAATACCTTTATTTAAAAAAAAAGTTTTCATTTAATTTTAAACTATAACTTGGTATCTTAATTATAATTATGTAATAAATTCTTGTCAAAAAACTAAATATATACGTTGACAATAAGAATTGCCTTAGTTTTTATTTTCACTTTTTATATTAACTACAGAAAAAATGAAACGTCATAAAATATACATTTTGTAAGGACTAAATATTATGAATAGAGAGTTTAATGATTTTTTTTAATAACTTACAATAATTAGTAGGTTAGATTTATTTAAAAATAAGTAATAATCAGTCAACCCAAATAACCATGTTTAGTTTTTTGATTTAATTTAAAAGTTATTGCTTGTAGACGTTTTTAAATCAAAATTATTTCTAATTTTATTTTGTAAACATTTCCTAAACAAAATTTTGATTCGATAATTAATCGAGCTATGGTGTTTAATTAGCGATACCTTCAAATATATTCTTTAAAGAAAAAATTAAGTAAGCAACGTAAATTACCTATTTTCTAAAACGTGCTTAGTGTAATGATTCATTCTACAGTCCTTCTATAAGATAACCCCTTGCTGAGACTACCTGCTGTTAGAATTGTAAATGATACCCTTAAGCCCGCTTCACAATGTGCAAACTTTTGTTTACAGAAATTGTGGTGTCCAAGTTTTAAATTTCATGAGTGTACATACGATTTGGCATGAATTGGGAATATTAATAATAATGTATACAAATGGTGTGTAAAATTAGATCTTACACATTACTTACAATTAATTCCTACGATGGTTGTGATGCATCTATGTTTCCTGTAACTACAGACGGTAAATTATAATTTAAAGTTGGCGACAGAGTTGGAGGTAGATATTATGGCGCTACACTTGAAAGCAACTATGCCACTATCGAAAAAAAAAAGATTTTACACGTTTAACATGTATTTGTTTATGTATTTGATTATTATTATTATTGAAAAAATTGTTTTATTAATTATTTGAATAAAATTGTAATAATTTCTTCACTACTTAACACCATAATCAAGGAAATTAGTGAAGTTACAAAGTAGCACGGTAACAACATTACGTACACTGCATTTTCGCATACTATGAAATGAGAAGTAACCCTATTTATTCTTTTTGTTTAGTTTTGTTCCGTCTTTTTATGATTCCAATAACACCACCTTTTGATGGTGTAAGTAACAGTAGTCCAGGAAATAAAGCTTAAAATACTAGGTGTCCATCTATAAATAGACACATTTTGACAACTTATAACTCGAGAACGGAAAATGATATCGAGAGTCAGTTTTCACCAAAGTTCATAAATATACTTCAAGTTTTTGTTAACACATATAATTATTGTACGAAAATTGACGAAAAAACAATTAAGTTTTTTGAACCAAAATTGTGAGCTTAGTTTAAACAGGACACCCTATAATTCTTAACATCATTGGAAAAGCCAAAAATGTATACATTGTTGGCATTAACTCACGTTTTTAGGGAATAATTTACTTCTCTATAAAACCACGTCAAGAACTTCTTGCACTAATTATTACTAATCTGACACTTCTGTCAACTCGATTAGCGTTACACAGCACCCTTGATAAATTAAAATTGTTTATTAAGTTACCCTTAGCTTGGTGAGTAAATTTGCAAGAACGGGAACATTAAATAGAAAATATGTACTAAAAATGCTTAAGTTATTCCTTTAAATGATAATTTATGGATAAAGGTTTACAGATAATTATTAAAAATACTAGTAGTATTATTCGAAAAAGCCCTTCATTTGAATTTGAACAAGTAATTTTTTAAAGAAACTTTTATAGTCTGAGACTTGGCAACCACGTGTTACGGTGAAAAGGAGTAAGGATCCCTGCTTTTTCAGTCGGAGTGATTGCGTGAGATTTTTATTTGATAATAGAACAAAAAATATATGATTAGATATTAGAGAAGGTTTAGGGCGCTAAGTTCTGACTTGCTTACGATAAATAACTAGCAGCGCACTACATGCAAGAGCAACCTTACACCGAACAAAGTTACCTGTAGTAAAGAATCTGAAATGGTTCATAAGATAACAAACGCAGCTTCACACACAAAATGTATTAAGTAAACACACAGCTATAATATATAGACACAGCATTGAGTACGGGATAGCCCCGTAAAACATACACAAAAATAATTTTTAACAATACTAAAAGATTACAGTATGCCACTGGTAAATCGTTAGCTAAAAATTTGTTTTCTATCCGGTACGCCTCTGGCTGATCTAACCTCCAAAGAAGTTAGAGAATTTCGTAAAGTAAACAATTGTTATCAGCAATTCAAGTGCTGTAAGTTAGTGATAAAAGCGGGTGATTTTTCCCTCTTACGATTAATTAATTCTTATTAAACTTGGTAGTGATGTAGGGTTGAATCCAACGCGACATTCGGTGTTCGCCACCTTCATACGGTGTGTATTGAATACTTAAGAATTACAAGGAATTCAATTGAATCTTACAGGACTTTTACAAATTAAGCGGCGAAGATATTAACGTGGCTAAGCTACGTCTTACTCAGGATATAACGCTACAATTAAGTATGATTAAGCAGTATGATTTATAGGCTAGCGTTTTACTTCTTACGGTTCAGTGGTAACATTCACCAAAGTTATTTAAAAGCAAATCAGAAAATGCCAACCTTTAATGAAAACCCTCACGTGGAGATTCTCTTCTTACGACATGTACTGAACTTCGATATACGAAGTGCCAAGAGGAAGTGCGGCAATTGTTGATTGTTGTCACAATGTGAAATTCGCTATTCCCATAATCATTCTAGCTTACTAGAATGACACAATCAGGCCAGGAAAAAGCCTGAAGATATTAGGAAAAAACAACCGAATGAAAGAACCTAGAAGGAGGTGGGTACCAAAATTTGCGTATCAAAATTTAGTTTATTACCTGCAGAATTTCCGTCCAATGAACAAGGGGGAACACCGTCACCTTAGTTATTTTTAGTGGTAAGCCACCCCAGTAATATTCATGCTAAAATTGGTTAAAACTGCAGGCCCTTTTCAGAATTTTAGTAAATGGCGCTCGGTCCGCACGAGTTGATCTAACGGAAATCAATATCGATTCAAGCACAAAAGTCCCTAGACCGATACCGTCTAAATTCCAAATTTAATCGATCGAATAAGAAAGTTGTATGTTTTTTATCGATTAGACTGAAAGGTTGCCTAACCGACAGGAGATTATATGCTTGAAATTTCTCTAATGTATACCTTTGTGTTTCAATTTAAAAAAAAAATAATTTGTGGCGATTTGAACGTCACATACATTAGATAAAAATTGAAACATTCTTAAGACATTCAGTAAAACCGGTTTTTCAATACCTTTTCTCATTTACTAGTTATAAGCTGTTAGAATGTGATCTTTTAAATTTAAAAGTTCTTGACATGGTTTCATGAAATAGTAAGCTATTCCCTAAAACGTGGGTTAATGCCAACAATGTATAAATTTTTTGAAAGAACAAGAAATGGCTTTTCTAATGATGTTAAGTATTAATAATAATAATAATAATATAATAATGTGTCTTTATTATTACATTATACAAATTAATACAAATCACAATGCAAATTATTGTTGACAAGACTTACTCATGGTTTTTTTGTTTAAAAACCGTCAGAGGAATTTGCCTCTACTATGTATTTATTTATTTTAAATTTATTTAAATTAATTTTCAAATAGAACCTAACAAAATAATAACTCAATAATTGAACTTAC
This sequence comes from Abscondita cerata, assembly GCA_030710515.1. Lineage (NCBI taxonomy): Eukaryota > Metazoa > Arthropoda > Insecta > Coleoptera > Lampyridae > Abscondita > Abscondita cerata. Next base: position 280,340 of record JALBCR010003061.1, on the reverse strand, counting down.
ATATTAGCTCATGTCTATGCCGCCATGCCGCTCTACAGTAATTTATAATTTTTGAAAATTTTTTTGAATTTAAACAGTGTATAAAATCTTCAGCAGTTATTAACTGTTTAGATAAATACCGCAACCTAAATTCATTAAATATCGGACAGACAGCGATAAAGTGGTATACGTCTTCTTCTTCTTTTTTATTATACAGCAAACAGAGTTTAATGGTTTTTGTAAAATCGTATTTATTTAAGTGTAACATTTTGCCTCTAACTTTAAATATCTAGCTTAATTCTATCAATTTCGTTATAAACATAACTATCGTTTACATTTAACTGTTTATACCAAATGTAGTGAACACTGTTGAGCTTCATATTATGATATTGTACTATAAAGTTTTGTTTAATTTTGTCAATAATAGTGGTCACATTAATTTGATTAGTTAGTAAATCACTTAAAGGAATGTCATAGATGAAACCAAGATTTTTCCATTCAGTGAACCAAAACAGCTCTTGATTGATTATTTCCTTTGTTACGATATATGGCTACCTACTGTTAGACAAATTTAAACATTTATGTATATAATTGAAATGCAGCTTAAAAGTGTGAGTAAATATGGGGTATAGATTAGTTTCTAGGTATAAAATATAGTTTGGTGTATTAGTAGGTAAAGACAACGCTTTCTTAATAAAATATCTTAAAAATACCTCCACATTTTCATACATTTTAAATTCCCATATCTGTGCTACATAGCAAAGAATTGCCTTCGATACTGAAGCTCTACTGCTTAATATATTATTAAAAATGTTTAACGAAAATTTTGCTTTTGTCAATCTTTCATCAAAGTGTTGATTTAAAGCAAGATTAGAAGATAACTTAACACCTAAATACTTATAATTATTTTCCACTTCTATGAGCTGATTTTGAAACCACCATTTTTCATTTTTAGCAGGACGTCCACCATTTCTAAAAACCATGATTTTAGACTTTGTTAAATTTAGTTTCAGATTCCACTGGTCACAGTATTGTTCCAATTCAGTTATCATAATCTGTAACTGTACATTATTACTTGAGGACAGCAATATTAAATCGTCTGCATAAGCTAACAACATTATTCGAGTACCGCTAATGTTTAACCCACCACTCAAACAGTCATCAAGGTCGTTTAGAAAAAAAGAAAATAACAGTGGGCTCAACAAGCATCCTTGTTTTACACCCATACTAGTAGGAAAGCTTTCGGTTAAGCCATCATTGCACCAAACTGAAGTTCCTAAGTATAGATTTTTAATTATATTTAACATTTTATATGAAACTCCGATTACACTGATTTTATATAAGATTGCATGCCGATCTACGTAGTCAAAAGCGGAGGAGAAATCAACAAAGAAGGTATATACTTTTTGTCACTTAGTTTTTAATTTTAGTTTAATAGCACTCAACGTAAAATATTGTCCACAGTAGAATATGACTTTCTGTAAGCTGCTTGAAATTCCTGAAGTTTCTTATTTTGATCAGCCCACGATGTAAGTCTTTGCAACAAAAGTCCAGTAAATAGTTTACCGATAGAGTTACCAAACGAGATTCCCCGGTAGTTTGAAATGTCACTTATGTCGCCTTTCTTGAATAGGGGTAAAATAATGGCGTCCTTAAAACTACTAGGAACGTGTCCTGAATTATATATTTTATTCTATAAAAGTATTAACCGATTTAGAAAACTGTCTGGGGCGTTTTTAAAATATGATAAGGCACTCTATCGTTACCGGGCGCCTTATTGTCTTTAACAGCGTTCAAAATAAAAACCAGCTCCGAAACTGTAAACTGTATATCTAGTAGCTCATTCTCTATTTTAGGTTCTGCATACGCCACTCTACAAGTATTCAAAGGGGGATTTAAAACTCTTTTAAAGTATTCATACCATTCTTTTATTGTAATATTTTTATCGACTTGATAACTTTTTCGTTTAAAAAAACGAACACATTTCCAAAACTGACTGGCATCTCTAACTTCAATTAACTTTTCCAAAATTTTATTAGTAAATTGTTTTCTCTTGTTATTACAAATAAATGTGTATTCCTTTTTTGCACTCAAGTACAAAGTTTTAATTGTTACGGAATTCGTATTTCTAAACAATTTTAGTAGGTTAAAAACCTTTTTGCGATATATTGTACAATCAGAATCAAACCATTCTTGTTTATTCACATAACTTTTACATTTTAAACCAATAGTTTTATTTTTATTGTCGACATCTTTAATTATTTTTATCAAATCACCACTACTAAAATCTGCAAAATCACCTAATTCAACAATTTTTTGGTTTAATTATATAAGTTTGGGCAGTAATGGCAGTGCTTCATTAACCGTATCTAACTGAATGTTGCAAGTTAACTTAATCGGGTAGTGGTCAGAAAATATCTCATTTTCTACATTAAATTCAAATAGATAAGGAATAAGATCTGCAGTGGCTACACACAGGCCAATAACTGATGAACCTCTTTCGGATACGAATGTACATTCTTCTTCAATATCGCCCTTTGTTCTTCCATTAAGTAATATTAAATTAAAATCGTCAAAGAAACCTAATAAGTTTCTACCTTTTATATTTAAAACCTGATCTTTAGAATGTCTATTTGAACGTTGAAGAATTGAACCACCGGTTATGTTTTCTGGAATTATTTGTAAATTACTTACTCGGCCATTTAAATCACCTATAACTATAAATTTGAATGTATCATATTTATTTATAAGTTTATACAAATTTTGAAAATCTTGCAGCCAATGATTATAATTCAAATAGACCGGTCCATCGGTATTAGTGTTTTTACAATTTACTTTTACGACCACCTGTTGATCTAAATTAAAGAAGTTTATAACATTCTGGGATATTTTATCTTTTTTTATCCCATAAATACTTCCCCCACTTGCTCTCCCTACATTGTATTCTCGAACAGCTGGCACCCATCTCAAATGATACTCACTAAGTACCTTTTCAAATTTACAAAAATAACTCTCATCCTCAATAAAAGTTTCAAAAAGAAAAAAATTGTTTCTCCAAAAACTACTTAAATTCTAAATTATCAATTAAATTTTTTAACCCTGATATGTTATAAGATACTATTCTAAAATGGTTAATAGCTACATCTTGTTTATACTCCAGCCTTGGACGATCTTGCCGATGAGGACGAATATGTCATAGGTCGAAAAAAATCCTGAAATATTTCCGATGGTTTTGAGTCATTCATGTTTGCTTTGTTTCTTTTCCTTTTCTATATTTTCTATCAATGACAAGTCCATTTCCTCTGATCTTGCTATCACGACCTGATTTCTTCCACTTTATGTGAATACTATTTAACTTTTTACGAGTAACTTGCGTATTTCTATCATAATCCTGAGTCACAGAAATTTTACTTCCTTTCAATTTAGATCCATTTCGTAAGACTTCCCACTTTTGAATGTTAGCTATAAATGAAACGATCACTGACCTTGCCTTTTGTTTAAATTGTCCTAATCTCTTTACATAGTTTAAATCAGACCACTCTATTCTCACATTTAAGACTTTAGTACACAGGTCGATTACACTTTTTGTAATGATTCTGACGTTTCGTTATTCACTTTTGTAGCCCAAAAAATATGATATTGTTTCTCCGAATATTGGCTTCAATAATTCTCTGCTGTTTTAAAACAACTTCTTTAAAATGAGAATTTTCTCTTTTTATTTCAACTATTTGTTTCCTTTGTTCTTCCAGAAAAGGTAAGATGTTTAACGCACTAATTTCGTTTTTATAGTTTGTTTAATTTCTTCTTTTAAATCTAGTTTGAATTTTTCTAATATGTTCTCTAATTTGGAATCCATGTTAATGAATAAATATCGAAGTGTACGTATATGCTTTAAAAGGTAAGTATTACAGGCATATTGAGTATCCTTCACTCGTTACTTTATATGTTCAATTTTTAGTATAAACATTAGTTCGCTTTCAGAACAAAATTTAAAGTAATCTACACTTTATTCAAAGATTTCAAAGGAGTAGCCCAACAAACGCATTCGTTACGGATAACAAATGTTTGAACGGTTCAAAAACTCAGAGCAAACTAATTAATACATAGTTAAAATTTCAAAAATATATAACTTGTAAAAACTAAATATTGTTTATTAATTACCTTTTGATACCTAAATTTTCAATTCTGCCTTTTTTTGTAGTTCAGATAGTCGATTACGCGCGCTGATCCGCCCCGGTCGACTCCTCGAAGACCGATAAACGCTTTGCTATGATTTCCCGTTTGTATTCGATACTTTATAACTACACTCGATCATACACACTTACAAAAGTTATTGCGCTTTTACACTATCTGTTATCGCACGGTACGATGCACACGTCCGCTTAGCTTAAAAACTCAGACGAAAATCCGATGTTAAGTATTATAGAGCATCTTATTTAAACTAAGCTCAAGATTTTGGTTCAAAAAACTTAAATTTTTTTTCGCCAATTTTCATAAAAAAATTACATGTGGCTACAATGTCAATAAAAACTTAAAGTATATTTATGAAGTTTGGTGTAAACTGCCTGTCGATATCATTTTCCGTTCTCGAGTTATAGGTTGTTAAAATGTGCCAATTTATAGATGGACACCTTGTAAGGCAAAACAAATTCTTTCAAAATGCACCAATTTGCGCAAAAATTTTGGAATACATTCAATTTATTTTTTTTATTTGTTTTTTATAAATAAACAAAGAATTCGATTTTCCTTACAAATTGAACTAAACTATTTTTCACTCTACACATAATAAATAAATTTAATCGGTCCTTCCTCTCTTCCTCCTCTTCTCTTCCCCAACTGCACCTCTTATCAATCCCTTCTTCATTGACTTGCTTTATACCTTGCTTATGACTCTTTTTCTATTTTCTATTATTTCTCTTCTTTTAATTATTTCTTTCATCCACTCTATCCCTTCCCCTCTTTCTCCCAGCAACTCCCTTCGTTCTCTCTCTTCCACTCTCACTTCCTCGCATTCTCTACTTATGTGATATAAGTTCTCCCACGCTTCCCCACACATCCTACACTTTCTATCTATGTCCTCTCTCCAATATCTGTTTTCCCTTTCTTCATTCCCTACCCTAAACCTCGCTATAATTCTTTTTCTTTTAATCCAATCCTTCCGTTAAATATTTTGGTTTTTCATCTGATCTTATTTCCCAGTAATTTACGTTGTACTTTCCTTCTTTTATTTTTCCAGCTCTTTCCTGCGCCTGCAAATCTAAATCCCTTCCTATAATGTCCATTTCTACCGATCTTCCTTCTCTTCTTATTCTTGCTATCTCTTCTCGTGCATACCCCCTCTTTCATAATATAACTTTCTCTCTTCTTCGCCAAATTTTACCCTCTGCATTTCTATTTCCTTCCAACATTCATTTAATATCTCTTTCTCTATCTTACTTTTTATCCCCTCCTCATACCTCATCGCCCTTTTCCCGGTTTGTATCCTTATTTTTTCTAACTTGACTTCGTCCTCTACTATGTATCCTGGTGTTTCTCTTTCTAAACCTAATGTCCATTTCCAATACTTTTCTTGGATCCTCTGCAGCTCATACCATTCTTTCCATCCCCATATTTCTGCCCCATATTTCAAAACACTTGTCACTATCTTCTCAAACAGCCATCTTCTTTTCTCTAAATCCTTTCCGAATATTCTTTCTCCTATGCCCCACACTTGCCTTACTATCTTGTTTCCTTTCTGTTCTAGCTCTTTTATATGGTCTCTATTGCTATTGTCAGCACTTATAACGTATCCTAGGTATTTGTATTTGTCAACTTTTTCTATTTCTTCTCTTCCCCACCACCATTTTATTTTCCTATCCCTTCCTTTTTTTTCTTAAACTCCATTATCTTTGTTTTCCCACATTTGCCTCAATCCTTTCTTCTCTAAGTACTTTTTATTCCATTTATAGTCTGTTTCATATCTTCCTCACTCTTTGCTATTGCCACTATGTCGTCTGCGTACGCCAACACCTTTACTTTTTCCTTCCCACTACTATCCCCCCACTTGCTGTTTCTCTAATTCTTCTTCCATGTCTCCTATATACGCCGCAAATAAACATGGGCTCATTGGACATCCTTGTCTCAGTCCCCTTAATGTTTTGAACCCATTCCCCATTTCTCCTTTTACTTTTGTCTTACATGTTGTTTCCAAATAACATTCTTCAATTGCTCCTACTAATCCTTCACTTATTCCTCTTTTCCTCATATATATCCACATACTTTCTCTTCCTACCCTATCAAACGCCGATTTCACATCTATAAAATTGCCCACATTTTACCTCCTTTCTTTTCAATTTGCTTATTGATTAAATGTTTGAGTATATAGATGTTATCTATCGTACCTCTCCCTTTTCTAAAACCCGCCTGCCAATCTGGTAGTAACCTTTTTCTTCTAATTCTTTTACTAATCTTTTTCTTAAAATTTCGCCATACACTTTATACCCTACATTTAATAAGCTTACTGGTCTGTAACTTTTGGCTCTGTTTTGTTTCCTCCTTTGTATATTGGGCACACTACTGCCTCCTTCCATTGCTTTGGGACTCCTTCTCCTTTCCATATCCTTTCCATCGTCTCCCGCAGTTTTTCCCTCATTATTTCTCCTGTATATTTCCACTGCTCTCCCTGAATTCCATCTGTGCCTCCTGCCTTTCCTCTCTTAATTTTTCTGATAGCTTCTTCCATTTCCTCTCTTCCTATATCTCCTTCTCTCTCTCTCCATTTATTTTTATGCTCCTCTACTCCAATCCCATCTTCTATTCCGCTCAATTGTTCCTTGCAATGCTCCTCCCATTTTTGCTTCTATTCTTATATCTGCTCTTTTTTCTGTTTTGCATCTTTTTAACAAATCCCATACTTGCTTTTCATTTATGATTTTTCTGTATCTTTTTCCACTATCTTCCTGTATTCTTCTTTTCTTTTATCACAAACTACCTTGAGGTTCAGCTTTAACTTTCTAAACTCTTCTACCTCTATTTTGCCTTTTTTCCATTGTCTTCTCCCTCTTCTCATATCCTTCTTTGCCCTCTGACACTCTCCATTCCACCATTCATATCGTTTTCCTAACTCGCCCACTCTCTTCTTATACTCTTTAGTCACCGTAGCCTCTTCCATTTTCTCTACTATAATCCTTATTTCGTCCTCTATATCCTCTTGTCTCTCCCAATTCTCTTCAAGTTTTTTTTATACCATTCAATACTTTCTCTTGTCCATATCTTCCTTTTGCCCCACTGTTGCTCTTTTCATCTTTCAAATCTTTTTCTCTCCTCCTTCCCCACTATCGTTAGTTCCAATGGTTGATGATCTGACTCCTCTCCTTCTCCTATTCTGAACTCCTGTACGTCCTCCAGCACTTTTTCATTTATCACCACGTAGTTAATCACCGACTCTCCCCTACCTCCTATAAACGTGTATTCCCCTATTCCTTCTTCTTCCATGTTGCCATTCAACACTGTCCATCCTCTTTCCTTACAAAATTCAATCAATTTTTTCCTTGCCCATTTATTTTCTTGTCTTTTGAATTTCTCTTTTTTACTTCTCCATCTATCATCATTCCACCTTCCTCTCCTATTCTTGCGTTAAAGTCTCCCCTATTATTATCTTTTCTTCCTCTTCCCTTTCCTTTAATACATTTTCTATTTTTTCCCTTGTTTCCTCCATTCTCCTCCCGTAATTTTGGAATACATTTAACTTACCTTCCACTTTAAAAACGAGCGTCTTTTAATTTTATACTACCGCTAAATACCAAAACCTATAAAACTATATTTTAAAACTTAAAGTGAGTAAAATTTTGTTTAAATAACTAAATGTTGAATAATAAACATTTTATGCTTTAAAACATTATTACAAATTATTTCTTTTAAAAATTAACCCCCATAATAGTTTAATAAAAAAAAATAATTATTTACCCTAAAAATTAATAAGTTATCATAAAATATGCGGTTTTCCAGATTTAATTTTATTTTACAACTTTTTAACTGTTAAAAACTACCCCTTATAACATTACAATGGTCAACAACTACCTTAATAGAAATAAATAGAAAAAAATACATACAATTATGTCCAAAAATTTATTTATACAAGACCATAATCGCATCTGAATACATAAAAATATACAGTGTGTAAATATCAAAGGAAAGGAACACTAACTGCAGCGTCTAATTTAACCAACAGAAAAACACCAAAAACTTTACTCGGACACGTGTTTGAACAGGTAATAATAATAATAATAATAATAAGTTTATTCCAAAAGACAAAGTTGTCTGTGGTGGAAATGATACAAAATTAAATATAAGTATACAATAATAAATATAACAAACAGTAGGTACTAACAAACATATAATAATGATATAACTCATAATAAAGACTAATAATTATTTTAAAGTGATATGCAGGAATGGGATATAAATTATTATCAACAATAAGCAATTATGCAGCAGAATATAGTGCAATAAGTTTGGCTTTCATATACTTACAACTAAAGTTTTGGTAAAAAATATCAAAGTTTTGATTACACACACCGTTATACAGTATAAAAGATCTAATCATTGGAGAGTTTAAGTGATGATATGTATTAGGATTTTTGTAATAGAATGTATAAGGATGCCGACTATTAAGACGTGGAACTACAATGTTAATTTCATTCAATAAATTAGTACTAGTCAAAGCACCACTTAAGAGTTTCTGTAAAAAAGTTAGACAAAACATGTTCCTTCTTGCTTGTAAAGGATACTCTTCCACTGCATTTAGAAGAACACTCTGTTTACAATGCCTAATAGGGTAACTACCAAACATCTTCACATATAAGATTTGCAAAATTTCCTAATAACATTTTCCAACATGTCAATATAAAGCTGATGAGATAGAGCCCAAACAACGCATCCGTACTCTAACCCTGAACGAACAAGAGCATAAAACAATTGTTTTAGACATAACGTGTTGGAAAACGATTTAGTATGAAGCCTAAGTTTTTCATGGCTTTATTAGTTGAACACTTTATGTGAGGGATGAACGTTAAAGCACTGTCGATAATCACCCCCAAATCAACAATTTCAGTACATTTTACAATTAGTTAACCATTCATACTGTAGTAAAAGTTAATTGGGTCATTAATTCTGCTGAACGTAATCTTTTTACATTTTTCCTTGTTTAACTGTAGTTTGTTTGTACAACACCATGAAAGTAATAAATCTATACAATTCTGTAGTTCAAAGCAATTACTAGTAGAGTTAATAATATTAGCTATTTTTAAATCACCCGCGTATAAGTATACCTTACAGTTGATGTTACGAATTACATCATTATAGAATAAATTAAATAATAAGGGACTTAGGTTGGTTCCTTGGGAAACTCCACTATTCACACAATATACATGAGATTTATATCCACCGTACTCAACAAACTGCTGCCTCTGCGCAATCAACGACCATATTAACCATAGCAAACTATCACAGAAATCGTAAGACTTCAATTTTCTTAACAAGATACAAATGTGAACCTCATCAAAGGCTTTACTTAGGTCAGTATAAATGACATCCATCTGTAACCTTTGGTCCAGAGCATTAGGTACATATTGGGTAAACTCACATAAATTTGTTACGGTGGGCCGACCTTTCACAAATCCATGCTGTTCAGGTACTATTAGATTAGCAACATACGCATATAAAACATTTGATAAAATGCTTTCAAAAATTTTTATCAAATTTGATAATAACGCTATGGGTCTGTAGTTCTTCACAAGCAATGTGTTACCACTCTTAAACACAGGGATAATACGAGCAATTTTTCATCTCTTAGGACAAAGAGATTTTGACAATATTAGATTCTATATATGACACAACGAATTTAAAAACATTGGATACAATCTTTCAAAAGAAAAGCAGGAATATTGTCCGGGCCACACACATTGTTAGATTTTTACCGCATTTATTATATCACAGTCTTGGATTGAGAACATATTTAGCATCACACAGTTATTATCACAGTCGAAGGTACTACCTAAAGAGGCACAGCATTTACAACCACAAAATTCACAAGTATCATACCAATTATTTGTACCACTAACATGATCCCAGTTAGAAACAAAAACACTTGAGAAGTGATGAGCAAACTCATTAATTATTTCTTGTTGATTATTCAGAGGAACATTCTTAATTTTGCATGATTCCCGGAACAGAAGACGCCTTTTTCTTATGATTGATAAAGTTCCAGTATTTTTTTGGATCAGTTTGTAGTGATTGTTCAGTAGCTTCAATAAATTTGTTATACTCTTTGCAAATACTGTACTTGATTTTACGACGTAACATTTTAACAACATCGAGACGTTCGGTTTTGTTGTTAACTAGCTCCATAAGAGCGTAGGCGCTTTAGATAAAGTGGGTGAAGCTAAAACAAAAGGCCTTTTGGGTTGGCGGAAGTTACTTACCGTGCTAGTCCGAGTTTAAGTTTAGTTTTTAAGTCACCGTGTGTAAGTAACGTGTGTACGTCGAGTTTCCTTGTTAACCAATCCTCATTTGGAACGCTAACTTTAATTTGGAGTGTAACAAACAAAAGCTTAACTGAATTTTGACATATTGATTGCGAGCTTTAATTAATTTGTTGTTGCTAACGCCCGTAAGTCTTATGCCACAGTATCTCTTACTTGTCACATATTTTCCTAGTACTTTAAGTTGTATTTGCTATATTTAATTGTCTATTTGTCTCTCTGATTTGTGTGAATTTCTGTTGGTCGGTTTTATTTCTTTCTATTACCCAGCAGGTGGCGCCTGTTAGGCAGCAGTCTATTTCTTTTTAGTTCCTCAAGAACTTCTATAACTCACCGACTAAGCCGGACACTGCTGCGCTAACTATTACAAATACGGAATCTTCCATGAATTTAGTGCGCTATTTTGAGCCAAATAGTATTGTTCTTCTCTCTAGGTTGTATCGCTAGAACCGTCACTTTCTATTATTATTATTTGTGAACTACAACCGTTACAAGTTTTATGTACTTCTGTGGTAAATAATAAAATCTATAATTGAAATTTTTATTTAACGTCTAATTTTTGAGGTTATGACACGAACTTCTGTTTTTTCTAATGAAAACCATAATTAACTTCATAATAAAGGTGCAGTGATTCTAATGATATATTATATGTCGTAATTATTTTTATAAATAAATCACCCTATGGCCAATTTCGTTTTTTTTTTTGAAACTAGTTGAATAGTGTGGTATGGAAACAATTATGCGATAGGTACACTCATGAAATTTAAAACTTGGACACCACAATTTCTGTAAACAAAAGTTTGCACATTGTGAAGCGGGCTTAAGGGTATCATTTACAATTCTAACAGCAGGTAGTCTCAGCAGGGGTTATCTTATAGAAGGACTGTAGAATGAATCATTACACTAAGCACGTTTTAGAAAATAGGTAATTTACGTTGCTTACTTAATTTTTTCTTTAAAGAATATATTTGAAGGTATCGCTAATTAAACACCATAGCTCGATTAATTATCGAATCAAAATTTTGTTTAGGAAATGTTTACAAAATAAAATTAGAAATAATTTTGATTTAAAAACGTCTACAAGCAATAACTTTTAAATTAAATCAAAAACTAAACATGGTTATTTGGGTTGACTGATTATTACTTATTTTTAAATAAATCTAACCTACTAATTATTGTAAGTTATTAAAAAAAACCATTAAACTCTTTATTCATAATATTTAGTCCTTACAAAATGTATATTTTATGACGTTTCATTTTTTTCTGTAGTTAATATAAAAGTGAAAATAAAAACTAAGGCAATTCTTATTGTCAACGTATATATTTAGTTTTTTGACAAGAATTTATTACATAATTATAATTAAGATACCAAGTTATAGTTTAAAATTAAATGAAAACGTTTTTTTAAATAAAGGTATTACTATATAAATAAATATAAGAAATCAATAATGGGTGTGACCTCCATTATTATTGATACATTCTTGGAGGCGTCTGCTCATTGACGCTATCAAGGTATCAATATAATTAATATTAATCGTTTCCCATGCGGTATCAATGGCTGCAATTAGTGCATTACGGTTTACTGGTATAAAATTTGGCCCTTGTTGTCTTCGGATAACAGCAAGTATTTGAGCCCAAACATTTTCGATAATGTTAAAATCTGGGCTTTTTGCTGGCCAGGGTAACAGCTCCAAGTTATTTGCTGGTATCCAGTTGCGCACAACCTGCAAAGTATGAATAGGGGCGTTGTCCTTTAACAACAAAAAGTTTTAAATTTCATGAGTGTACGCGTCAAGCTCAAAATATCGTTGCGCAACTTGTATGGCATTTTTATGACACAAAATATAACACTATTGTATCAGATTTTTCTTCGTTAGAGAAATTTATATTTATGTTTTTATTTACTTTAACCAACACAAATAGTAACTATTTGTTTCCATAGCCTACTCTCCCAGCAGTTAAACCATTTTTCATTTTTCGAAAAATGTAGTTAAATGGTGCATTTTTTTCGAAAGAACAAATAGCACATTTTAGTAATCTCATTAAAACTAAAATTCTTTTTATAATACTTTTATACTCTTTGTATATAAACATGAGACAAAAATAAGTTTTTATATAAATAAATAACTTTGGTAATTTTTCAAAAATATTTAGTGATAACATCATTGTTACGTTCTACATCCTCATTCTCTACAATTGGAGGAGCACTGTTATTACAATCCTAGCCAGGCCATCTAGAATAAGTGGAGTTGCAATAAAGCCCAACTTTTTGGTAGCCACTTAAGACAACGCATTCTTTTTGCAACTACAAAAAATTATTTTTGAAGGTTCCTTCGGTAGAAATAAAATATCTGTACAATGTATGTAGAAAATCACTTTTCGAAAAAAAATTTTATTACTTTTTTAATCAAAACTTTTTTTTTTATTATAAAAAGTTGACCTAACTTTTTTTGTATAGTTGAATTGGTGGAGATTAGTACTCCACATCTTATGAACTAAGATGGGGAATTACGCGACGGTTTTCAAACCGAAAATTTTAAGACCCCTTTTTCCACTTTTTCCCAGAGTTAGTACGTTATAATGAAGCAAAAAAATTTTATGTCCGGCGGCCGGCCGTACCTTCCGTCCTTCCGTATGTAAATAAGATTCCAAGCAAACTTTGTACAAAAGTTTTATTTATAATTCCGAAGATCGGATTAGATTTTGGGCATAATCTATGTAGCCCAAAGGTCCGTTAACCTACACAAACATTTTATATTTTGAAATATTTAGAAAAATATTCATTTTACACATTTTGTTTCAAATAAAAGATGTTTATAATTTAATTATACACAACTTTTGTTAAAACTATTATTTGATCCAATAAGTAATTACTGAGACATTAAAAATCACGTGCCAGTAATTGGTGTAACAATATCTCCACCAATATCAATTTTACAAAAAGATTGAGGGCGAAAAGTTGTTGGAAATTCTATTGTCTATAGCTTTTTTTGAACCAGCTTTTTTTAAATGCAATTTTATTTTCGCTTATCGAACAAAAGCTAATCGTTTACAAGAGGTAGCTCCATTTATATTGATCGTACAGCAATTATTAAAAAAGCTATTTCTTTATTTTTTTATAAGCTGCAATTTTACTATCTGCAGTTTTTTCGATAAAATAAATACTTTTCAAGTTATTTGAGAAAAACTGATTAAAACCGTTTAATGAAGAACTGATACCATCAGAATAACTCGAAAAATATCAATTTTACGAAAAATAAGTTGTATAGTGAAGTTTTTGCTTAAAATTAGTTTTTTGTGACTCGCGGTTAATAGGTTCTCTTTACAAGTTTGCACTCGCATATGAACAGAGCTATAAGCAATTCATCACTGTTATCCACGTTATAAAAAACCAAAATCTGAGAAAGTTAAATTTAAGTAGGTGACAGACGACACCTCTTTGGAAATAACTGAACTGTTACACCCAAAATACAAGACATGACGAAATTTAGTTTGTACACAATTTTCTCATATTTTCGAGAAATATTGCATATGTCTTTCTAAAATTTTGAATAATTAATAAACATAATGTACTGAAGGCAATAAAAAAATGTAAAAGCCCTGTGATACAACTTTTTTGTAAATTACTAAGTATTTAAGAAAGGGTTTACATTACAAAATAAACGAATATATACGTAAAAATTTGTCATTGCCGTTATTGGTATGTTCACAAAAGGTAACAGTTTAATTTAAAGTGATATATTAATTATAATTTAAGATAATGAGAAAAATAGAAAGGTATGTTTTTAAAGTAACGCCATCTATTAGCTCTCACTATGTGCGGTGCGCTCTTAAAACTAAAAAACGAGTAAAAAGTATAGTTTAACCCGTGTAGTCACTTATCTTACAACATAAAAAATATATTCATTTAGAAAAAATTAAACACAAAATGTTTGTTTTTTTCTAATTACTATTTACGTAGAAAACAAAATTACATGTAATTTTAGTACACAAAATGCTCTCTTAGTTTAGTTTTTTTTTTTAAACAAATTGATAATCATTAATGACTTAGATATTTTAACTTATTTCTGTAATAGTTGTAACAAGGGATCAATGAAAAATCAATTAGAGTAGGCTGTGATAGCGAATTGTTTTAAACCGGAACTTTAGCCACATCCATAGACATTTCTGATTTGAAGATTTAAACTGAAAATTTTTATCAAATTTTTTAAAGTATTTGGAATGTGATGGTAATTCCAATTATCGTAGATCATTTTCAAATTATTTTTTGGATTTTCCTGTTATTAGCCATTTTAATGCCCGGTTGTACCAGTGTATTCTTGGATGTATTTTACCTAAGTCTAGGATCGATTTTAACCAAATAACTACTGGCAACATAGCAATATCGTTGAATTAATTTACACTATATAGAGTTAGTTAGTAGTTTTTTATAAATGTAAACTTTAGCGTTTGCGCAGTTCATGTCGCATGAGTAGCAATTTAGACGCTCGCTTGTAGTGTGGGAGAACTTTTTAAAGACAAACAAGCTTAAGTTCCTTTTTTGAAAGTAGACAACATTTTTGGATATCGACTTATTTGTTTCCACTTTTTCCAATGTTTCTCGGAAAATTATTATCCGATCGAATCGAATTAGTACTGATTTTATTCGTATTTTTATCTTTTTTCTTTTACCCTATTAACGTTGGTTTATAACTTTTTACAATGCGTGGTTTTTAGCTTCAAAACAACTCTACAATAGGAAATCAAATTCACGATTTTATAGGTGATGGAGTTTTTGTATAAATAGGTCAAATTCTTGATCTTTTGGTTTTTTGCCGTTGTCGGTCGATTTAGAAGCCATTTTGGCTGTGATAAATTCTGGTGGTTCGGCTTCTCATTACCAAGAGTAGTTATCTGCTCTGAACTCTATATGAGATTTTCTGCAAGGAAATTGTTTAAATTCACATCCATCATCAATTCGATTAAAACACATCTTACCGTGTTGTACCTATTTCTTTATTAAACCTAGTTAATTTTAATATCAAGGTTGGGGTCACATTTCTTCTTTACGTGTTGAAATAATAATCTTGAGTTTGAGGATTACACAGAACTGAAATTAGTTGTCGAATACTCCGCGTCCAGTCTATACATTTCGGATACCTTATACTTTCAGTTCAGAAATTATGGTGGCTGAATCGCTACCCAGAGAATTCGTGGATCGGCTTTGTAGTTTATCCAGCATTGGGAGTTTTAACCAAAAACCACAATCAAGTAAGGACTAATCTCACTCGTTTACACACGTTTGGATTAAACTTCAATCGGCTTTTCGCGTCTTCAAGGTATGTACTAATAAAACAAAGATAAATAAACTAAAGTATTTCTAAAAATAAAATAAATAAACTTAAAGTAATTGTAAAAGTATTGTGTACGATTAAAATCTATAATTTCACATTCGCGTTTATGTTCGCGCTCACTGTTTTTTTTGTTAGGTTAAGTAGCGTAATTTTTTATCGATTTTTTATTGAATTGTCCGATTGTCGCATAATTTTAAACCTTCTTTTTAATCGCATTCGAAAATATTTTAAGTTACAAAGTTGCATGCGTTTTTGTAACGAACAAAACCTTATTGGTGACGTTATTTTGATTTCAATATGTTGCTTGTTATTTGCGGCAAAACCACTCTCTAAGAAACTGGTTTTAATTATTATAGAAGTTTGCTTTTATTTATTTTTTTATTAAAGCGTTGTCGAAATACACATTTAGTATATTTTTATATGTACATAACATGTTGCATTTCCCCCCTTTCCAATTATACGCTAGCTAAGGCTTGACGCCTATTTTAACTTTCTCGTCTAAGCAGACCGACCAAACCACTTTTTCGTCGCAACTTGATGTATTAATTTTATTTACATTTTCTGATGACGTAAAGAATGCAACCTTCTGCGACTCTAAACGATGACCTCTACCACTTAGGTTTCATTCAATGTTCTTTATTTGTTAATAGCATTGACGCTTATTTTCTAGATTCGCCCAATTTATTAACAAACATTATTGCTTCTTTATTAATTACTTTGTTGTGCACTTTATTTATTATTGCC
The DNA here is from genome assembly GCA_030710515.1 of Abscondita cerata. Classification (NCBI taxonomy): domain Eukaryota; kingdom Metazoa; phylum Arthropoda; class Insecta; order Coleoptera; family Lampyridae; genus Abscondita; species Abscondita cerata. The sequence goes on along the minus strand of JALBCR010003061.1, from coordinate 263,764 downwards.
TATTAATTTTATTTCCATTAAATCTATTTTTACGATGCGCATGCATTGTATTTTTTCTTCTAAATGCATCTTTACTTAGACTTTATTGACATTTTCAAATATGTATTTGACGTTTAATATCATATATGTAAATATTATGGCAACTTGATTAAAAATAAGTAAAATGTGTGTCGTACGACATCTCGTGTAAAAGCATTGACACGTATGATTAGTATAAACTAAGAAAAATGCCAACAGTTAATTGTAACGACATATGTGCGTTTAACGTGCATATCGCTATCTAAGCAACAGACATTTTACCTATGTTCATTGCTCCACGAGAGTTTAAAAGACCAACCGCCGTCTTGTACAGTTGTATACCGCACTTAAGTATACACCTCTGATGAGCTCATAATAAGAGCGAAATGCGGCATCTGGTGTTCTTTCGTTGCGTGTTATGCTTCTGTACAAGTTTTTACTTGGCTTTATCGACACTCGTGCGTTTCAAGCATTAAAGCTGTTGCTTAGATAGCGATATGCACGTTAAACGCACATGTCGTTACAATTAACTGTTGGCATTTTTCTTAGTTTGATTAAAATGTACTTATGCATTTATTAATGTTGTAAGGTAGTCAATAGGAAAATGTAGAAAATCATCGTTTGAATATTTTGTATACATCACTGTATATTTGAACATAGTTTACAATTTTAAATAAATTTTCTTAATAACGATTTTCGAAATTATAAAAAATAAAAGTACTTTACTCTTGAGTAAAATTTATACAGGGTGGGGTACTACCAACGAATTATTCGATAGCATACAAACGACAAATAATGTTAGAAATTTTGAGGCATACATATGTCAAAATTATTTGAAACCATATTTTAAAAATATTTTCGATTGTACAGGGTGCTCTAGAAACAAGTGCCACATCAAAGTTGGCTTATTTTAAATGGATTACCCTGTATTTTTTTCTATTTTTGAATTGTACGATAAAAAATAATGTAAATTTTTTAACATGTCTCTATACCTACTTACTTCCGCTTCTGGGATAAATCGATTTTACCTGATTTGCCGATTCTCCAAAAAAATACAGTAACTTCAAGATGAATAAGAACAAGCAACTTTGGTTAACACCACCTTACTAAGAGCCTTCAACATCTCTTTTGCAATATTTACTATTATGTTATGATGTACAGGGTGTTTTTAATACTACCGCATAAGACTAACGACTTAAAACTTAAATACCTTTTAGTCGGTATTAGGGTTACCAACCCCTAACTCTGATAGTTATCGAGATATTTTAAAATTTGATAGTTTAACAATTTACGATGTACTGGTGTTTAAGTTAACTGTAAAATATCCCTAATATGGACATTATGTTGCAACTTTCAGTTTTAAATATTTACCTTAAAGATATTTATTTTTTTCAGAAAAAATAAACACAAATGTGCTTATGACTAGTATCCCGGGCTCTAAAAATCAGTCGAATTACGCACATCGGTCACAATTTACTGCTGTTTAAGGCACCATCTGATTAGATAACCACTGCATTACGGTCGTTTTTACTTTGTCGTCATCGGTAAGGTGCTGCCCCCCATATGCTTTTTCAAGTACAGAAACAAATTGTAGTCGATCGGCGCGAGATCGGGACTATAGGGTGGGTGGTTCAATTGTTCCCATTCAAAAGAAGCGATAAGGTCTTGGGTACAATTTGCCGTATGTGGACGGGCATTATCGTGGAGCAAAACGATACCCGCACTCAGCATGCCACGCCTTTTGTTCTGAATTGCGCGGCGCAGTTTTTGTAATGTTTCACAGTACCTGCATTGATCGTGTCTCCTCGAGGCAAAAAATCGACCAGCAACACACCCTTGCTGTCCCAAAACACCGTGCACATGATTTTCTGAGCAGTAATTGTTTGTTTAAATTTTACTTTCCTAGGGGATGATGAATGCCGCCATTCCATTGACTGTTGCTTCGATTGCAGTGTCACGTAGGCTACCCATGTTTCGTTGCCTGTGACAATATGACTTAAAAAATCATCCCTATCATTACTGTATATTGTTCAAGAAAACTCAATGCACCGACTAATCGTTTGGTTTTGTGCTCCTCAGTCAACATTTTCGGCACCCAGCGTGAACACAATTTTCAATAATTTAAACGTTCAACACAATTTCATAAAGAACACTTCTTGAGACAGCACGAAACTGTTCAGATAAGGACGAAATCGTAAATCGTCTGTTCTCTTTCACTTCAGTCTCCACTTTTTGAATCAAGTCATCGGTAATGACTGAAGGTCGCTCACTTCGTTCTTTATTATGAATGTTTGTGCGGCCATCTTTAAATGCCCTAACCTATTTTCGCACCATTCCACTACTCATAATGCTTTCACCATAAACATCACTGATTTGGCGATTCATGTCAACTGATTTAAAGCCTTTAGCACTGGGAAAACGTATTACAGCACGCACTTCACAGTCGGCGGCTTTTTACAATCACGCAACCAAATGTAGACTTGATCGAAAGATTCCGTAATGGCGTCCGTGGCTTCCTAACAAATGTAGCAACACGACGCGCCTGCGTTAAACTGAGACCGCAGCGCTGGATTTTTGTTTTTACACAATGCAGAACTTTTGTAAAAAAATACCTTTTTTTTCCTGATATTAATAATAAAAAAATTTCCCATATACTGCGAACTTAAGTGGACACAATGTATAACTGGCTTAATAAAACTTTTTATATAAAATCATCTTTTTAACAATTTTAATACATTTATTGTTTGATGCACCATCTTAACTTTATACCTACCTTTGTTCACTGCTCAAAACCGTATCCTACCTACTTTCACGTCGTTTTAGCACGTACATCTTAAATCGATTTATCCTCATACTATACAATACACACACATATCTCCTAATACTATACAATAGACAAAGTTACAATTCTATACATGGACACGACCTTGCGATTTCTGCAATATGCTTAGTAAATATTAAGCCATTTGAATGCCAGCAATGAATTAAATTAGTACGACAAATAAATTGTTTCAAATCTATGTGTTTTACACAAACTTTCTTAAAATAATTGCTAATATTTTAAAAACAATCTGTTTAACATACATAATTACATCATATACGCGATCAGTAGTCATTAATAATTTCTTATTTCCTGAGCTGGATATAGTATAACTTGTCAGGTATTTTAGTCTCTAGTTAAGGTTAATTTTTGGTAACTTACAAGGACATAATTATGACAACAATTATTATCATGCCAGTAAACCCAAAATTTAAGCTAACCTATGACTGAGATATTGACCTTAAGTCAAATGCGTATAAAGAAGATGAATTTTTTATTTGTTTTTGTTTTACAAGTATGGAAAATATTCAAATAATATACAGGGTGTAACAAAAAAGTAAATTATAAATTAAACCACATATTCTGGGGCTAAAAATAATTCGATTGAACCTAAGCTACCTCAGTACAAATGTGCATGCAAAAAAAGTTACAGGGTGTCAAAATTATAATTTTTTTAAAGTTTTTTGGTAATATTTCCGTTAATAAAAGCACGATTTTAACGAAACTTGGTATTCAGCAGTTTTTCAGCATAAAAAATCTAAATCACAGTTTTGATGTACATTGTAGAGGACGCCACCAGCAGCACTTCGCGTACATTAAAATGTTCATAACTTTTTTGTCCCTCGGTATATTGGATTTTGGTTTGAAGATTTTCATTCCTTGATGTGATGAGCTCAAAAAAGTATACTTAAAAAATGTCGATTCGACCAACTGTTTCCAAAAAAATCGACATTGAATCTTCAGTTGTTATCGAGATACGGTCTCTTTTTCATTATACCACAAAAATTCCGAATAACAAAAATAAAGTATAAATTACTTACTTATTTACCAAAAAAATTATAACTTTGACACCCTGTAACCTTTTTTTTGCATGCACATTTGTACTGAAGTAAGTTAGGTTCAATCGAGTTATTTTTAGTCCCAGAATATGTGGTTTAATTTATGACTTACGTTTTTGTAACACCCTGTATTAGCAAAATTAATAAACTAAGCAATAATAAAATTGTATGTTAATAACACTGACAAATTTCGTAGTAGTTGTTTAAGAAAATTTTCAAAATATGAATGCTTTGAATTAATTAAAATGAGAAAAGTTATAAGGTTCTATTCTCTAAAGCGCTAAATTGATGAAATATGACCAAATATGATGCTACTGCCGCCATCATCTAAAACATACACATGAAATACATTTATTTTTACACTTAACATCAATTACAGAATGTAATAAAGTCCAATCTAACGGAACGCACCCAAATAAACTAAATTTAAAATCGTCGACGTACACTTGCAGAGCAAAAAGTTCAACCTAAATTAATCGCTAAGAATATGTTCCAAAATGTAATGTATCCTCACCTGCAAGTACTCTAGATTAGATGTACCTACGGTGTTTTCTAAATCTTGCAATATTCGTACAGTTTCCTTAGCCTGTAACCAACATAACACTATTAGATCTAGTATTTTGAAAGAATATTTTCTCCGCAAAATACCACATCGCCCAGATAAAAAAACGGGAAAAAAACTTACCTTATCTGCGAATGATGCAAAATCGTAAACAATTATAGTTATATCAATAGTAGAAATCACCAATATCACTATATTCATTCCATACCTTGAATATGGAATTGCTAGTCCCATAAATTCTCCTTTAGATCCCCAAAAACAACCAAATATAACATATAATAAAGATAATAAAAATTTAAGCGTTAAAGATGTTTCGAATATTAAATTCGTTTCTTGAGCTACTTTCCAAATTAGGTTGTGAACTTCCTTAGAAAATTTTAAAGTTTTCTTGGGATTAACCGCTGAAATTGTTGTCGTTGTTGAATGCATAATAGTTAATCTACGTTTTAGTTCAGATAATATAAACATAAGTAGAAAGTTTGTGTTTCCATTATATACAGAATTAAGATAGTAAAGATGAGATGGACCAAATGCGAAATTGGTTTTATCGTCAAGGTATTCAGTTAATGCTCCTGCTATATAACTTAAAAGTAATATAATATACCAGGTTGAAATAATGATAAATAGTCTTTTTCTTGGTATTCTGTAATCAATCTTCTTTTTAAATATTTTTCTTAAAAGAAAATCAACGTTATTCATTACTTTCAGTATGTTCTTAATACGTTTTCCATAAATACAAGATTCAACTATGCTATGCAACAACATCGTATAACTCAGTACTCGAAAAAAATCTATGAGTATTAGCTCAAATATTGCCGGACCCCAATTAAAGTAATAAGAATGGTATATACCCATTATTACTGTAAACAATTTAAAACCCCAGTTCCAATAAATATGACTTCTTTTTGTCGCAATTTGAAAATATCCAGTAAACGTCATAAACTGATTTAGAGGATTAAAAGAATACATTAAATCTACAGGACCATTGAATTTGTTCATAGTGTTTGTATTCAATTTCGTTTAATTTGTGCTGATTAAAGTGTTTAACGTCATAATCAACACAAAACAAAATAAAACTGTGAGTAATATTTATCATGTAAAATTAATTAGTGACTCCTTTTAGAATATAATTTTGATAATAAAATGTATACGTCTTAGGGAAATTAATGTAATTGCTATCGAGTTGTGCCATAAATAATTTATACTTAAGAAAATTAATATAGTTTTTAATAGTAAAATCACAAGCTATCTTGAATTTAATATGTTTAGTTTAGTATGTATGTCTAAAATTGTTACCTGTGTAACATAAGAGTAGAATATTATTAACAAAGACTTTAAAATTAATATTATTCTCATTTACAAAAACATCCTTAGAATTCTAAAGTAATTCGAAATATATAATTTGTATTTTAATGTAACCCAGGTACTTGCAAAAGCAAGATTTAAATAGCCCGCCAGAACACAAAGTGCGCTTGGCCGGTTGCAAGTGAAAGGTTCCTACGATATTCAATTTAGAACATAACACTTCCTGCTAGTTTATTCGATAATCATGTTGTAATGTTGTAGTAGACAGAGAAATTAAATAAAACGCAAACGTGGAGATTAATAAATTTATTAGAATAGTAACAAAAATAAATTTGGAATGAACATGTAAGTCAAAGCAAAAAAAAAACAAAAGGAAGGCACCTCTCTGCCTAGACGACCCGAGGAAAGAGAGGTTAAAAAACCTTGGGTTAAGTACGACATAACACAAACAAAACAGAATCATACCAGTAAGGATTCATCGGGTTCGAGATCAAATTTTCAATTTGATCGACCGATTTGAAAAATTAGAGGTCCTCGTGCACAAATATAAAACCAAAAACACAGAGTGTCGTTAATCAGGAATAATGTAATCCAGCCCATTTTTACACAGAAGGCTATTAAAAACTGAAAAACATTATAGTGTCAAACCTGTTGGTTTGCAAGGTGGATCGACAGTGGCCCTATTTTTTTGGTTTGCACTGCGAATGTTCTTAAGAATTTGGAATTTTCAGCCATTGTAATTATATTTATAAAGATTCAGTTTCACATTCACAAAAATCAAATAAGCAAAAGTCAAGGGCAATGGCTGTTGTATCCTCTCCTCGATCTTCATCACTTACATTATAAAATATTAGTAATTCAACAAGGCTGACGCTTACATCTAGATTCTCATTATTCTTAACTCAAACAAAACACTCCAAAAATTAAAAAAAAGAGTGATTAACGTTTACATTCGTGTACGATCTTATTCTGCAATTATTGTAAGTTATTTGCACCGCTACCCGGAATCCTTACTATTTACACAAAGACAAAAACAGCTATCCTAAACACGTGGTCAAACTATGCTTACATGCATTATAACATGTATATGATTTATTACACAAAAATAGAAAGCAAAGTAAAGAAAAACTTATTACTAATCTTACATTACTAAGAGATCACCCCATAATTTAATAACGTTGTTTAAAAATTGTTTAATACACACCTAGAATTCGTCACAAAAAAAAACGTTGTTAGCGTCACTAAAAACGAAAACAAAATGCGATGAACCCCTAACCATCCTTTCCCAATCTAGTGCTTCCCTCTAAACCATGCGCGCAAAATACAAACTAATAACATATACAGAATGGTGTAAAAGTAAATTACATAAAACAACTACCACGTAAAATTTAATTCAAATTGAGCTATTTTAGTATATAGAGAGTGAGTTTTTAAGACGGGATATCTTGATTACTCCTATGTTTATAAAGTATCAATTTTTGGTATAGCATATGTATTATAAAAAAATAGTAAAATGAAATGGTGAATACGATTTATTAATAATATACAGGGTGTGCACTTTAAATTTTTAAAGTTATGGAGGTTTGAAGTGTAACAAATTTAAAAAATCACAGCAGCGTAATCTTTTCACATAAATGGGTGTTTTTATGATAACAACTTCCTTTCAAGTGTTGTCTAATAATCTACTAAATCTCAATTTGATATAATAAAAGACAAGGTTTTTATAATAATTCACGTGAGGGAGTTAAAGCTCGAATACAAATTCGAGGCACAAACGCCCCAAATAGATTTACCGTATTTGACAGTCGTAGCACCGATTAATTCCTGCAAGCGATTCACCGAGTTCGCGTGGCAAATATGGTTTAAAATGTATTTGACAACAATTACGGAGAGTACTGGACCTTGGTCGATTATTCAAATAGATTAAAAACGCACAAAATTGATCAGGTACTTTAAAAGATCTTTCTAGTTTACAAAATTATCTATGCAGCCTTAAAAACGTACGTTGCTAACTTACGGTCACGGTAGGTATACATAGACGCGACAAAATTTATGAATGACATGCATAAAAGAATTAACTTAGCTTGTATAACTAGGAAGTCTTCGGTGTTCGACAGTTAATCGGCAGATGTGACAGCTTTCGTATCCAAATCTAATATTTTATTGTCCAATGAGGAAAAAGGAAAAACCAAAATAGACTTCCTTGGAAACAGTTGCTGGGCTGCTCACAAAAAAACAGATTAACGGCTTATCTTGAGTTGTGTCCTTGACCCAAAGAAAGTTTCAAAGTTTGTTACGGGTTTATTGGCAAAAATAGAACGTACGTCAAGAGCTTTCTTAAAAACGTGTGTCGTGGGTAGCACGTTACGACGAAAGTCAAATTTGCCGCGCATGTTGCAAATTTTCCATTGGTGGATTTTAAATTAACGAAAATTTTGGGAACGATAAACGAACATTTTTTACTTCCTTCTATTTGGGTGTTTGGCTTGCCCCCTTCAAATTAAAATTTTTCACATAAGTTATTAATGTGTGCTTCAACAATTCCAAGTCGAATTAGTGTTTAAATTTAAATCCGGCCGCATTCATGGTAAGTACTTTTTTTCCCTTTCTTTTGTATTGTAGTTGTGTTAGTACTAATTACGACGTATGCTTTAGCACGTGGGTTGACCTCATATTCTTATCGTGTATTACACCTGGATAACTCCTGAAGGTATTGGAATGGCTAATTAAAAAATCTTCCCTATTACCTTAACGACTACCACGGTTTCGCATCCAATTAAGCTGCAACCAGCCGGTGAACTCTACGGTCTGCAGGGGCGTTTATTCTGCATAATTGCTACTTCAAGAGAACATTCAAATCTTGGGGTTACCTACCTTCTGGAGCTGTCGAATACTGTCGCCAGCAGGAACTTTCATTCTCGGAAGTGCATACTACAGAATACAGCTAACTTTTAATGTTTAAGTAACCTATTCAATATTAATGCGTATGAAGCTCACGTACATGTGACATAAACGGTTTAAATCTCTAGCGTTTAAGTAAATTTTTATTTGGGGTAGACCCCACCACCGACGTTTGGTTTTTTTTTAATCAGCTCAATAAGAGCGGGGTAGTTGAAGCTAAAACAAAAGGTTTAGTTTTAATTTGGGGTGTAACTACAAAGCTTACCTAAAATTTGACACATTAAATGCGAGCTTTAATTATTGTTGTTACTAACGCACGTAATCATATGCAACAGTCTCTCTTATTTCTGTCACATTTTTCTAGTACTTTAAGTTTTATTTGCTATATTAAATTGTCTATATGTTTCTCTGATTTGTGTTCGTTTTAGCGTATTAGACCTTTAGTAAAACCTGTTGAACTCCTGTTGATCGGTTTTATTTTTTTAATTACCTAGCAGGTGGCGCCTTGTTAGGCAGCAGTTTATTTCTTTACAGTTCTTTAAGAATTCCCCAACTCAACGACTAAACCGAACGCTGCTGTGCTAACTACTACAAATACTAGATCCTCCACAACTATAGTGCGCTACATTATGCGAAATTGTTTTATTTTTCTCTCTAGTTTGTACCGCTAGAGCCGTCGTTTTCTTTTGTTTATTTGTAAACAACAACTGTAACAAGTAGGTGAAAATTCTAGCGTTGGGATGATACCAGACCCACTTCAATATTTTATAATTTTTAGATTATTATCCTTACCAGCATAACCTTAATTTAATATCCATTAATTAATTAAAATGTAGTACTTCTGCAGTGACCAGCAGAAGAAACTCAAAGAGGAAAACTAACAAAAAAAAAAAAAGGTGCCTGCAATGAATTGAACCCGTGAGAGCAAATATTTTATTAAAACAAAGGAAGTAATAAAAAGTACTTATACAGGAACAGTAGTCGAAGACTCATTCCATAATTTGAATGGGATGATTTTACTTCAATCGATATCACAAAGCATTGTTCAATTTTCAGACTGCATTTTCCATGTACACCTTTCCGCGAAGTCAGCAAATAGGAAGTAAGGTACAACTTTTGCAAATGCAGACAAATTATCGGAACTGGCAATTCCAAACAACTAAATTCCTTAGAAAATTTTTCAATATAAAAATTCATATCCAAACGCATGAGTGTAAACACAGCTGTCTATACTGTAGAGAGAAATTGGTCTATAAATCAATTATTTGCAAAATAATATTGTCACACATCTTATGCGTGGCCTTCCTTTGCGTCGCGTTGTTGTTGGTACGCTGTTAAATAGTTTCTGAGTTGTAGTGTTAGGTGCCATTTGAATCATATGCCCAATCCATTGTATTCGTATACGCTTAATGACATTAACTACGTTTGGTTCATTATACAGAGCACGAATTTCTTTATTATGTCTTGGTCTCCATTCTCCCCTTTTATTAACTGGTCTAAATATCTTTCGTAAAATTTTCCTCTCAAATATCTTTAGCCGCTGCTCCTCTTTTTGCACTAGCGTCTATGATTCACAACCATATATTAGTATTGGCCTTATTATTGTTTTGTACAGTCGTACTTTTATTTTTCTGGATACCAATTTTGTTCTGAAAATATCGTTCGTAGCAAAATAAGCCATGTTAGCAGTGAATATTTTAGTTTTGATTTCATCAGTTATGTCATTCGTTGTGTTAATTACTGCACCCAAGTATTTGAACTTAGTCACTCTGTCTATTTTAATATTCCCGGATATTTGTTCTGGTTGTTCTATTTGCTTTGATATTATTAGGTTCTATATGTTTAAATTATGTCCCTTTCGTTGGTGCTAATTATAGCTATGTCATCAGTATAGGCTGATATAATCCCTGTATATAATCATTTGCCTCATTTACCCTAAGGTGTAAGGCACATTACATTATCTAATAATGCATTTCATAAACAATTATACATTTCCTGCATTATAAATAAATTTTTTCCACTCCTTTTTGCCATTGTTGATTCATGGACCATGGTGAGTTCTCTATCTTCAATTATCTTTGTTATAGTTTGGTTTCATGTAGTTTTTGATCTTCCTCTATTTTGCTTTTTTATAGTTTCGGCTTGCCATACTTTTTTGACTGGTCTATTATCTTCCATTCTTTTAAGGTGCCCATACCATCTTAAATGGCATTTCTCGATCCGCTTTACTACTGGTTGTATCTTCAGTTGTTCTCTAATAGAGTCATTTCGAATTCGATTTGTTTGTGTAACCCCTACTACTCTTCTTAGATATTTCATTTCTATGCTTTGGGTCCTGCTCTTTAGTCTCTTTGTTAATACCCAGCTCTCACATCCGAACGTTAATATAGGTACAAATATCGCTCTATATATATATATATATATATATATATATATATATATATATATATGTACTTAATTTTGCTTTTACGCAAATTTTTTTTGCCTAAGATACTATTTCTGAAACTGTGGTACACTTTTGACTTATTCTCTATTCTTTCATTGATTTCTATTTCTAATGTTTCTTTGCTGGTATATTTATAAACGTCTTTGTGTTGGAAAAGTGAGTTCATCACTAACAGGTTATTTTGCAACCAAAATCAATAATTATATTATTATTATTATTTCTCGTTATCTCGCCGTACGGTCCTAATACAACACTTGTTCTTTCGACTCTTATGCCAACTCTATCGTTCAAGTCTCCTAACACAACTACTCTTTCATTGCTATTTTCCACTATGTCTGAGGCTTCTTCCCATAGTCTATACACATAAAATCGTGGCCCGGTTTGTCTGTATGTCTGTATGTTCGTCTTCTCCTCCAAAACCACTGAACCGATTTTGGAGATCAATACGTCAAATTGTTCAGGAGGTCCAGGCGCTATTTTTAGGCAAGGTCACAAGTTGACCTGACCTTTGACTTCTGACCTGGAGTAGTGACCTCACGTCTTTAATTTCAGGTTTGTCTAGATTAGGCCCATTTTTAAATGGGTTTGGTTACTAGTTAATCTTTATTTTTGGCTTTAGCACTATCGTTCGGACCATACAGGACTACTAGATCTAATTTGTTGTTTTCTGCTGTTTGTAGTTCAATTTTCATTATTCTTTCGGATACAATTCTCATTTTTTTAAGTACTTTGTTATATTTTTGTGTAATATACATTCCACTCTTTCTTTAGCTTTACCTTCCTGTGTAACTCCGCTTATTATCATTATGTGTTCTTGCTCTAGATCTATGACCTTTTTCCTTTTACTCTTAGTTTATGTAATTGCTAAGATATTTATATCCATTTCTTCGAATTCCATAACAAATTCTTTTTCTTTCCATTTTATTCATCTTATACTACATGTAGCTGAATTCAGTCTTTGTAAACCTTTTCCTTGCCGTGTCGTTATCTTGCTTTTTTTTAATAAGTTTCTGTTAATCTAAGTAATTCCAACAAAAACTGTTGTTGCTGTTTACTTTATGTTAATCGTTTTTTAAAGTATTATCTTCTACTACATTTAATAATACTAACCTCATAATGCTCATGTTTACTCCATTTCCACTCTAAATCATCAACAAACACTTTAAGGAACCCTATTTTTATTTTCTTTACCATTTTCTTTTTTTCTTGAACACAATTCAAAATTTTTCCTTGGATTTCTCTTTCTTTCTTGAACATATCATCATTTATGTATACTAACCCATCTTTATAACTGCGCAGTTTATTTTTATTTTTCATAATTTTTCGAGGTACTTTTTATACATACTTTCAAAGCGGATTGTATCCCTACATCCACTTCTAGTTGGTTTTTCTTGAAATTATCCATTAATTCTTTTAGTGGTAGTTTCTCTTTATCATCTAGCATTAATTTTTGTACTACTATATTACTCTTTCTTTCCTTCCTTTCCATTACATCTACCCTATCATTTATCATTTTTATTTTCTCTCCCAGTTTTGCATTTTCGAGTTTGATTTGTGTATTTTCTTCTCTCAATTTTCCTATTTCATTTTTATATTCTTTTCTTCTAATCTCATTCCCTTTACTTCTTCTGTTAAGTGGTACAACGTTTCCAATATTTTTTCAAGCTTCTCACTTTCGTTTCCGTTTTTGGGTTTTCCAGGATTATTTTTGTTTTTTTTTGTTAAGGCGTTGGTTTCCTTCAGCAGGATCAAGAGTTTTTATGACCCATGACAGTGGAGAGATTTTGTATTATGTAGGTAGATAATATTAATTCCATTTCACCTTACCATGCTTCCCTTTATATAGTTTCCTCTATAGAAAGATGTTATTTACCAGCTTTTGTAATTCTTATGTTTTCCAACACAACAATAACAAATAAACAGGTGGTAAAGTGGTATAAAAAAACTGAAAATTAACATCTAGACCAGAATATATCAATAACATTTTATTAAAGGTAATTCCACTTAGTAGATCAAAAAATGGTAAACGGCAAAAAATAATTGTTTAGTCACGTTGACGGTATGTCAATGACCATCCACTGTTGGATATAAGCCTTCTCCAGTTTACTCTATCCGTAGTTAATGTTATCAATGGGTTTCTGTTAGTCAACAAACGTCATCTCTCAAGCGTGTATTTGTCTCATGTTGCGTTTTTAATATCTTGATCCCCATTCTAATGTGCGTCTTGTTCACCTTCCATCCTTTAGTCGTTCAATATTTCTGCCAATTTTATTTAGTTGTGCGGCTCTTTCCGTGACATAGGTGATCTTTGTTTGGGTTTGTATCTATGTATTTTTCGTACAGTCAGTCAGTTTTATTCCTAGCATTTGTCTTTCTGGGAGTGTTTGCGCTCGTGCTAGTTTTGTTGCGCTGTTATGACCCAGGTTTCGGCACCATAATGCAGTGATTACTAAATCAATTTTAATGTATAAATTTACAACTATATGTAATGTTTAGTATTAAGATATATTTATTTATTGTATGCTATAAAGATAAATCAATTTTTGTGAGTACGTGATGAAGTGGGGAGGAGACGGTTATGAGCAGTGAACATTGTAGAGTGTGCAGTTAAGAACGTGCGTTAAACAATAAATATGAAAAATTCCCCGTTAACCATTAAAAGGGGTTTTATATCTATCAATTTCATTAATCCAGCAAGAATTATAATTACATAAAAAGCAGCGTATTGTTGAAAGCCAGTGATATTTGTAGTAAGCCAGCAAAATGTTGTACACAAAATCGAACAATTTTTGATAATAAAAAAAGTGCTTTGTAAATTGAAAAGTTTTAACAATTTGGAAAATCTGGGAGAAAAAAAGTCAAGGTTATAAAAAAGGAACAAAAAACGTCATGGAAAACCACCCAGGGTCAATAGGGTCAATAGTCAATAAGGTCAAACTGTTCCAAAGTCATCAAAGGTCTCAAGTAGCGCACCACATATAAAAAAATCCAGGTCAGTCTTTACCATTAGAATAATAAAAATTGATTGTAGTGGAAATAACTTGATAGTTTAGTTGGATTAAAAAGTGCACGTATTGTTATAAAATCAATTTAAAATTTGGTAGCGACTTGTACGTTAGATATTAATTTTTTTTTATTTTATTAAAATTTTTTTAAATTACAAACCACGTTTTTATGAATATTTACACACGTAGTTAATATTATTACATATGAATACTAAGATGGGTAAGTTTTTCTAAACCTTGAAGAAAATGCTTTGCCAAGACGACCCAATCCACAATTGCACAGGGTTTCGTCTGATTAAAGGATAAAAAGTCTCATGTTCATGTTCGATATGGAATATATTTTAACACTAAATTGCAATCACTGCAATTTGCCATTACAGCAGTACGTATTGATAGTACACTTTGACTTTTGGTGAATTGGGAACATCTGACATTAAAATGAATGTTAGTTTTCCGAATGCACACCAGTTGAGTTGAATTCTTCTATTAATTTCTTCTGTCATGCTCTCTTTGGCAGAGTTATTTTTTTGGCTTAAATATAAGTAACTGTGAGTGATTTTTAAGGGTTTACTTTCTAGAGAAATATCAAGTTGATTAGGGGCGTTGTGTATTATTTTGGTTTTCTTTCCATTAGTTTTGAGTCCGATACCTTTTCGGAACTCTAATTTAGTTCATTGATCATTGTTTATAATTCAGATGGCTCGGTGGTGAATAGTCTACGTCGTCTACAAACCCCAACTGACTGAAATAGGTTTCACTTAGTTTTAGACTTTTAGTTGACCGTCACCACACTATACAGGTTTATACTGATCTTCTGAGGCACCATAATGTTACGTTGTAACTTTTATTTTATCTTTTCTTAATTTTTTCTATTGCATTAAATGATTTTAATGTACACATTTTGTAGTGGAAACTATATATTCCACATTTATTTATATCTACGGAATGCATAGTTTTCAATTTTGTCTAGTTGCGCAAATGCAATTCGCCTTTACTTTGAGTTTTATCCTGCTGTCTCAAATTATTTTGATACTTGCAATTCCGTATCGTCCATTGTGATACACCCAAAACTGTTGCTGTTTTTCTTATATCACTCATACAAGTTTCTGAGTACAAAAACAAATAATTCAAGTAAAACGGCAATTATCGAAAATTAAAATATCCAAAATCCAATAAGGTGCAATCAAGAAGATCAAAGCACCGAACGAACTATTCCGATTTGCCTTACCTTTTGTATGTTAAGTACGACATTCCTTATTTCTAAGTGTAAATATTATTGTGTAAGTACTTTATTTACCTAAATTGTTTTAAGGGTTTTCTTTTAATAACGTGAATGAGTGCTTCCTTCATTTAAAATTAAATTAACATTGAATGTCTATCTATCTATCTGAAAAGGAAATGGATTCAATCCCTATTTAAATTATGACTAAAATATTTAGTTCTACAATTCACGTATTTACTTTTGTGAAAACTATTCACTATTCATTTATGATTAAACCCTTTAATTTTTTATTGTGTAATTAATTTTTGTTTTTTAATTATGTGTTTTAAAATTATCTATTTATCGTTGCATCTTTTTACATTTGGCTAATAAATTAAAATGTAATGGCATCCATTGTAAAACAACATCTATATGAAATGTGAGTCGACCAATTATTAGGTAATAATTTATCCGATTGTTTTACATCTCAATTTGGCAAGTCTTATTATTTAAAAAATTTACACTTTCATCAGAATACAATAATGAAAATATACGATTAAAATAAATAAATAACCAGTCTATATTATGACAGAAGTCTTTTAATGCAGTGATAGACAGTTTTAGAGACATTGTGCCTCCTTGACGAACTCCTCTTTTTATAGATATGGAACTTGTGTAATCTAGTGTTTCATCTACATTTTCACATTCTTATAAATATTTTCTATTAGATTTACATATCTACTATCTACTTTACAGTTTTTTAGGGAATTTAGTACTGCCCATATCTCCACCGAGTCAAATGCCTTTTTATAGTCTATCTAGGCACTTCTGATATAAGCTTGGGTATAAGCGTGAAAATAGCCTAAAACATTTATAATGTTGTTTTCATCAGAAGTTACAGGCTTTAGTAAATGTAGTGTCGCTTTCAGTTTCGACCCATAATTAATGGAATTATTTTGTAATCGTGCAAACATTTTTCTGTTTATTGGTTGTAAGTCGGGGTACATTTTATTAAATTTTTTGCATGTTTTTCTATAATTTTGTCACATTGTCTATAAATAATAATAAACAAGTCCATCAAAAGTTCGTTTGAATAGTTATTTCCTTTCATTTTAATTATTTCCTCGTTCATAATCACTGTCATGGTTACCTATAATAAATAATACTAAAATATTTCGATTTTGGAGAAATTTGATGTTATTTCTTAAATTTTGCTATTTAGATGTAGGAAGATCACAGGTCAATTGAAAAATATTTGAATTATCTTTTAAGTTATTTGATAATATACGGAGTGTTCTACGTCAGAAAAATTTACTTTTTGTTATTTTTGTATCTAGAAGTAAAATCATAAATATTGAACTACCCTGTATATCGCAAAGTAAACTTCTCCACACAGGACTAATGTACAGGAACTTGGTAAACCACATCCAAAATGTTAGCTTTTTACTAATCCAAATACCTCAGCAATTAACTTTTAATTTGGGCAATGTTTTTACCAAAAATTTTGGAAAACAATTAATATCTCATAAACCGCTACAGATGGTACGGGACAATATTAAACAAAAATGATCAGAAAGTAATGGCAAATTTAAAAGACCTAGAATATACAAGATGTGCCATTTGAAATAAAGAAGTTGCCACCTATTTCCACAAATGTCGGATCCCGAAAAATATTTTACGTGGATAGATCATCTACAATTACTTAAATAACTAAAGTGAAATGTGTGTTTAACGACATCTCGTGTTATCAGAGACAAGTATAAATGGTAACAAACTAACTAATGCCAACAGATAACTGTAACAACGGTTGTATGTTATAAATGCAAATCGTTATATAAGTTACTGTTACTTGGCTTTATTGACACAAGTGTTTATTGCATTCTAAGTTATCGCTTAGATAACGATTTGCATTTATAACATTCAACCGTCGTTACAGTTATCTGTTGACATTACTTAGTTTGTTAAATAACCAAATTGTTTGAATAATCATGTATCGGTTCGCTAATGATGATAGCTTAGCTATTGAAACACGTGTCTGGTTATTGTTTTTTAGTTTTTAGTGTTTTACCTTTTGTTACAAATAAACGCTGCAGTTTAGAGTTCCATTTCTATGATCAAGTTGGCTTCTAGGTAAACACTACGAAACAGGTTTTTCAAGATTAAAAGTAATATTTCTTTAGTTAAATATGACATTGAATTTCTTAAATCTTGCTGCAAAGCAGGTGTTTTTCTAAAATTTATGAAAGTTTATGCAAATATAAGTTCATACTCATGTAAAAAAGCGCTTGAATTTGCTAAGCGTAACTAGGGTTAGAAGCATACGAGTTACATTTAAAACTGACTTCAGGATTAAATCATGACGAGTATGTTAAATGGATTACGTTTTTGCACCATATTAATGACATTATTCAACACAAAACATGGCAAAAAAAGACAAAAAGTTTACAGAATTGACTTTGTTGAATAATGGCTTGAAGTATAACCTTAAAGTTAACAAAGCACCCATAGATCAGATTATTGTAGGAATTGAAAGTTCGATCAAACATTTAGATGATAACTCTAAAAAATTTATTAGGAATGCCTGTAAAATTCAAGTTTCAGATAATATTCAGCAGTTACCAACATTTATATTTAACGCGAGAACAATAAACATTGTTAAAAATCTCCGCTTACGCGTCGTGCTTCAAATTTATTTCGCGCTGCAAAATTTGATTTTCCGCACGCAAATGTTATAACTATTAATCTCCTCAATAATATCTTTTTAGTCCGTAAGGACTTCTCCGCATGCATTTTGTATTTTTATGAGTTTTTGCTTTTCTATGCTTCGTTGTTTTTTAATAGCTGTGAGACTTTTGTTCCTTTCTATGGTTTGAGGACTATTTTTCTATTATATTGCCGCATATCTTTTTTAATTTCTTTTTTATTTAGCTTGCCTAGTTTGGTATTCAGATCTCCTATGATTAAGGTATCTGTTAACGGGCATTGGTTTAAGCATTCAGAAAAATCTTCAAAAATTGTTGTTTTGTCGTCGTCATGATCACTCGATGGTGCATATTAGATGACTTTCTGCTGTTCAAAGTCTTTCTGATAATGTAGGCCAATCTATTTGAGATACCTACATAGTGAGTTATATTGTTTGTTAAGTCTTTATGTATCACAAATCCAAAGTCATAAATTTAGGTTTTATATTGTCCTTTACTGTATAGGATGTGTTCCGATTTTAGTTTTACGATATGTTATTTAGTGCTTTACTTTACTTAAACGTACTATATGCCATTTGATTTCTGTCAGTGTACCGTACAATTCCATGTGAGACGTAATAGACTTCAGACAGTTGAAAGACAATCTAATTTAAATAAGATAAACAAATAAAATGACTGATTTATTAAAACATTGTCAGTACTGTTTTTATTTATTCTTACGACAAATCTCAAATACGTGTTGTGATGATTAAAATGCAAAAAAAGTGCCCTACGCTTGCTAAAATTGTTTTATGTGATTTGATTTTAAATGTTGTATTAGTAATGTGTACTCAATAATTTAAATCATAAAATAAACTTTGTAACCTTCGTCAGAATTTTTCGTTGTAAAATAATCGCTGTCTTTATTATGCATATTAAAATTACCTTGAATTTTATATTCACAGAAAGTTTGTTTTTTGTTTAGTATTGTACGTGATAATTGTTTAATTTCCTTATCTTGCATTGTTGCATGTCGCGGTTAGTTTATCGCCTTTGCCTTGAAATGAAATAAATTTTTGCTATTTCATTGTATTTTTTCGATATAGTGCGGAATTTCATCATCTGTAACGACAAATACTCTTTAACCTAAGAACGAATTTAAAGTTCAGATAAATAATACGTAGACTCTAAGGAGTCATGGGAATGTTTGATTTTCGGTTTATGTTTTTTTGCTTACCTTTATTGAGATGCTGCTCAACTAAAAACATAAATTTAATAATTAAATAAATTAAATTCAGCATTAAATCATTAAATAATAAACAAAACACGTCAACATTCGCCTACTATAGTAATGAATAGACTTATAAATTACGGTATCAAATGAAAGATTAAATTTCTACTACTACACAACGTAAGGTACCACCACTGCTTTTAAGGTATAACAACGAATGCAACTATTTGCGAACAAACTAATGCTTTAAAATAAAGGTAACCACGTCTGCATTTAATTGCGAACAGTTTAAGCCGACTTTAGTTTGTCAAAATTAACTTCAATGCACGGAATGTTTAAAAGATTGTTAATATTATGAAAGCACTTACTTGAAGTTCCTTGTGTTAATAAGGGACGTTGAATTTGTCGAAACCCGAACAGGTTACTTGGCTGACCTTTACGCTTTTTGTAGACAAAATCAAATTGCTTGCATATCGAAACTGCACTTAAGATGACGTAATGCGTACGGAATTTTCCATAAAACTAGATTTCTCCCATAAATTAATAACGTCTTTGATAGTCGAAATTTTATCGACAAAAACGTTGAAATCAAACGCACAAAAAGATAACAAATATTCTTTTACTTTGGAACGCACTTTTATTCTTCTAAATCACTTTTTTTTTAACGGAATGTATACAATACTAATAACGTAGATAGGTTCGCTATAAAGCTAATCTATTAATTCAAACTTGGTTTTACTAAAAACAAAACAGATAACACGTAAAAGTATTCAGTAACGGCGTGGTCGTACTTTTGCTACCTATGTTGTCATTCTCATTCTTTGTCGCGCGGAAAAGGTTACTCATCATCATGCATTGAATGCAAACTAGCGGGGGAAATGCGCGCTTTATTTAAATATAAAGTAACGACCAAATTGCGACAATTGCGGTTTTAAATATTCCGCACAAGATACCTACTTGGTAGGATTTGTAAAACAATTTTTTTGTATAGACGTGGCAGTCATTGGCGTTATTAGCAAGATTTATTTTGATTCAATTTTTCGTCTTTGTTTCTATCTTCATCAGTTCTGCTACAAACATCTCCGGTTTATCTCAACAAGACCTGGTATATCCTTAACCTCAACCTCCAGGTATTTGTGGTTTTGTTTAAGTAACTATGTGAATCAAAACGAAATTAAAAAGGGTTTTGAATTTTATGTTGTAAATTAAAACTGTCGCAAAGTGTTTTTGTTTGGTGCGATTTTAATTTATTGAATTGAGATTTACAATATACTATCTGTTTTGACCGAATTCCGTCTTTCACACATGAGACAAAAAGAAAATAAACAAATAAATGAGAATAAAATAAAATAAATTTTTGCTATTTTATTGTATTTTGTTGATGTAGTACGGAATTTCATCATCTAGAACGACAAATATTCTTTAATCTAAGAACGTATTTAAAATGCACCAGCTAAAGTTCAGATAAATGCTACGTAGACTCTAAGGAGTCATGGGAATGTTTGCTTATTGGTTTATGTTTTGTTGCTTACTTTTATTGAAATGCTTCTCAACTAAAAACATAAATCTAATAATCAAATAGATTAAATTCAGCATTAACCTTTTCGCTGCGGTATTATCGAAACAGAAACATTTCTGCTGTGCGCATTTAATTTCTGGTAAATCGTAAATATACGGATCTCGCCATGATACGTACATATACGTTTTCGCATACATCACAAAAGTGTACGTGCGTATTTATACGTGTTTAGCTTATTTCCTATAAGGAAATTAGCACAATTAATATTTATTAGTTCAATTTTGAATGAATGAAACGTAAATAAACTGAAAATACGTATACATTTTATTGAGAATAAGCACATAAGTGGTTAGAAATAAAAATAATTATTAGAAATCAAAAAACCTAAATTTCAAAAAATCTGTGCGGTGTGATAAATTTTGAAGCATGGCGTAATACATAAACCTACGTTACACTGTACACACTGATATCGGCTGTCTCTTCTATGTTTCACACCAATTTCTGTGTGTTTACATACAAAACACATACGTTGTGAGTTTTTTTTTCCTCCAGGCACTGCAGGGACAAGTTCAGGAAAATGACGGGCAAGAAGCCTTGTAGGTGCTGTCTTACTAGTAGGTCGTCCAATTTTTACATTTCTTTCTTCTTTTAGGTACTTATCAATCAATTGCCTTGTTAGTTCAAGCTGAAAATCTGCAAGAGAGATATGTTCCCCAGTTTTTGCTTTATACATTGCATGAGCATTCACGAGTAACAAGTCGATCAAATGAAAAAAAACTTTCTTATACCATTTCGTACTTTTGCGAAGACATTCTACACTGCTCAATATCATATCGATTTTATCAATTGTCCCCATATTTTCGTTGTATTCTTTGACGCATAATGGTTTTTCTAGTTGCTCTTTTGTGGTGTGATTAATTTTGCCAGTTGGCACTAATTTATCTTCATGAAATGTAGTCAACATATGAACTGTCTTCCTATCAAGCCACTTTGTAACCATCATTTTATTATTGTGCATGCTTGAGGTCTCTCCTTTTTGTTTGAGTTCCGGAAATGTTGGCATACCTAACCTATTAGCTCTTACAGTTCCACAAAGATTGGTTTTATTTTTAGTAGAAAATCAGCCAAACAAGGGCTTGTATACCAATTATCAGTATATAAGCAGTGATTTTTCCCAAAATATGGTTTCATCATTGTCGTAACAATGGATCCTGAGATACCGAGTTGTTGAATATTTTCATACTGAGTTGTCGACCCTGTATAAACTATGAGATCCAGAACATAATTGGTTTCTACATCAGCCAGAATAAACAATTTCACCCCAAATCTATGTCTCTTTGATTTAATGTATTGTTTGAAGGACAGCCTGCCCTTGAATAAAATCAATGACTCGTCTATGCAGAGTTTCTCAAATGGTATAAAATTATCTTTGATAATATTCCTGACTTCAGAAATTATGCTTTCTATTTTGTATAAACGATTTCCTGGTGGTTGCTCATTATTGTCAGAAAAATGTAGTAAGCGTAAGATGTTCAAGTACCTATCCCTTGATATTACTTTGTGGAATATATCAGAATATAAAAGAGGATCCTTAGACCAGCAGTCTGTAAGTTTAAGTTTATTGTTTCTAGAGATCAACATTGTAACTGCCAAAAAGGTAAATTTCGTTTTCATTCGTATCTTGCCACTTTTTGTAGTCTTGAACATCTCGGTATTGTCGAGTTTTCCACTACAAATTGGAAGTATCTAAAACAAGAAATACCATACTTACAATATTGTGTTCCAGAAATTCTATGAGGTCAGTATATTTACCTATTAGTCTCCGTAGCAACTATTTTTGCTAATTTTTCAGTGAATAAGCATTCAAAACAACCGATTATGCTGCTATGAGATTCATTTATTGTGAAACCTGAATCAGTGTTATCAAATTCAGCAATGTCTGGTGTCAGACCACCTTCAACCCATTCGAATTTTGGAATATTTATTGGCTGTTTCAGTTTGCGTTTCATTTCATTTTCTGCTCTGGTATTTATTGCTGAGGACTTTGCACTCAACAGTCGTGAAAGAGGTATTTCATCCTCGCTTTCGTAGCTTTCATTTCCGAAAAACTGTAACCATAATCATGTTTACGATATAGCGCCAATTTATTTTTACGGAATAAATAATGCACCATTTACTACATTACAAAAGCTTGGTTATAACTTACTCGCGATACTTCTGGGGAAATCCCGGATCATCTGATACGTCATCATCACTTGTATAGTCAGTTGTATCTTTACCATTGTCTTCAATATCAGATTCAATTGTTGATAGAAGTTCATTTATTCTAATTGCTTCCTCATCTGACATACCAACGTAGCCTGCCATTTTTCACTATTCACTAAAGACAAGTTGCACTAACCAAAAATACTTTGAACTCATAAAAGTTTATGCCTACTCCTACCTAATGCTACACAGAAATCCTTTCGTGAGTACATTTACGGTGTTAGTCTATATTTCTGAATGTGGCGCACGTATATTTACTGACTTCGTATAATTGTGGCGGTTGCAGAAAACGTATTTATACGGACTTAGCAGTTAAAGGGTTAAATCATTAAATAATAAACAAAACATATCGACATTCGTCTACTATAGTAATGAATAAACTTATAAATTACGGTATCAAATGAAAGATTAAATTACTACTACTGCACAACTTAAGGTACCACCAGTGATAATAAGAGACGTTGAATTTGTCGAGACCCGAACAGGTTACTTGGTTGACCTTGATTAATTAATTAATAACGTGTTTGATAGTCAAATTTTCATCGACAGAAACGTAGAAATTAAACGCACAAAAAGATAACAAATATTCTTTAATTTCGGAACGCAAGTTTATTCTTCTGAATCACAATTTTTTTTTGAACGAAACGTATACAATACTAATAACGTAGATAGGTTGGCTATAAAGCTAATCCATTAATTCAAACTTGGTTTCACTAAAAACGAAACAGATTAAACGTAAACGTATTCAGCAACGGCGTGGTCGTACTTTTGCTACCTCTGTCGCCATTCATATTCTTTGTCGCTCAGAAAAGGTTACTCGTCATCATGCATTGAATGCAAACTAGCGGGGGAAATGCGCGCTTTATTTAAATATAGCGTAGCGACTAAATTTTGTAAACTTTACGTGCACAAGAAATCATAAGAGTGCCACAATTCCGGTTTTAAAATTTCCGCTGTAGGTACCTACTTGGTAGGATCTGTAAAACGAAGTTTTTGTATCGACGTGTCAGTTTTTGATGTTATTAGAAAGAATTATTTTGATTCGATTTCTCGTCTTTGTTTCTATCGTCGTCAGTTCTGCTACAAAAACCTCCAGTTTATCTCAACAAGTCTTGGTATATCGTCAGCCGCAACCTCCAGGTATTTATGGTTTTGTTTAAGTAAGTTTTGTTTGCGCATGGAACCAACTGAATATGCTAAACAAATTTTTGTGTTCACAATTATAAAACAAAAAACAAATAATCGTCTTAAAATTAATACAGCTTCATCAGTGACTTTTGTGTTATTGTAGGTTATTCGTTAAATATTCTAAAGAATGTATTACACTACACCTTAATTATTTATTTTTTTAATACAAAGTTTTATAGTTTTTTAGACGTGGAAAACTCCTTTTATTTTCTAAAATGTTAATGGTGATACTAATATTTATAACATACTTGATAATAACAGGCTTCTTGTGTGCACTTCAAATAATTTTATTATTCACATTTCTTATTTCAACGTCAGCATCGATGTCTTTTAAGCGCAGATTTCTTAAGAATCTTTTTAAAATTTTTTGTAGCACATACTTATATGGTCGATAAGAATATCATTAACAATTAATACTTTTGAAGGTAATTTTGCAGAAATTTTTCGGTAAAACACTAACAAAGTTTAAAAAAATTTTTTTTGAAGTCAATTAAAATATCCCATTAAACAAAAGCTTGTAAATTCTAAACAAAAAATGTTTATACGTTTATGGTGTTTTGCTGTAAAGTTTACAATTTTTCTTATTTTAAAATTCGGTGGGAACGTGACGTGTAATAACTCATAAGAACTAAATTATAGTTTTCGTAGAGAATTCATTTTCTAGACTTCTTCATACCATATTTTTTATTTACGACCCTTCAAATTGTATATAAATTAATATCTAGTCAATCCTCACATTAATTTTCTACAGTTTTTCTTAGAGGAAAATAAATGTTTAGAGCACAAAAATTATACCTTTCCTTTTATCTGTTCGTTTGTTTGTTTCACTGCAAGCACTAAAAATTTTCTTGTAGCAACGGAATCTTCACGACGTAGTTAATATCTTTAACAAACTTAAAA
This sequence comes from Abscondita cerata, assembly GCA_030710515.1. NCBI lineage: Eukaryota > Metazoa > Arthropoda > Insecta > Coleoptera > Lampyridae > Abscondita > Abscondita cerata. The sequence continues at coordinate 238,663 of JALBCR010003061.1, read as the reverse complement.
CTACATAAAAATGAACAGTATTTATTTTAAGAAAGGAAAATCTACTAACTCAGGTTTAATTGACAAAAAGTTGTGTAATTAGGTGACCAATAAAATGTCATAAAAAAATGATCGTGTGTTTTTTTTTGAGATATTTGAAAAAAATCTATTTTGTTTTTTTCTATCGTTTTTATAAATGCTAGAGTAAAAATACAAACACTTCGTCTTGACAACTTGTTACGGACTTTAACATTGCATAATCAGTTTCTTAATCGGCCGTTTTGTATTTCTATTATCATTTCCGAGATCCCCATACTGAGAATTTTCATCTTGGGCACAGTGTATATATCAGAACTTACGTCACACGTTCCTCAAAGCTCAATTCTAAATAAAATGTAATACCAATATTGTGAGTATTGTCAGCTGAATAACATTCTATCGTCTGCATACCCTAACCTACTATACCGATGATAATCCAAATGGTATAAACCCGAAAGAATAATAACAAAATTATTTGTAAAATAATAAAATTTTTTAAATATCAGTGCGTTTAATTAAATAAATATTGAGGCACAATTTATGAATATAAATTAGATTTTTTCTCCATGTCACTAAATTGATAAAAAATGATGACGTATGTTGTTACTGCCGCCACCATCTAAAACATACTTATCCAATGAAATTGTTTTCTTGAATGAACATCACTTACAGAATGCAGTAGAGTCCAATCTAAATAAAAACAACCGAATACGCCAAATTTAAACTTATCGACGTACATTTGTAAAGAAAAAAGTTCAACCTAAATTTATTGTGAGAATGTGTTTTGAAAATATAATATTTAATTACCTGCAAATATAGTAAATTAGACGTTGCTATAGATTTTTCTAAACTTTGCAAAATCTGCTCCGTATGTTTAGCCTGCAACAAACAAAGTCTCGTTTAGACTGAGTTACACTTTACATTAAAAATGGTGGTAATTAATTTTTCTTTTAAATTATTAGTTAGTAAAAATAAATAAAAAGTTAACATATTGTAGCGACCACAAGGTTGTGTCAATATATAAAACTTTAACCATTTGTATTGTATAGTAGCATGATAGACTTGTGTATTGTATAGTATGAGGATAAATCGATATAAGGTGTACGTGCTAAAACGAAAGGAAACCTTTATATTTTGAGTAGCGGACGATGAGAAGTTATCAACAAACAAAGAACATTGTATAAAAATCCAGATTATAGAGGTCATCGTTCAAAGTCGCAGAAGGTTGCATCAGTCAATGTAAATAAAATTAGTGAGTTAAGAATCTATTAATTTTTTATACAGAAAAAATGAGTGTAGCAAAAATATTATTTTCCAAAAACTATTATAAAAGTAGACGTTTATCTACGGTAGTGATAACGTCAAATTCTGATTGGAAGAGAATACTGTGTAAAAAGTAATTCAAGGGACCCGATTGGTTTACAACTGTGTATAAAGAAAAACGGACTCTGTTTTTAGTTGCAATCAGATCAGTAACCGTTGGAGGGAGAACGAGAAGAGGAAATAAAAAATTTAGTAAAGAAAATGGAACATAGTATAAAAAAGAAAGGTGTAGAATAAGCAAAATTATACAAGAGTAAAGTACAAATGGTGGAATGGGAAATGTAAAGTAAAAAAGAGAGAAATGAAAAAGGGCAGATAAAGTGGAGAAAGGGTAAAATAGAAATAGAAAGGTACAAAATTATAAGAAAAAAAGATAAAAACGGATGCAAAAAAGAAAGAAAAAGTACAAAAAGAAATAGAAGAAAACATACAAAAATAAAGAATGAGGGACAAGCATAGATATTTATAAATAAAGGAAGAAAAAAAGAAGAGGTAAATGAACACAGATAGATGATGAAAAATGGGAGAAATACTGTATGAAACTTGTAGAAAGAAGAAGACAAAAACAAGTAAATGAAACATTAAAAATATGTGAAAGAAAAATTACAGAAGGAGAAATAATAAAGGAGGAGGTGGAACAAACGCTAAAGAAAATAAAAAAGAAATAGACAAAGATTCAGATGGTACACCAGGAGAATAGTAGAAGTATATAGGAAATAAGATGAAGGAAAAAGTAAGAAATTTATTTAATAATATAAGGAGGAGGTTTTCCAGAATAGTAGAAGGATGCGATCAAATGTCTAATATTTAATGGGGAGAGAGAAAGGAATAGAAAATTATAGGGAGGTGAGCATAACAAACGCAGGTTATAAGATTTACGGTGAAATAATAAGAAGAAGATTACGAAACCAGATGAAGGAAAAAACTGTTTTGGCAGACTGGCAAGCAGGCTCTAGAAATGGAAGAAAACGATGGAAAACATTTACCAACCATGCGAAAGGTTGTGAAAGAAAAGAATATAAGGAAGATTTGGTAAATACAATTAAGGAGATATATCAGAAAACGAAGAATAGAATAAGAGTAAATGGATATTTAGGTCAGCTTTTTTGAACCAAGAAAGGATTAAGACAGGGGTGTTTGCTAAGCAAAGTTTATTTTCAATATACATTGGTGATTTTGAGGAATCAAAGAAAGGGAGTGGTGATGGGTATAATAAAGATATGGTTACAGGCAGATAATGTAGTGGTAATTGGAAGAAATACAAAAGAAATAAAAAAGGAGTGAGAGTATACCTAGAAAGAAAGAAGGAAGGGCCAATGTGTCAAAAACAAAAAAAAGAGGTAGAAAGAAAAAAGAGACGTGGTTGTGGGGAGAAAAAAAAATGGAAAGTGTGGATAAGAGGAAATACTTGGATTATAAAATAAGGTACTCTAATAAAGATAAAGGAGACATAAGAAAACTAGCTCAGGAGAGTAATAAAATATTGGGACAAGTGTGTGAAAAAGAATATTTAGAAAATATAGAGAAAATAGAGGTTGGCTTTTCGATCAAATTTGTAAGAAGTGTAGTGATGGGGCAGAAATATGGGAATAGAAAGAGTAGGAAAATTTAGAGAAAGTAGAAGAGATATATTGGAAAGGACATTAGGATTAGAGAGAGAAACACTTGGGTATATAGTAGAAGAAGAAGTGAATTTAGAAAAGATAATAGTAATAGCGGGAAAAAGAGCAATGAGATATGAAAAAGATGTAGAACGAAGAAAACAAAATGTAATTTTTGTCAAAGTGTTACAGACAGATATAGTCTTTAGGATGCAATAAACACTTGAGTCGATAAAGTCAAGTATTTCCGTAGAGTAGCATACACGCACGAAAGAACACCTGATGTGCATTTCGCTTTTATAATGAGCTCTTCAGAGGTATTTACCTACTTAAGTGCGGTATACAACTGTACAAAAAGGCGGTTGGTCTTTTAACCTTTCGTGGAGCAATGAACATTAGTAAAATGTGTGTCTAACGACATCTCGTGTAATCAGAGACACGTATGAATAGTAACAAACTCCATTGAAGAGCTTATAATAAGACCGAAATGCGCATCAAGGGTTCTTTTGTGCGTGTTTCCTACTGTACGAAAATACTTGGCTTTATCGACTCGAGTGTTTATTGCATTCTAAGTTATCACTTTGATAACGATTTGCATTTAACATTCAACAGTGGTTACAGTTGGCGTTGCTTAGTTTGTTACTATTTATACGCGTCCCTGATTACACGGGATGTCGTTATACACACATTTCACTATATTTATTAAGTTAAAGAAGAAAATGGGCGGATTGAATGAGGGAGTGCTGAAAAGGAGTAAAAGAATGAGGGGAGGAATGTAATTTAAGTTAATTAATAATAGGTAGTATGTAACCGAATTCGTTGTTTATTTTCAAAGAACAAATGAAGATTATTATTATTATTAATATATTTTAAATTGATAATTATATCGTATGTTAATAGAAAAAAATTCTACGAGTTTATCACATACACCATTGGCTTTATTTTCTTTGGCAGATTAAGTAAATTGTTGTACTGGGTAACCAACTAAGAATGGACACCGGTTATATATGAACTATAAATCTGACAATATTGAAAAAAAAATTTTAGTAGGTAAATCGGATACGAGAAATCGCTAGAAATTATTTTCAAGTTTAAAAAATAGCCACTAGGGAGCGCAACTGTTATGGGTAATTATAAAATTGTCTGTTACTCCAAAAATATGCAGGTATAGGCATATTTTAAATATTTCTATGGTAAAAACGGCAAAATTTTCTTCCTCAGGGTATTTTGCTCTGTCTTGTAAAATGTAGTAGTAAGGGAACGTCAAACATGTTTTTATTTAAATAAAAATAACTCCGGTATAAGTTAATGAAATTGAACAAACTAGGTCTCGTTTAAAACAACTCTTCTTACTAAATAATATGCTGTGTAAAAATTGTCCAAATAAATTTTTATGTGGTAGCTAGAGGGCGCTGTTTGACATTACAACAACTATTGCGCATTATCATCAAATTTTTAAACGTCACCTTATGTATTTTTTCCGTCGACCTCATCATAAAATTGAGTTTTACGTACTCTCTGAATAATCATAAAGTAACACTTTTTTAAATGTAATACTTTTCGTCCGCAAACATCTGTCAATGTCAATTATTATTTTATGTCAAATTAAATAAAGTCGAAGTAACCAGTATGAAAACCCATTTTTAAGAAAGGATGAATTTAGTGACTACATAGGATATTACAGTACTTTAGGTACATACTGAAACATTTTAGATACTGCAGAATATTGTTTGTTTACTTCCATTTATAACCTCAATTTCAAACCCACACAACTTTGAACAAACACAATTTGTTGTTCAAATTATAAGTAAATGATTTTAAGTGCTTTGAAATGATATTAATAAATTGTTTATAGTTTCTACAATGTGCGAAGCATATAGAAGAGCCTGGTTGTAATCTCACAATACTCGATACATTGTTTTCAATATGTAACACTTTAACTTCTTTAAAGTTATTCATTTATAAGGTAAGACAGAATTCATACGACTTGAGATTGCTTTAGACAATTTTATTAGGTAACATTTTGATACAGAAGCGGAGTTCCGATACAAAATTTTCACGATCATAAAATACAAAAACTTACAGTAGAAGTGAGTTAATTCTGGGTACCTTTCTATTACTGTATTTGATTGATGTAAATAAGTAATAATGCTAATGGAAAACTGACCTGTGGCACTGTCACACAAGAACAGTAATTACTTGTGAAAAATCATTTGAATATTGATTGTGTCACAGGAAAAAACAAAAATAGAATCATATAAGCCATCAACATTACTGGGTTCAAGATTTATTCGTACACAAAAACAAGGTGAATTTCACAGTTTTCAATAAGCTGAAAGAAGATTATTACATTTTTTAAACATTTTCGAGTGAATCAAAAACTACGTTTGAATACTTTCTTACGGTCAGGCAATATTTTTATTGAATATAAAATGATTATAAGTCTGACTACGGTACAAACTTAGTCTTATAACTATTATATGTCCAATTAGTAAGAATCGACTTTAATGTGTTTAATAGGAGAAACTTCATTACATCTTTGATCATAAACAATTAAAGAAGTGCATTAATTTTGAGGGTAGGCTTCCAACTATAACTACATTTTTAAATATACTTCAAAATAACACCACCTAAATGTAATTTTTATTATTTTAATAAATTATAAAAAAGTACATGTTTTACCTATTACCTATCATAATCAAGTGTTCTTATAAAAATTATGTGATTGTTGTAAACAAATGCTTTATCGGTACAATATTCGAACGCGGAAAGCTTTTATTTCCTTTAATAAATTTTGACACAAATGTTACAGTACTGAACGGTGAAGTGAACATTAGGTACAGTAAAATCAGAACAAACGTAAAATTTTTATTTAAAATTACTAAACATTTTGTTTTCAGTAAACGGTAATAAATAGAAAATTAATTAATTTAAGGTCAACGGGAAAAATTAATATGTACCTCGGAAAAAAGTGCTTTTTAATAACCTAGTCTCGTACATAAAAGTGCACTTTTTTGTCCTTGTTACATAAATAACTGTTTTAAATAGCTAAAAAAGGATAAAATTCTTAAAAACTCGGCGTAAAACGCAACTTCCTATCTTTTTTCAAATCGAAGATATCAATAAAACAAATATAAATCAATGCCGCCCTAGATGTTGAAACAGCCGCCCTAGATGTTGAAACAGCCGTCCATTGTTTACGATACACTTAAGCATCTAAAACCAACAATATATGCAAAAGAAGAGAATAAAATTGTATATAATAATCTGTTGTTAGCAAAGGCACCCGTGATAAACATTAGTAGGCTGTGAAACAAAATTGGAAGAAATACGTCGAAATATTGAATCAATTAAATTTCATGTCAATGTCATTTAGTTGTTATTTTTCAAAGCTTGATCTCGATTTTGTTATTGTGTGTTATTGTTTGAGTTTTTCGTGTAGTTTGAGTTTTTCTTGTTGTTGTTCGTGTTACGTTAGTTTTGTTAGTATTAGTTAGTGTTAGTACTGTTAAGTGTTACAAAATGCTTTATACTAACGAAGAATTTACTTAATACTTATCCTAGAAAAATCACTTATTATCCTGTTAAATCAGTAGTGACCATCTTTCATCTTTCAGGTTACATCCATATCGCTTAGTCTTGCATCAGGCATTGACTGCTGCAGATTTTGATCGAAGAGTAGACCATTGCTATTGGCTCTTGGGTATGATGGTCGATCTTTTATAGCAATGGCAGTGTAAATGTCTATAATATGCACTATTGGTCAAGAAGAAATCTGCGCTGGATGCAAAAAGTTTAGCACCAAGGACGTTAGTCTGTAAATTGTTGGGCAAGAATTCTCGGAGGGCCAATTATCGGCCCATCCTTTTTTATTAACTTAAATGACCACAATTACCTACAGTTTGTAAAAGAGAAATTGCCGAATCTCTCAGAAGAATGCTGTTACATCACGATGGCTGTGCAGTCCACTTTGCAGTGAATGTTCGTAAATTTTTGGATGCCAACTATGGGTAGATACATAGGACGGGGCAGCATCTTTTCATCGCCGACTATTCAATTCAATTTCAATTTATTTGTCTATTTATATTAACAAAAGATTCGGTTTTTTTTAACATAACAATAAAAGCAATAACATAAATAATAAAAAATTTTTTTGGTTCTTCTCTTCATTCTATTCTTATTACTACTCTTTTTCTTTTTTCACCCACTTTCTTTTTTTTACCATCTCCCTCATCCACCCAATTCCTTCCCCTCTCTCTTCCAACAATACTTTTTTCACTCTTTCGTCCGCTCTTATTTTACTACACTCTAATTTCAAATACTCTACATTTTCCCACCCTTCCCTACACATTCTACATTTCCTATCTTTGTCCTTCCACCAGTACTTATTTTCATTCTTTCTCCTATACCCCATACGTCCCTTATTATTTTATTTCCTTTTTTCTCTAGTTCCTTAATTTCGTCTTTGTCCTTGTTGTCGTACTTCACCATATACCCTAGGTATTTATACTTGTCTACCATCTCTATATTTTCTCTCCCCATTTTCATGTTTCTTCTTTTATTCTATCTTTTTCTTCTTAAACTCCATAATTTTTGTTTTTCTACATTTAATTCTAACTTCTTTTTTCCAAATATCTATTTATCACTTTTATAATTTTTTTCATTTTCTCCTCTGTTTTTTCCAAGACCACCATATCATCGGCGTAGGCTAAAACCCACACTTTTCTTCTTCCCACTACTATCCCTCCTACCTGCTGTCCTTTAATTTCTTCCTTCATGTTTCTTACATCGCCAACTAGATTTATGGGGTCGGGTAAAAGATTTTTGCGACCGGACCCACTACACGTGTTAACATGATTGGACGAATAAGGGACAATATGCTGAACTAGATAGTGCAGTTTGGTCTACACGGGAGGAAAGGATGCTTAAGTGTACTGAAAACAATGACGGCAGTTTGAACATTTAGGGCGGCATTAATTATATTGTTTCAATTAATTTAAATTTACTTTCCGCGCAAAATATGTAATAGATACTGCATAGTCAGCGGTCTAACATTTGTTTTATTGATACCTTCGGTTTGAAAAAAGATAGGAAGTTCCGATTTGCGTTGATTGTTTAGAAATTTTGTCCTCTATTTAACTTTGTAATAAGATACATAAGGTACTATTTAAAAATCTCATGATAATGCGCCATAATTATTGTAATGTTAATTATTAAGTAAGAATTGCTCTTTTGAATTAGACTTAGTTTGTTCAATTCCGTTAACTGATACCGGAGTTATTTCCATTTAAATAAAAACATGTTTGACATTCCCCCACCACTACATTTTATAAGACGGAGCAAAATACCTTAAGTAAAAAAAATCTGAAATTTTGCAGTCTTTACTATGGAAACATTTAAAATATACCTATACTTGCATATTTTTGGAGAAAGAGCCAATTTTGTGATTGACCATAACAGTTGTGCTCCCTAGCGGTCATCTTTTAAACTTTCTATCAATTTCTTGCAGTCGATTTAATTATTAAAATTGTTTTTTTTAATTGTCATACTTACATTTTCCGAGATATAGCCGGCGTCCATTCTTAGTAGGCCACCCTGAACATAACTAGATGCTTTTTATATCAATTTTCTCTGGAAGCTATGAGTTGTTGAACGTAAGTATTAAATTCGCGATGTCTTTTAACGTTCCGTTCTTTTTAAGATTTGTCCTACGTGCATCTGTCTGACATACGCTTCACTATTTCTTACACCAAACAGTTTAAAAGATTCCTATAATTAAATTGGTTATGGAGACCATCACAAGATCCATAAAAATTCAGAACACTTTAAACAGAAAGGTAGAAACTCTGAGACTCAACCGGATCTGAAATCCAATCATCAAGAACAAACGAGACCTTACAAAAAAAAACCAATTTTGACTGGCGCAAAGCAAACTATGCCCCTTTGAAATAGTATAAATGCAACCTGGAAAGCAGATATCGTCAGTTTACATACAACATTAGAGATGAAAAGACCTCAGAAGAAGCTAACCACTCGCGTTAGCAAAACGTTTGGAAGAAATTCCAATCAACGGCATTTTTCAGACCCAAATCTAGAAAAGTACAATTCACAAATATACTTTGAAAATATTATTATTGTTATACATACAGCGTTAAAAGCGATTATTTAAAGATAATAACATTATACGTTACTTCCCAAATTCTCAATTACACTTAAAAACTTCCATTTCTATTGCGTTTTTAAAACAATTAGCATTACGTCCTGCTAATTCAATTGCTATTACAACCCGTCAAATCGTCGTCTTAGTGGTAAACAGAGGTAAGCCACATTTTTAGGTGAAATGAGTTAAATGCATTATACTACTTGAAAAAACTGTAAAAAATGCACTGGTGAACTGAGCCAAGTGATTCTCTAGTCATAACCGTGAGTTTCGTTCAACTGTGAAAGGAACTAAATGGAAACACGCATGTTTTTTCTAATGGTGAAGTATGCTTTAGCGGCATAGATTATTTCACTGATATTTTCATTTATAATATTATAGTCATTAATCCCAGATGTAAAAAAAGCTATGCCGCACAGTAACAGTTCGAGTTGGCGCCAACGGTCGGTACTTCAATTTAGAATCAGTTCTGCCTGTGTGCTGTGTCACTTCTCCTCCCAGATTCTGTGGTGAACTTGATGTTTGTTGAACAATAGCACATAATTCTTGCGGGAAGTTGCTCATTGAACTGTGTTTGAAGAGTGGTGTTAATGAAGAAAATGCTAAAGGTAAGATTAATGATATTAGGCATCTCTTGTAAATTCTTGACAAGAGACCATGTAGAATGAGAATGTCTAATAGTATAAAATTAGGTTATGTAAACATAATTATGATTTTATAGATCTTTGTGAGAATTATTGTTCTTCTGCATGTTTGCATTCTCATTAAGTCTCGAGAAATGAGCACAATAATTACTGAAATAAAGTGATTACATACGAAAATAGTTCCATAATAGTCTCAATTTTTAGATTCAAGTGAAGAAAATCCGTTTGCTGAATCAAACTCAGATGAAAATCCCAATTATTTAGAAGAAAATTCTCTGTCGGATTCTTCTGAAAGCGAAGAATCAGAACCTCAGAGACGAAAGAAAAAAAAGCATAACAGAAGTCACTGAACAAGAAATTGTAGATGGAACGATAGACTATGATAAAAAAGTTGCATGTTATCCGCAGAAACAACTAACAAGAAAACGAAAACGTTTGCCAGACACTTGGAAAAGGATAAGCAAAAACAGCTCAGACTTGCAGGCAAAGAATATTTATCTCAAAAAGGAAATACTGTGAGAGCGAAAGCCGTGAAGACGGTGTTTTGAAAATGTCACTATAACTAGAATCAGAAATTCAGCTCGCAAATAAAAAAGCAAATATTTCAGGACTATTTATCTTTCAAAAATGAGAGATCTAGATGGAGCTTTACTAGCAAATGTGTAACCAAGGAAGTACCGAAAAGAAGATATACAATGGTTGACTAAGGAAACACTGCTTCAAGAAGACAATTTATACTAATTTATTTCTTGACATCTGGTAATGGAAAGCAACAAGTTTGCAAAAACTTTTTCGTGGGTAGTCAAAACTGCCACAAAGAAAACTTTAGATAGTGAAATAGTAGAAGGCGATAGAAGGGGTTTGAATCCGGCTTTCAATAAAATCCTAGAAAAGGATAAGGATATTGTTTAAAACCATATAAATTCAATTCCCGTTGTTGAATCCCATTATTGTAGGAGTTCTTCAAAAAAGTCGTACCACCCAACAAGCTAATCCGAAAATCGTCTGTATCAAGATTACTGGAAATATTGCAAAGAACACCAGGTGGTTCCTGTCATTCCTTCATTTTACAAGCATATTTTTACTAATGAATTCCACTATGGTTTCCACAGACCGAAAAAAGACCAGTGCGACAATTGTGTTCAATTTAAGAATACATCAGAAGAGGTAAAATTGAAGTGTCAAGATGAATATGATTTACACCTTCTAAAAAAGAAAAAAGCTTGATAACACAAAAGCCAAGACAAAGAACGAGCCCATAAGAAATCAAGTTTTAGGTCATACACCAACTAGGAATTGGGTAGTTGTATTACAAGCAAACATTCAAAACCTATAATTTTACTGTATGTTCTCTTGCTGATAGAAGTGTCATAAATTATATGTGGCATGAAACTGATGGAACTAAGTGCACATTAGAAGTGGCAACATGTTTGTGGGAGTTACTTTCCAATTTGCCTTCAGAAGTTTCTGAAGTCACATTCTATTCAGACACTGCTTCTAATCCAAACCAAAATGCTATTTTAGCTGCTATGTTTCTAAGAGCTTTGTCTGTATTAGATAACTTAAAAGTCATCAATCAAAAATTAGTAGAGTCTGGGCGTTCCAAAATGGAATGTGACAGTGTCTCTTCTACCATTGAGAATAGGAGAAGAAAAATAGAAATATTTGTTCCAGACCAGTGGTACACAGTTGCAAAAGATGCAAAAATGAGTAACCCTCCCTATGTAGTGATGGAAATGAACTAAACACAAATTCAATATTACAATGCGTACAACCAGAAGTTGATAACAGATAAAAACATAAATATAGGTGGAAATGTTATGCAGTGGTTAAATGTTAAATGGTTGCAGTATCGAAAAAGATTCACCATTGTTGATTTATTATAAACACTACTTAATTATTATTATTAATCAAATTATCCTTCTACCATTCGGTGTAGGATACAAATATTACATTAGATATTATTATTGTACATTTAAATTTATAAATTTCTTTCATTCTTTTTTATTACACGCCATCTTCTCTGCTTCTATGTTTTTACTTTTTCTTCTAATATTTATCCCACTTCCCCATTCTATGTTTTTCTTGGTATTCCTCTTTTCTGTTTTCCATTATTCTTGTCTTCCATATTTGCTTTACTGGTGCTTTTTCATTTATTCTTACTAGATGACCCCACCACGACAGTTGCTTCTTCTGTATAAATTCTTGTGTACTTTCTACTTTCAGTTCTTTTCTTATGTCTGTGTTTCATATTCTTTCTCTTCTTGTAATACCTTTTATTTTTCTTAGGTACCTCATTTCGACTGCTTGTATCTTATTTTTTTCTTGATTTGTTAGTACCCAACTGAAACTTCCCTTTTACTCAAAAAATTATTTTTCAGTGCAAAGAATAACCTATTAGCCTTCTTTATTCTGTTGTTGATATTTTGTTCCTAAGTTCCTTTCTCGTCCAGTACTTCTCCTAAAAAATAGAAGTACTTTACTTGTTCAATTCTTTCTCCTTCAATCTCAATTTTCATGTTTACTTTTTGTTCTCCGATTGCCATTACCTTTGATTTGTTTTTGTTAATTTTCATTCTATTTTCTTTCAGTACCAAATTCCAACTATTTAAATTTGTTTGTAAATCTTTTTCACTTTTTGCAATCAATACGACGTCATCCGCGTATATTTCCTTCGATACCTTGATTCTTTGCAATTTAAAATGTCCAATTGTCATCTTTTTCACACTCTTCTTACATTTTTTAATTATTTCGTCCATGAATATTATAAATAGTAGTGGGCTTAAGCTTTCTCCTTGCCTTAATCCTCTATTTGTGTTAAATTTTTTTGATGTTTTATTGTCTTTCACAACTGTACTTTGGCCATTCTTATAAATTATTTCAATAATTTTTATAAGTTTCGTGCTTACATGTATTTCCTTTAACAACCTTCACACTGTTCCTCTAGGTACCGTATCAAACGCTTTCTCTAGATCCAAGAATGCCAAATATATCATCCTTTTTTTCTTTTTGTGCTTTTTCTGTGATTTGTTTTATTGTAAATATATGATCCTTAGCGCTTATTCCTCGTCTGAATCCACTTTGTTCCTCTTCTATTGTCTCTTCAGTTACAATTCTAATTCTTTTTTCTATTATTTTCTCTCATATTTTTATACATATACTTAGAAGTGTTACTCCGCTATAATTGTTACACTCTTTTTTATCTCCTTTTTTGTGAATTGGCACGATTAACGCTGTTGTCCTATCTTTTGGTAGTTCTTAATCTATCCACACTTGGTTCTATATACTTAATGGTGTATCTCTGCCTTTTTGTCCTATACTTTTTATTATTTCCGCCGTTATTTTGTCACATCCAACCGCTTTTTCGTAGTTTAGATCTTTTATTACTTCTTCAAGTTCTTCCATCCTTATCTCATGTTCTTTTGTTTTTTTTTGCTATTTTGTTGTTTTCAGTTTTCTCTCCGTTTTGGGGATCATTTAGTAATTCTTCAAAGTGTTCTCTCCATCTTTCTATTATTTTTATTTCTTCAGTTATAATTTCTCCGCTTTTTCTTTTTATTATTTTTGTATTCAGTGTCTTGTCTGTTCTTAAAGTTTTCATTGTTCTATAGAATAGTTTTTGATTTCCTTTTGAGTTTTTTTCCATTTTTTTTCCAAAAATCTTCCATTGGTTTTTTTTCGAATTTTTGATCAATTGTTTAGTTGTTTCTCGCTCTTGCTTACATTTCTTGTATTTTTCTCCGTTCTTGTCCAATAAGTAACTTTTCCAAGTTTCTTTCTTTTTCTTAATTATATTACAATAATTATAATTATTATTAATAAACACCACTTAAGCGATAATGAATTTAAGCAATTGTACACTCATGGAATTTAAAACTTGGACACCACAATTTCTGTAAACAAAAGTTTGCACATTGTGAAACGGGCTTAAGGGTATCATTTACAATTCTAACAGCAGGTAGTCTCAGCAGGGGTTATCTTATAGAAGGACTGTAGAATGAATCATTACACTAAGCACGTTTTAGAAAATAGGTAATTTACGTTGCTTACTTAATTTTTTTCTTTAAAGAATATATTTGAAGGTATCGCTAATTAAACACCATAGCTAGATTGATTATCGAATCAAAATTTTGTTTAGGAATTGTTTACAAAATAAAAGTAGAAATAATTTTGATTTAAAAAACGTCTACAAGCAATAACTTTTAAATTAAATCAAAAAACTAAACATAGTTATTTAGGTTGACTGATTATTACTTATTTTTAAATAAATCTAACCTACTAATTATTGTGCTTTACAATGTGCAAACTTTTGTTTACAGAAATTGTGGTGTCCAAGTTTTAAATTTCATGAGTGTACATTAGAAAATCTACCCGTAAGGAACATACTGTACATGATGTTGGACAACTGTATTAATCGCGTCTCCCAATTGACGAGAAGAAATTGAAAGATTTGCTGTATTTATGTAAATCAAATAAAATACCGTCTAATTATCATCAGTTTTACCAAAGCCCAGACAGCGCTCACAATACAATGCTAATAATTCTGCTGAGTAGATTCAGTGTTAACCTTAATACAATAAATACGTTTTTGGAGATTTGTTTTTTATTCTGACGCACTTAGCTTTCTTCAATTTTGCATATTACAATTGACTTATGGTTGCAATTATTATGATGGTGAATAGATCTAAGTACTAATTACCCAATTATCAATAATGATACAATGTTTGTTGATTATTTCTCAATTGAGTGTCAACATAAAGTGTTTGTGAACATCTCGGTCAAATTTCATTACTTTCAGTAAGTAAACAATGGAGATGTGAATTAACTTTTGTTTTTAAGTGAAGAGCAGAAACCAAAATGTTGTTTTTCTCTAAATAGTGATTGTGTGGCTTAGTTCTCTCTTCCTCCAAGACGACGAAATATAAGATGACTTATTGAATGCGCACAAATGGGAATGAAATGCCACTGCAATTTTTTAATCTTTGTGCATTCACATTTCAACGGTCATCCAATATTTAACGGGTAATATTTAAAATTTATACAGGTCATATAACTGTCATAACTCGAGTTAAAATTATAAAATCAAGGCAATCAAAATGTAATAAGAACAACAATTTCTTTAATTTTAAATATGTCATGAATAATCAAAACCAAAAAAGCTTCTTACCTTATCAAAAAATGATGCAAAATTATAGATAATCATAGTTACATCGATAGTAGTCATCAAAACAAAAACAGAATTTACTCCATATCTTGAATATGGAATCATCCTTCCCCTAAATTCTCCTCTCAAAGTCCAAAAACAACCAAAAACTGCATACAATAAAGATAATCCAAATTTAATCATTATGGATGTTTCAAATATGAAATTTGTTTCTTTTGCTACTTTCCAAATTAGGTTGTATACTTTTTTAGTGAATCTTAAAGATTTCTTGGGATTAACTACCAAAAGTGTAGTAGTTGAATGCATAACAATAAGTCTGCGTTTTAATTCAGATAGTATAAACATAAGCAGAAAGTTTGTATTTCCATTATATACTGAAGTGAGATAATACAGATGAGACGGTCCTAAAGCGTAATTGCTTGTACCATCAAGGTATTCGGTTAGAGTTCCCGTTACATAAATTATTATTAGTATAATGTACCATGAAGAAATAATGATCAATAATCTTCTTCTTGATATTCCATAATCAATTTTCTTCATAAGTATGTTTTCAATAAGAAAATCAACGGTATTCATAACTTCTAGTATGTTTTCGACACGTTTTTTATAAACAAAGATACAACTAAGGTGTGCAACAACATCGAGTAACTCAATACTCTAAAAGTACCTTCGAGTATGTTTTCAAAGATCGCCGGGCCCCAACTGAAATAATAACAATGTGATATACCCATTATAACGGTGAACAGTTTAAAAAACCAGTTCCAATAAATATAACGTTTTTTTGTTGAAATTTGAAAATATCCTGTTAAAGTCATGAGTTTATTTAGAGGATTAAAGGAATACATTATGTTCATTTGACTATTGCGTTTTTTCATTTTGTTTTTTGTACTCGACGCTTATTTATTTACAATTAGTGGTATTCGTAAAAAGACGATTAAAGTGTTTGACGTCATAATCAATACAGATTAAAAATAATATAAAAAGTAATGTGTGTTATGTAAACATGTTAAACAAACCAATTTAATTGCTGTGCAATTATTATTTTAATAATTTATTTGTTAAAAGTTTTATGAATTTTTTTATATTAGAGAGAAGAAAATGTACGAATATTTTATTAAGCGAGTCCTTTTATAATTTGTTTTACTCACTTTTTCGAAGTTCAATTGCTTTTTTACTTCTTAAACTATCGTTTTGTGTAAATGCAGTAGTCAAGAAATCCAGATGAGAAGTTAATTGAAAATAAAAATTTTTAGTCATGAGACTCCTTAATTATGATAAGAATTTAAAAAAATATTTGTTGAATGCGTGCTATTTGCTTGTATGCTCTAGATGCACGTATTTTGAATCCGTGACTAGTTCAATTTCGTGAATTACGAGGATGTATTGATATCTAGTTAGCGTAGACCAGTTCCTTGCATAAACAAAATATTGCGTTACCATAGCAACGAACAATAACTTATTAGAAGTGTCAGTGTAAAGTTTGACGTCAAAAAGTAAACCAGAGTCACTCAATAAATTAAATGAAAAAAGATGTCCACCGAAATTGTGAAAATCGAAAAATTGGAGTATCGAGCCATCATCAAGTACCTGTATTTAAAAGGGTTAAGAGGTAAGTAGATTTACGAAGATATGCTTGATACTCTTGGTGATTAATGTTCTTCGTATGCGACCGTCAAAAATTGGAATGCAAGCTTCAAAAGAGGTAAATTTTCCATTGAAGATGATGACCGATCGGGAAGGCCAGTTTCTGTATCAGTCCCCGAAAATATCGATGCAGTTCATGACATGATTTTATCACGTCAATTTGGATGTGAGAAAAATTGCTGCAAAAAGGATCCCCAAATGTTTGAATGTTGACCAAAAGCGTGCAAGGGTAGAAGCATCGTGTTCGATCTATGCTCGATTTGAAAACGATGTAGACTTCTTAAACCGAATTGTTACTATAGATGAGACTTGGGTACATTTCTACGATCCAAAAACAAAGTAACAATCGATGGAATGGCGAAACTCTGGTTCTCCAAGATCTAAGAAGTTTCGTGTCCAAAAATCTGCTGGAAAAGTTCTTGCTTCAGTTTTTTGGGATTGCCATGGAGTAATCATGATTGATTTTTTGGATAAGGGTAGAACAATAACTGGAGATTACTATTCGACATTACTGACCACTCTACAGGAAAATATTAAAGTGAAAAGACGCGGAAAGCTATCCTAAAGTTTTTGTTTTTGCAAGACAACGCCCCTGCACACAAATTTCATGTTGCCATGCAAAAAATTCGTGATTTAGGGTTTGAATTACTAGAACACCCCTTTTATTTACCCGATTTGGCTCCGTTCGACTATCACCTCTTTCCTCAACTAAAAAAAGTTTAAAAGGTCGTACATTTTCTTCTAACAAGGAGGTAATAGAACCTGTGGAGGTCTGGTTTGCAGAGCAAGAAGAAACATTTTTTTTGAAAGGTCCAGAGACGTTGCAGGTTTGCTGTAATAAATGTATCCAATTAAGAGGAAAATATGTTGAGTAATAAAATATTTTGACATTGAAATTTTGTTTGGTTCTATAGTAGGCTAAGAATTTTTCAATATATCCTCGTATAACCACATTCTTGAAAATGTGTGTTTTAATTTTTATAAATTAAAACTTGGAGTTTGACTTGAATATTACTTATTATTATTATTTGTTTTTATATAAATTGACAAAATTACATGTTTTGAAAATATGATGATTTTCATATTAAAAAGATTAACATTCCGCCCCTCTTAAAACAATAGACTTTTAACAAAACGAATTAAATGTGAAACGCAAAGTTTTACAATGTAACATCCTACAAATTTTTTTCTGTAAATCTTCTTCTTATATCTCACACTGTTCTAATGGCAATAGAAATAAAGTTTTGCTATCGCACACTTTTAGTTTTTATACCCGCCCACAACCATCAGACCATAGGTGTAACTCTATGACCCTTCTGAGATTATTTTTTTTATAATTACCATAGAATTTAATTTCGGCTTAGAATCCTTTTGGAATTGCCACTTTGTTCTTTGCTGAAGAACAAGAAGGTATTCGACTATCCAGCATGACCAAAAGTGTTTAGTAAATCTGCTGCATCTGCTTACAAACATTGGCGTCAGTCAAATTGTATTGTGGTATAGCAGTTAGAGGACGACTGATCAAAAAATAACCAGGAGTTAAAGCTTCCTAGTCATTAGGGTCTAAAGATATGGGCGTCAGAGGTCTGCCTCCACTTGTATTCAAATAGGAGAAAACTTTTCATAAGTTAATCGTGTTTTAATTGGTGCTTACATGATTTGACCGCATCTTCCCATAAACCACCAAAGTGTAGGAAACGTGCCTAAATAAAATGCCAATTAAATTTAGTTGAAACCAAATAATTTTAAAACTGATTTACATTTTTGTATCTTTTTGATCTTTTACAATGCTTTGAATACCCAAAACTGCACATTTAGGGCCTAAAAAAATTTATGCCATTATCAGAATATGGATTGTTACAAAGACCACGCCTTGAAACGTTCTAATACATAAAGAAAACCTTCACGCGATAAATCTGAAATTAGTTTAAAGTGAACGACGCTTTACTTGACATTCACACAAAAACACTAATGTAATCCTTTATAATTTTTCTATTTCTTGTTTTTCCATCTTTTATTTCAAATAGACCAGCAAAGTCTACAGAAGACGAAAGAAAAGGATAAGATGGAGAAACACGAACGTGTGTGTTCCCAATATAAATTTCAATGTTTCTAGAATTGCTTCAATTTCCGTTTGGAGTACGTTGTTATTGTATATTGCTTTTAATTGTTTTTAGTTTGTTTTCCTTACTGTTGTCCAAAATTTTTTTTTGCCTCTAATTGCTGTTCTCTTTTAATTTCTTTCTCAAAATCACGGTTAGAACGGTTTACAATACTTCTGTCGCTTGGTTTTGTAGTGTGTGTCTTATTATTAGCTCATTACCTTGATAGAATTCTATCATCTTTTCCCAATCCTGTTGAGATTTCTCTTGCGTTTCAGTCTCTCATATTAATGGTTACTTCAAATCAATATCTACAATGTGTGCTAGTTTTATAGTTATTCCTATAATTCATGAGTTTATTGCTCTATACCTTAAGATTAGTTTATTTTCTTTCACTATTATTCCCACTTTTTTGTCTGTTCTACTACTCCTGAATTTGAATGCTGTGACGGTATTATTTTGCAAATAATTGATTTATAGATCAATTTCTTCATACAGTATAGGCAGCAGTGTTTACACTCATGCGTTTGAATATGAATGTTTAGTTTGAGAAGTCTTTTGGAAATTCTAGTTGTTTGAAATTGCCAGTTCCAATGATTTGTCGGCATTTACCAAAGTTACACTTCATTTCCTTTTTACTGACGGCCGCGAAAAGGTGTACATGGAAAATGGTGTTTAAAAATTAAACAATTAGACATGTGTTTTGTAATATCAATTGAAGTAAAATCATCTCATTTAAAGTAGAGAATAAGTCTTCGATCACGGTTCCTGTGTAAGTACTTTTTTTTTTAATTTTCTTTTGTTTTAATAAAATATTTGCTCTTACGGGTTTTATTAATTGCAAACACCTTTTTTTTTGGTTTTTCTTTTGTGGGTTTTCCTATTTGGCTTATTCTGCTAGTCATTGCAGACGTACTCCGTTTTAATTAGTCAATGGATATTAAATTATAGTTATCTTGGCAAGGATAATAATCCAAAAATTATAATATATTAAAGTGGATCTGGTATTACCACCGTTGGAATTTTAACCTATCTTGAAACCTTTGTCGGGTCATGGCCACCACCCAAGATAATATTCGATTTAGATACAGGAGCTGTCACATCTGCCGAGTAACTGTCGAACACCAAAGATTTCCTAGTTATACCAGCTAAGTTAATTTTTTTATCCATGTCATTCGTAAATTTTGTCTTGTGAGTTTAGTAACGTACCTTTTCTTCGTGCGGTAGTATTAATACTTTGGTAAACTAGAAAGATCTTTCAAGTACCTGATTAATTTTGTGCGCTTTGAACCTATGTAAATAATCGGCCAAGGTCCGGTACTTGCCGTAATTGTTGTTAAATACTTTTTGAACAATATTTATGACGTGAATCGCTTGCATGAATCAATCGGTATCACGACTGTCAAATACGCTAACCTATTTGGGGCGTTTCTGCCTCGAATTTGTATTTGTGTTTTAACTCGCTCTCGTGAATTATTATTGTTTGATAACTATATGTTGCTATTAATTTTAAATAATATTATCTATTGTTTTGTCTATGTGTGTTAATTGAACTCTAATTGCTATGACAATATACATATTATTATTCACGTACGGTTTGTTTCTGTGTTTACGAGTTTCTAGTGACTCTAGATATTCTTATACGTAATCCTAGGTGGCGCCTTATAAATTTTTCGAGCAGTGTAGAGGCCTTCATCATGAACGATTTTCAATCAACCCACGACTACTTCTGACTAATAAGAGCTGCCGGCAGGCCTTCTAACACTGTTATATATTTAATTTTTTTTTGTTTGTTTACCAATAAACCGTAACACTGCCTTCTATCTTTTCCTTTTTTTTTCATTCCAAGTCTACACATTACAAGAAAAGGCAAAGTAACTGCATGAAAAATACGACAATATTATGTTCCGCTACAAAGTTCAGTAGCTCATGGGCCACAAAAGGTCAAGATATCAGCAACCATTGTTTTACTTTGCTTTTATCTGTTACTATTTTATATGTTACGTCGTAATTTTTGCTGCGTATTAAACGTATTAAAACAAAATGTTGGTATTGGCGCTAAATCCCACTTTTGATTAAATTGCACAGATTGTTTTAAAGTCTAGCGTAGCGTATTTGAAATTGAATGAGATTAGAGTTATAATCAATACGTTAATAATGTAAACAACTTTGAGTTTTAGAATTAATTTTTTGCTTTCATATATTGGTATTTTATATACTTGTATTTCCGTTATTTTTTTATTATTTTTTTTAAATTTTCGTAAATGAGATTAAATTCTTTATAAGATAAGTAAATACAATTTTCAAATTCTGCACTCATATAATGGTAACGATGTTCAACTTTTTCTTTTCAAATAGCATAGTATTTTTTTTTTAATATTTCGGATAGTACCTTTTATTCATTTTACAACCATATAGAAAAATATGGGTCCTACATAAGAATTTTTGTTAGAAAAATACGATTAATAGTTGAAGTTAAGTTTGCCATGGAAATGAAATAACTAATTTATGTCATTTTTATCTAGGAGCCTATAAAAACAATGCGTAAAGTTAGTTATCAAACTGATTTACCTAATTTTTGGGTGTTCTGTTTGGGTTTGTGTGGGAGTAATTCAAGAGAGGCAGCTAGGATATACATAGAGAAATACCCAGCTAGAAGGCATCCTGATCATAAAACATTTAAAGGTTTGGAAAATAATCTGCCGGAATATGGATCGTTTTCGGTAAACAAAAGAGTAGCTACTGATGAAGCACACACAGTAGCTGTTCTTCTGTATATGAAAGTCAATCCTACATCTTCCTGAAGACAAATAATTTTAGAAGTTGATGTTTCAAAATCGTCAGTGCAACGCATTTTAAAACAAAACAGTTTCACACCCTACAAATTTGTTCGCATACATAAACTTTACTCTGGAGATCCAGATAGGAGGCTTATATTTATTGCTTGGGTTCTTGTAAAATATGCTAAACTATCTGATTTTTTTAGGCAGATAATGTGGTCTGATGAAAGTCAATTCTACAATAATGGACTGAACAGCCACACTGGCTGAAAGAAAGAAATAACCAACGTGTTTTCGCAATCAATGTTTGGTGTGGAATCGTAGATGGTTATTTAACTGGACTTTAACTGAAAATCGCTGTTTACATTTTCTGGAGGAGGTATTGCCGGACCTACTAGAAAATGTACATTATTGTACAAGACCAAATATGTTTAATCAACAAGGTGGTGCTCCAGCACATAACTGCCCAGCAAACACACTGACGTGATATTGATGTTGAATATTGGTGATTATTGCTTAATGACGTCGCATGACCAATATGGACCGTCATAACGACGTTGTTTTAAAGACGTCCTCAAAACGTAGAAAATTTACGTCGTTCATACGTCGTTTTTGGTCGACATCAATTTTTGTTTTGTTTTTGACTTTGGTCTATTTGGATTTTTTTGCTAAGATATAGGGTGTTCGGTATAAAATTTTTTTTAAACTGAATAAAGTAAATCATCTTAAATTATTTCAAGTTATGTTACTCCCTGTATATTGTCTCATTAATTTGAAAATTTTGTTAGAAATTGGTCTATAAATATTAATTGTAACTCATATATGTAGGCATACTTATACCTTAAACAAGGCTTATACTATATTTATCATATATAAATACATTGAAATTGAGCTTATTTGAATTACCGCCGTTTTTAAAACTAACGGCTTGAATAACATAACCTGAAGATTTCAAGATAGAGGGATTATTTTTCTGTGATAGAGGTATGATAGATAGCTGGTGTGACCCTTATCTTATTTCCAGGTACATGTGCTAACATTGTAATAAAAGACTTTTGGGTTTAAACATATGTAATATAGCACAACGTTTCGATATGATGCTATAGTTCTTCAAGCAACCACATCTAAGTGTTCCTACAACACATTCAAGAACGAAATCATATAACAACATTTGATTATTATTGTACTCTTGATAGGGATATGTGACATCGTATCGAAACATTGTTTTCATAATTTATATTACACGTGTTTAAAGGCGATCACCCATTATTTACCGTTAATATCAGTGTATCACTGATGCTATATTGTTTTCTGTAGGTGTACATATTTAGTAACTGCTTAAAATCATGTTTGTAGAAATAGAGTTCAAAGCTACTGATGATAGTGGTGGTGGTAGTGGAAGTATTGTTGTAGTCAATAGTCACTAGTTGACACCGAGAAAAACTGAAGTGTACTGGCCCCCGTATAAGAATTAGGAACGATTTAATAGAGCCCTGAGAAAGTCTGAAGTTCCTGATAAAGATACATGGCAAATGTATAGTATATGACGAATTTACTTTTTTGGCGGTAAGTGAAAAGTTTTACATTTTCAATGCAAATAATTATGACTACATTTTTAGATGACTATGTAAAGTAATCTTAGATATGACAGACACAGAAACTGAAGCAGAAACAAGAAAAAGACGGCATTGTGGACCTTCTCGTCGTTTCGAATTTGAAAGCAGCGATGAAAAAAATTCAGTTATAGATGAAAGTTCTATTCCTACAATACCTAACATACTTTCAAAGGAACTAAGTCACTTTGAACTGAGTATTTCAGGTAAATATTTATTTAAAAAATTTTTTGTCTTGAATGCATATTCTCATTAACTTTACAGCTGCCTCACGATCACAGATAGCATCTGCTTCTACCCCAAGACATATATTAAGTAACATTTGTTAATCAAATTTAGCTGCTGTCCCGTCGCAGACACCAGATGCACCACCTACAGCTTCTTTGTCAAGGCATACATTGAGTAACATTAACTCAACATCAGATTTAGCATCGTCAATTACTGCTTCGTTAAATGGAGCAATTACTAGGAGTAGAACGCACTTTTTTTGTGTTAAGCCCAAGATTTGCAACTAAGGCGATAAGCCGGGAATTGCTATGTAATAATGGAATGTCTACTTTTAAATATTTTAATCAATTTTGAGCTTTTAAGGGCCAAAGTGTCGAACTAAACAATGTCATTTTTAAGTTTTTCTTGTTAAAATTGGGTCATTTACACAAGAATTCATCAAAAAACTACTATTAATTATTCTCGTTTCTAAAAACTTTGAGTTCATTAATGTCACATTAATTTTGTTACTAGTAACACAATATTCTATTTCTACTGAGTATTATATTTTCTCAAAATCGTATTTATGTTCAATTTCATTTTTAAATTAATTTAATTTTTAGCAGCTCATTGGGTGTTCCAAGCTTCACTAATCTCAACTGTTAAACGTCACTTTCCAACTAATGGTAATCTAGCATAGAAATTGGATTAAAACTTTTGACTGCATCTATTCTAACTGTTTTAGAACCCATACTTACTTTACTTGTCCAAATTAAAGAGCAGAACAAAGAAATTCTTAAACTTTTGAAGAAAAAGACAGTCATCTCTACAAACGCCGTTTTACCTGATGACATTCCTATTGAATTTCCTGTTAGCAGCTTGGAAGATTTGAGAGAGCTCGAGCAATATTTAATAATTGATGAAAACATAAACGATGTGGTAATAATGCAAGTAGTCTGAGAGTATACAAAGGTTAATTCTGATATCATTGATTCCAGGCATCTTATTTAGCAACTCTGGGCGGTAACTACCTTTCATCAAAAGTTAATAATATTTTACGACGATGTTTGACAAATCGAGTTGCATCAAATTTTTTTTTTGCATAAGAGATAAGCAAGTTTTTTGTAATCTGAAGTTAAGCGAAGTTGTACTACGTAAGTCTTGAAAAATGTATGCTGGTTTATTTTAAAGCTTCAAAATTTACAGGTGCTGCAAAATATTCCCTGCATCCAGATGCTACTGAGAAGGATATTCAAGACACCATTAAAGTGTGGTTAAAACACTCGCCACAATGTGAAGGCAAAAACTAAAGGTAATTTAATCATGGAGACGAGAAGAGAAAAAATTTCAGTAAGTAGGAGATAGTTTTATAGACTTCAAAGACATAAACAGTTGTTAATACTAAATTCTATAATCAATTCTAATGTAAGTGACACCCAACTATCTTCAAATTCTGCGGAAGCAAATCTCAACCTATCAATATCAGAGGCCACTGATGTAAAAGAAACTGTTTGTTTAGAAAATCATATAAATACTCAGTCTTCTGACGACGATTCGGTAACTTTAATCGAAAGCTCGTCAAATAACGTTGATTGAAATATTGGTAAAGATAGTCAACCGCTTGTATTTGCTTGTATCACGGATGCAATTCACATATGCATGTTGGGTTGCGTTTTTGTTTACTTTTTTCACCTGTACTGAAGCACTAAGTTATAATGTGTACGATTCTTGAAATAGAATAGTTCAATTTATTCCACCGTTGTAAAAATGGCGCAACATACAATCCGTAAAATTTACTTTTGTCAATACAATGTTGCAACGTTTTCAAATATTTAGTAAACGTATTAACTAGTAATTAAAAGTGACGAATTTTTCATTTATGAATAATACCATTGATGATACATATCTTGGATTTTAATGACAATGTTTTTTTAATAATTTACTAAAATACATGCGAAGCGTTATTTGTTAAAACAGTTTGGTTTGGTCGGTGTTAGATAAATAAGAAACAATTATTTTACAAATTATGCTTGCACTTTATTTTTAACTTGCAAATAATAATGTTGACATTTGTTTGTCATTTAATAACTTCGTTAGGAATAAAGTAGAACATACTGGGAGAAATACCACTAGAGTTCAGAAACGCAAAATTATTGGTTTTTGTATCTACTTGTTTTTACGTGTTCAGTTGAAAAGGATTTTAAATAAAAATTGGTTTTCAAATTTTTCAATTCAAAAGGCAACAAGTTACCGTGTTTTTTAGGGAAAGTGGGTTCCACTAGACCTTCAAATTTAAATTCACTTGGTAATAAAACCTATTCCTATTACTTCTAAAAATAAAAGTACTAGATTTTAGCTTGAGGTGTGTTGTCTCCCGACGCGGTGCGGATAATACGTGTATAATACACTATTCTTTTCTGTGACGAAATAAATGACGATTTAATATTGAAAAATCATATTACAATAGAATTAGAAAATTATTGAGGGAAATTTGGTGTTAAAAATAGTACTCACTTTTTTCCCGAGGGAAAAAATAATTTACGAAAAGTGACACTTTGTTATCTGTTAGTAGAGATAAAAAGTTAGGATTTTACTCTTTGAAACTGTATCAAAATATCATGGTTTCGAATTAAAATAGTTTAATTAAAGTAAATATATAATATATATATATAGCTCATTAATTATAAACATTGTTTCAAAATTACAATTCCAACTGATCTAAAATAATAGTAATAATTTACAAACAATTTACACATAAATAATAACGTACCTAATACAATGCTATACATAAAACATATCCAAACATTTACACTTATTTATGCAGATAATATTCTTATTTTACGGTGTGGTTTTGTGACATCACTGTAATTATAGCTATTAGAAATATGTTTATTAGCCTCCCACTTTAAGGTTCGATATAGTTTTATTTTAACCAACTGATCGATAATTAACAGTTTATGAGTGTCGCATTCTCTGAACCATGAATTCACACTGCTGTTGAGACATTTTTATACGGAGTTTAATTTTTTCCAATAAACCATAATCTGTTTTAAAAAGATGAAATTCTTCAGTAAAAAGTTTCAATAAAAAAAACACAAATTTTGAGAATTCGGGTGATAGTCTGTGTAAGTATTTAATTCCATCAGATTTGCTGTAATCTTTATATAGAATTAATGATTCGTTCACATTGAAAACACTTGAGTCGTTAACTGTTAGCATTTCCTTACACGTATTACAATGTACTTTTTTATATATGTAGTGACTTAAATAACCCGCAACATACGACACTGAACAAGATTCTAAAGAACTATTAATTACGACATTGTCTTCATTGATTTTGTTCTCCAGACAGGTTCTAGACGATCTCTTTGTTTCATTATTTTCTACACTTTCATTTGTCCCAATTTTGTTATCCCTTTCCTCATAGTTAGTGTTAAATTGTTCATCTATACCATATAGTATCTCGTCGTTATCTTTTTCACAATTCCCTTGTTCTATTGGTATTTGCAAGCGAATGTGCATGTTATGTTGTAATGCAAGCCTAAATTCGCGGGCAGACGGTTGGGCATTATAACCTCCTCTAGCACGAATCATTGAAAAAGCATTTTCTAGAGGATCTTGATTTATTCGTGACGTTAAAAAGTACAAAGTCCCTTCTCCCTTTAAGTCCTCCCACAGACTTGAAATTGAATTTATAGTCCATTGGAAACCTACGATACAGTATATATTTTTTCTTTCTACACCGTTCTCATAAAACTTGATGGAATTGAAGTATTGTACAGAACGTTTCAACGTTTCGCATGGCATGTCTTTAAAACTGAAAGACCACGCTTGTAGGGATTCGGATCATTTACTGAAAAACTATTTAAACAGTCAAAAATGTTGCTAATTGTTTTAAAAAAAGATGCAGTATCTAACGCCGTATTACTTGTTAATTGACCCGTCATCACAGCACTGCTAATTGCTGCAGATACAGAATTGCTAAATACCTGAGCGGCGTATTTAACACGCATCTTTTGAAAATTTGATTGGTTAATATGTTTGTCCGTAATTTTTAACATGGATCTTGCTACACTGCTACACTGATCAATATAAAAAGTGTTGACAAAATCGGTCCACTGAATTTTTTTATTGTTGACGACTACTTCCAGTTTGCTGTTCATGACATTGTTCCTTAAGCTTTTTAGTAAATGAGGAGGATCATACGCTACATATATTTTGTTATTGTCGATTTGAATTGTTGGATTTTCTTTTGTGGCGCCTAGACAAGATAGAGCACTTCTGTTATTAGATCCTTGGTCGCAAACTAACGCTCGAGGTATCAATCCAATTTGAAACAACTTATGCATCACTTGCTTTATAAGAGTACATAATATTTCGCTTTTAACTGAACCACTACTGAGAAAATAACAAAATGGAATTTTTCAATTATACAATATTCCTCTCAAATAAAAAACCAATCCATGGTTACTTAAAAACGGTTTACGTCCTAATTCCCCTAAATCTTGATATCCTTCGACGTGGTCCCAATATTGGTTATAATTTAAATTTCGTTTTAAAGTAATTTCGTCGCACATTACCACGAACTGCTTTTCTTTGTCTGTCATTCCTTCAACTTTTTTTTTTAATTTTTGTATAAGAACATTATTTGTCCCCGATCTTAAATTAACAATTTTCAACCACGACTTGATTGTTGAAATTGCTGGCAAAACAAATCCTAAATGGTTCAACATAAATTTGTAAGCGGTAGGCGATTTATAATACAATGATAATGCCAGTTGTTTTTCTGAATCCTTCCATGGAGTTCGTGTTCGATGAAAACATTGCATATTAATAAATGTCTTCAAATCCGGTTTTTTGTTTTTAAAAGACCCGAAATTGTGCTGTTTTAAAGTTTGCGCTTCAATCTAAATATTTCACATTTTTACTATTCAATTTATTTTTAAACTTTTTAATTTTAAAAGAAACGGTTGTCTGTATAGGTTTATCAGAACTTATACTTGCACTGATTGTTGCACTTTGAAGAACATTCACAAAGGAGGCATCACTAACTGAATCGGCGTTGTTCTCAATTTTTTTCTTATTGGCTGACAGAAAATAGTTGTAATTACGCACAGCGATGACACGCAATAGTATTACTCATTTTAATGGATAAGTTTTTAAACCAGCAATCCGATCTTACATGTAAATAATAACTACCGAAATGTTTTAAAAAATCAAAATCAAACTCGAACCGAAAACCTCTTAAACTGAGCACAACAGGAAGACTAATTAATTTTCGGTTTTGTTGTTAAACTAAAAGTGGTGGGGTATTATTACTTTCGATTATTTTGTGTTCTTTTGATAGTATTTTGTAAATGTTATTACCATTGTTATTAGTAAAGCTCAGGAAATACATACTTAAAAACCAATCTTGATTGTAATATTTTCATTGTAACAAATAAAAAGATAATCATTAAGCTTTGCATAGATGCTTCTTTAATGCGTTTATCATATCTTAAAATATAAGTACACCTAAAGTTGATATTGAAACAAATGTATTACGAGGAGTCTTCCGGATTATCGTTTATGAGTCACATTCATATCGGCTTAGTCAGAAATTCTACAATTGCATACTTTTAGCAACACCTTTAGTAAATGAGTAGGCTTGTTATAATATTGTTTAGATGCAAACAGTTGAGTACGTTAGATTGTAATATAAGAAAATTCAACATTCGTTCCAACATAAAAAGGGATAACGTTTCTATGTTAAAAAATTTTAATTTCAATGACCAAAATTTAGAAATTTACTTGCGTAAGCCTAATAGATTTTAAAACATTTTCAACGGATAAACGATGTTAATGTAATAAATATATGAGTATGGAATTTTCAAAAGTATTTAAAGAAATTGTTTTTTTGGGAGAACGTTTTTCAACGATTTCTTTACGAAATTAATACTTTTAAATCTGCAGGTTTTTTTTCATAATAATAAACTTTATTCACATGTGTATGTATACAATCTTTGTACATATATGTGTTTGTCATGATGGTATAACCATTGTTATAACCTTACGTAAGAAAGATACAAATAAATATTATTACATTGAACAATTAACAGACAATAGAAAAAAAATATATAACAAAGGACACACATTTAATTAGTACGTCGACAAAAATCAATAAATTCTTGTATATTGTAGAACGCATGTTTTTGTTTGTTTGTCAACATTGACTCAATGCACCAATATTTCAATCAACGGCATGATGCATTGGCAACAATGTCGTGCCTTAGCATAAACTATCAGCAAAATTACAGTTTTCTATTTCACATTTATCGGCAATACTGTTCTGTAAATTCTACAATACAATTGACGTATTTTCTTAGCACAAAGCGATACTACCGACCTCTGATGTTTAGAACAAATTTCGGGGTCGCATAATCCCGTAAGGTTGACTATCTTTACCAATATTTTAATCAATGCAAATAATCATATTGGTAGTTTAAGATGTTTAACTTCTAAATTACGAGAGTCCATCACTACAAAAGTTTGACATTTTTCTGTAACCAGTTTGTTACACATTTTAGTCAACTATCATTCAGAATTGCCATTGGATTGTACGATTTTATTGAGAACTCCTCGAACGTTAACAACTAGAAAATTAATTACTGGTAATTACATTCATATTGGACTGGAAAAGTCTATAATTGCAATTCTTGATAAAAAACGCAATTTCTCAGACAATTGTTTGAGTCTTTGTTTTAATGTAGACGGAATTGCAATATATCATAGTAGTAATTTACAACTGTGGCCAATTTTGGGTCAGTTGAAAAATCTTCGTAGTCCTCCCTTTGCTGTTGGATTATTTTGTGGCACTAGTAAACCTAAACCACTTGCAGATTATTTGCAGGACTTCTTAAATGAGGTTAGTGTTTTAATTTAAAATGGATCTGTTTATAAAGGGCAAAATTATTATATAAAAATTCATTCATTTGTTTGCGATGCGCCAACTCGTGCATATTTAAAATGCATCAAGCCGCGTAATGGTATGCATCATGAGAAAAATGCGTAGTTTATGTGGAATATGTTGAAGGCCGTGTAATTTTAAAATCGACTGACAGCATTTTAAGAAACGATCAATCTTTTGCTAATCAAACTGATGAAGACCATCATTTGGACGTGTCACCATTAACTTCTATTTCGATTGGTATGGTTTCCCAAATCCCTCTTGATTATATGCATTCCATATGCCTTGTAGTAATACGAAATTTGCTTTCCTTCAAAAAATTTATGTAAATTAAATTTAATAGAAAAACACGTGAATTATTCCAGTTATCTAGATGGAAAGCAACCGAATTTCGAACATTCCTCATTTATGTAGGCCCTATTGCATTAAAAAAAACATTTCTCTTGCATTGTATGAGCATTTTCTCCTACTTCATGCTGCCATTAATTTCAGAAAAGAACATTTCAGATTTTGGTTGCTATTATACAGCTACAATGTTAGATACATTTGTTTCCCATTGTGAAACTATATATGGTGCTAGTTTCCTCATATACAACATACATTCGCTAATTCACCTTAGCAATGACATTGCCAAGTATGGTGTTTTGGATACCTTTTCAGCATTTTCGTTTGTAAATTACTTACGAAAACTTAAACAATTAATCAGATCGACTGTGAATCCGTTGCGTGAAGTAGCAAACCGTTTAAGGGAAGATCAATATTTAGGTGACATACCAACATGTGATGAGATGAGATTACTGTAGAAGTTCTGGTCCTATATTTAACAATAGTTGTAGACAATTTAAGAAATTGCAGTTAAGAAGTTTGCTTTTTAGTATAAAGGCATCGTCTGTTGCAGAGATTCGTACTGTTTACTGAAAAATTTCCAAGTCATTGAAATTCATAATATTATTGTTAGTGCTCCAAACAATATTTTCATTGTGGGACTGCAATTTAATTTGTACGAGTCGTTTTACACCTATCCTCTTGATTCCAAGAGACTTGCAATATATTTATTGTCTAATTTAGCTAATGAATTTCAACAATGGCCTATTACTGATATCTAGCAAAGTGTGTTGTTTTGCTTTGCAAAATTAATCAAGATCATTGGGTGTCATTACCAATCGTTCATACATTTACTTTGTAATATTACCTGTATAGCTTATTGTTTTTTTACCTAAGGTACCTATATATACTTACCTAATGCAATAATGTACAACGTGTTTTAGAATTTAAAATTGTATAGTTATAATCCTTATACACTTTATAAATATATATTATATCATGCTTATTTTTAAAGTTTTTTTGTTTTACGGGACGTGTAGATGTATAAAATAACCAAGTAGGTACAAAAGTTTACGTCACGAAATGACATCAATGAAACATCTACATCGTGACGTTATTGAAACGTAGCTTTCGTGACGTCTTTGGGATGTGACATTGGGCCGTTATTAATACGTCTTTGCGACGTGATTTCTGACGTAATTTGGTCACGAAAATATGACGTCATTATGTCGGCAGTTTGTTTGCTGGGTGTGCTATCGCACAGAATTACTTGGATGATCATTTTTCTAGGCGATGGTTACTACATATGGGCCAATAGAATAGCTACCTCGTTCACCGGACCTGACGCCGTTGGACTATTTCCTGGGGTTATTTAAAGGAGCGCATTTATAAGATGCCTCGTTTAAATGTGGATGATCTAACAGACAGTATAAGAGCAGAATTGCAAGTATCAACCGACAAACCTTATTACAAGTGACAAACATACACTTCTTGCATCGTCTTGAGATTTGTTCAAATAATGACAGAGGCAGTTTTGAACAATTTTTGTGATTATGTTATAATAAAAAATTTTAATTACTTATGTTATAGAAAATTTAATCTCATTTACGAAAATTAAAAAAAAAACAGTAAAAAAAAATAACGGAAATACAAGCCTGGGGAGTGACACCCTGTATACTGGTATATGCATATATAACCAAGCATACTAAATTTTATAGTTCAATCAAGGTTTGGACACATGAATAATTAAT
The DNA here is from genome assembly GCA_030710515.1 of Abscondita cerata. NCBI lineage: Eukaryota > Metazoa > Arthropoda > Insecta > Coleoptera > Lampyridae > Abscondita > Abscondita cerata. The sequence continues at coordinate 206,386 of JALBCR010003061.1, read as the reverse complement.
AAAAATGCAAAATCATTAAAATGTAACAAAATAATACAATAAAATTTATAGATATATTTGTAAAAACATCCTCATATAGCAATTTCATGTACATTTCATAAGATCGGAAAGTAATCCGAAGGATATCTTTATAATTCATTGAAGAAGGGCTCCAGATCTTATTTATCCCCACTACACAGTTAGAAAAGGGCTAGAGGTTGTTGTCTTGATCTTATCCCTGCAAAATATGAGTGATATTATATTTTATTTAAGCAATATGCAAGTTAGTTAGTAAGGGTCAATGACATCTGGTATAAGTTAACAAAAAGTCGAAAAGTGCTTAAAACTAAGTGCAGTGTGACTAACTAAAGTGCTCAATGCTACGAAAAAGACATTCCCTGATAATAGAAAGAGACTTTAATGAAATTCTTTCGTGTTTATAAACATTTAACGCTAATTAAGAAATATGGCCTTGACATCGCATAATAAAATGATTAAATTACGAAGAGGCGCAAAATTAAATGGATACAAGTGTAAAAGACTATTTAAAAACGGTTTGGTGTCAATCTACTTAGTGTGCCTCAAAAAGAACAATTAATTTAATCAAAACTATTAAAATTCCAAAGTTAGTTCAAACGTTTGACACGAAGATGGCGTTACGAGATGTCACAAAATTTAAAGGTTTTTTTAAAACAAAAGAAAACTAGTAGGCTCCTATACCCAGAAGTTATAAAAGAAGCGACGCAAAGAGTTTTGTTTTTGAAAAGCAGACACTCTAGATGAATCCTGTGCGGACGTAAAAAAAATGTGTTACAAGTAATTCTGCGACGATAGGTCAAGGTTAGGGCATATTTATTAAAAGTAAATAAGCTATCTATAGCTGCGAAACGTTAGTAGTGGAAAAATTTATTAAATTCGTCGAAAAGTTAGTTATTTGACTTGAAAATGATTACGTACCCGTTTGTAAAATAAAAGCTTCCAGAAGTTCGGAGAAGACATCATAATCATTATTTCCTTTAAAAGATATAAAAACCCACGAGCGCAGCAGAATTAAATTAGCAAAATAACTTACCATGTGAAGTAGAAGAAAACATTTATAAAGTTTTGAAATTTTGGTTATAAACTCCCAGTAGAAACCCGAATACTGCTCTGAAAAACTCCCCACCCCCCTCCGTGGGGAGCTTCATCCCCTTTTGCATGTAAACCGCCTTTTTAAATTCTCCTTTATATTTTCTACAAAATTCATAAATGACCTTTGAAAATAAGAATAGTTTTAAGCATTAACACAAAAGTAAGCCTTGAGCCGCCTTTTGAGTCGATTATCTTGAAAAGTATTAGCGTGAGCAAAAAAATGTATAGAAGGAAAATTGTAGAGAAGTTCTTTCTCTACAAGATCTATATTATATACAATATTTTTAAAAGTGTATTAGTGGTAATATGATAATTTTTATACCTGTGGATTCTGCACTTTGAGTACGTTTCCACACCACCCTTGAGGTAGAGCTCTCAGTGCGATTTTTTAAAGTGGTTTCCCCTGGAGGCCTATTCCACTAATGAAATATTTAATCAATTGCCTCTGCACAATAGTCCTCCTTGATGGAATTTACACAATTCCGCCCATGACAATTAGAACACATTGTAGAGCACCGCAGGCCAACCTTTACACAGCTACAACGCATTCCACAGCCCTCTTTTACAGCCGCAAGATATGAGCTACAGAATTGAGACTGGAGCTGGCGCTTGAGTCGTGAGCACTGGCAATAGAATGTTGTTAGTTTTTCTCCAACCTCATTCAGTTCCTCCCAAATTTCTGCTTTCGACAAATGAATTTGATTAAAAACTCGATATGAATGTTGTGTTACTGCAGCAGATGTAGGTGGTAGTTTTGACAAAATGACTGCGTTATTTGACTGACCAACTAGCTTATTAAATAAATCAAATCAATAATGATTTAAAGATGTTTCTTTTTCGGGTGCCTTATATAGAGCAAGCGTAAATTTTTCCCCAGCTCTTGCAATGCCTTCTTTTGTTTATGAAGGATTATTGAATACGCCGACCATTTTTTGTAAATTCTTTGGTATATTTATTAAGTTTACGGTCTGTGATTTCCCTTTGCATTACATACATTACATTATATTATAAGTGAGAGAAATGCATCATTATATTCTCACTAGCTTTATAATGGCATTTCTCTAGTGTGTGATATACGACGTTTTATCTTACACCAATATTTTTTGCAACTCGTAACGGGTTGCAGTTACTTTTGCAAAAAAGCTAAATTTTCAGGTAATTTGTAATTTCATCATGGTTGCGCAGATTTTGTTGTCAAGATTATTTACATAAACACAGAAAAATTTGCATTTTTAAACATTTTAGTTACTAGTACAAAAATATTCTTATGACCACTAATACTTTCTCAAAAATATTTTATCCAACATAAATCTTGTGGAGAAAGAACTGCTCTACAATTTTGCTTTTATATGTTTTTTTGCTCACGTTAATACTTTTTAAGATAATCGAGCTAAAAAGTATTTCTATTTTCCAAGGTCATTTATGAGTGTTAGGTGGGAGATCCGCAAAAAAATTATAGTACAATTTTTGTGAAGAATTTAATTTTAAATCAAAACAGTCCTATAACTTTCTCCATTGTGAAATTACGTTTAGGTGTGGTTTTATGAGGAAAAGGGGATGAAGTTTCCCCCGGGAGGGTGAGAAGTCTTTGGATCTGTATTTGGGTTTTTACTGGGAATTCACAACCAGAATTTCAAAACTATATACATTTTTTTTTTTTAAGTGTAATTTGCCTACATTATTGGAGGGACACGTGTAGCCCTCCACGGTGTGTTTAGCACTATTTGCGTAGTAGATGATCGGACTGCAATTGTGCGTCTGCTTGCGTAATACGAATTGAATTTTAGTTAAGGAAATAGGCGTAGGTTTAGAAAATTATTTGTGTTCTAGGTTTAGATTTGATTATTATTTAGTTTTTCGGAAAAGGAATTTTTTTATATTAAAAGTTGTTTGACGAAACTATTTAGTGGACCCGAGATAAAGTAAATTAGTATAAAAAGAATTTTCTAGTTAAGTAAGCTGCTGCATATAAGTTCCAAATTAAATATAAAAGCTGTTACGAGCTTATCTGTAGGTGACAAAGAAAAGGAAAAAAAAAAAATACTTACACACAAAACACAGAGTCGAGTCGCAGGAATCACTCGTTGCTCAGAATTCGGTAGATTGGGGTGGGTGATGATTTGAGAATAGTAAAGATTCCTAGACTCGAATAGATCGGCGCCACCTTATCTTGAAAAGTCCAAGATTTATCTTGGTCGATAAGGATACCAAGGGACCAAAACAAACGACCTCGTAAACTTAGATCACAAATGTATATTCACAGCCAATAGAAATTTAGATATATAAATGAGTTTCAACCATGAGATAACAACCCTTTACAATAACAAACACTAAGATATCTTACGCAGTAAAAAAAAAATGAGTACACAATAGTGGTTCGAAGTCGCACGCGCAGAGTAATTAACTACTAAAATAGTAAAATCGTACGCCTGAACGGGCTGCAGCGGTGGAGTGAAGATTTCGACCGATTTTATTTCTCACATAAAGAAAAGACAAATTTGTGATATCGCGAAAATATCAAGCGTTCGTGTTTCGATAATCATAACCTTTAGCATGCGCCGCAGTAAATTAATTGATCACAGCGTAATATTTATGTCTAAACATCATAAAGACAAATTATTTCAACCGCGCTTTTACTGGATTTGAAACTACAAACAACTCACTAACCACCACGTCTCTAATTATAGATAACAAATCGTACTTGATTTAAGTCGATTACTAACCCGGTCCTGATCTTAAATGTTCGAAAACGCTTCAATTAAATTTTACAGTAAATCTTAACTAAACTGCGAGCACAAAAAAGACGTAGGATCCTGTATCTTTTCCTTACAACACCCGTCAGAACTACAATTTTTAATTTAATTAAAGGAAACTAGTTTTTGTAGATCACCGCTATTAAGCGCAAAAAAAAGGGCAAGTAACCGCTCATACGTATCTCACGAGTAAAATATCAGTTAAAAAAAAATGATTAAAGAGACTTATCTTGTGGTTTTCCAGTTAAGTTGTTGATAAGTACTTTAAATTTCCAATTCTTGTTGTTGACGGAAAAATTATCGTGTGCGCCGACCAGCTCTAATCATATCGAGTAACGACACCTGCCTGGGGAAATTCCCGCGCTTCTGGACGCCGTCGAGTTTATTTCATCGCCAGGAAAAGTATGATGATAGAACCAAACCAGAAGAACAAAAACGACGAACACTGGTGTCTTCTTTAATGTAGATAAAGATAATTGTAGTTTTAAATGTGGGGTTTCCTTTAGTTATACGCAAAGCGTATTTTTAAACATCTTTTTAAGAAAGAAACCACTGCCCGTCGTTTATTATTAAAGCACGTTAGATGCTAACGTAAAATATGACCGTTTGTACGGCGTGGCCTTAACACGTCGAAAATCAATTTCCCCCTACAGTGAAAGTTATTCGCCGGAAATTTTAGCGCGTACGCGAAGACTTTTACAATTGTTTAAACAGAACCGTAACAAACTCCCCCCTAGCAAAACTAGAAGCTCGGAAAGAGCGGAGAGGGCAGCTAAAACGTTTCTCCATGTGAGTTAGGTCAACAAAACAATGAAGGAAAAAAAAAGAAAGAGAAAAAAAACAAACTGAAGTTCGTAAACAAAATCTAGGTTCTAAACGTCGAGAGGGTCACGAATGAGTTAGATACCCAAAAAGAGCCGCTCGAAAGCGGATTGACAATTCCGAGTAGCCGTAGCCAAGCAAAAGAAAGTAACCGGAATCACCAACAAAACGAAGGTATTGGTGGATAAGTCGCTACCAAGCGTATAGCCCAATAAAAGGCAGAAAACCACCAAACCTCTGAGGTATAATCAAGCAATGACCAACCCAACTGCTAAAGAAAAGAGAAGGGTTGAGACAAAATACAGGAAAAAGAGTTTCTGTCTCCAAAACCAAGGATCACAAGGACCCGGAAAACCCAGAACTAAAACCAACAAAAAAAACTAATCATAATTAGATGCAGTCTTTCAGCTACACTATCACGCCGACAAAACCAGTATAATGAGTAGTGAGGTGAATAAGACCCATGCCCAACGTTTGATGCGTCAACAGTCGGCATAAAACAAAATTCCCAGAATAACCCAACAAAACAAAAAAAAGAATGGTATTGCTACCCATAAAAAAGTCGGGAAAACATCCCTAACCAAAACATAATTGCCGTAATGATTACCTCCTAAAAGTGTTCGGCCAAATATACAGTCAAGCCAAAACAAAACCCCTGGTCACACCAAAGGAAGAAAAGAAACAAACTACATAGTAATCTTCCCAATAGTGTACCAGCCAACTAACGAAATTAGTGAAACGAGAGAAAAAAAAATTATGGAGGTCTATCAAATAGTAGATGCTGACGAAAAAGTCGACTCATGGTCGTATTATCCATTTAAGGACAGAAAATCTCCAGTCATCTTACGCATCAGTACATCAAACAGAGGTTGCATCGACCCCACCACCCTGGAATTGGTTCATGAAACACGAAAACTAACAAGTAAATAGCGGCCATAGCGGTATAGTAGAAAAAGTTTTCAAGAGAATTAGGTGAACAGAAAAGTAGGTCAGCAACGCGAAGCAATCCGAAATTACGTCTAATCCACTTTTCGTCTTTTCCGTCGTCTAGGGTAAGACAATGAGATATTGGTATTCCTAGCATGTGCATCCACAGGGATATCGGAATCGTCAGAATCAACATACGCTGGCTTTAAATCCTTTGCGTGCCACACACCCAATAAACCCCCCTGAGAATCTTCTAATTCATACGTCCATGGAGATACCTTAGTCTTAATACGAAAAGGTCCTAGAAATTTAGGTGCTAACTTGGCATTAAAAGCGACAGCAGCGGATGAAAGCACAAAATTTCGCTTCCACACCCGATCTCCTATGCCATAAGACACATGACGTTTACGAAGGTTATAACGAGCTTGTTGTTTCGTATAGGCTTTTGTTAGCTTTTGGAGAATAGTTTTACGTATCTCCTCGTATAATTTAGGATTAGGAGCCGGTGCCTCGGTCGCCTTGGAGGAATCCCCTAACGAGAGAAATTGACTAAAAACATTGCCAGAAACCACATGTTCGCGACCAAATAAAGCATAGTACGGGGTACACTGAATGACCTCATGTTTCGCCGTCCTGATGGCGCAACCTACTTTCGCAAGATTTACATCCCAGAGTTGATGATTGGACTTAGTATACGCCGCGATCATGGTTTTTAGGACTCTATTTACCCTTTCTACAGGGTTAGCTCTAGGAGTATACCTAGCAGTATATAGTAGCGTAGTAGAATATTCGCGACAGAGCTGGATAAAAATTTTACTGCGAAAGTGAACACCATTGTCCGCGATGAGATATTGAGGAGCACCAAACAACAGAAACACCTGGTCCTCCAAGATTTTCACAATACTTGGCGCAGTAGCCTTTCTTAACGGAAAGAACAACGAAAATTTTGTAAAACAGTCTACCATGACAAATATGTAAGAATTTCCTTGCTTCGACCGAGGTAATGGACCTACGATATCGCAAGAAAGAATCTGCCAAGGTCTAGTAGGCCTAGCGCGAGGAGCGAAACACCCAGGTGAAGCACGCTGTTCCACCTTATGCGCAGAACACACTCGACAATGACGAACATACGTAGCTACGTCAGTCCGCAACTTAGGCCAATAATAGCGTTGTAGTATTCTTGCAGTAGTTTTAAAAATCCCGCAGTGTCCTGCAATCGGAGGATCGTGATTTATACGAATGATAATCTTACGTTGTTCCGTTGGCACCACTAAGCGCCAGTTATCCCCTGGTACCGGGGTACGGATTCGCCGATACAAAACATCATTCAGCACTGACCAATAAGGATATTTCTGAGGAAAGGTTTTAACGCGCACTAGTAACCGATTATACCAACAATCAGTCGTAGGAAGGACAATTTCTGAACTAGGAAAAAGAGTATGTAGAGGTATAGAAGCATCTTCAGCACAAGCGTTATCTACTGGCACCGAGCGAGATAACATGTCTGGCACAACATGGTCTTTCCCCTTCCGATGGACAATAGAGAAATCGTACTGTTGCAGGCGCAAAGCCCACCGAGCCAATCTGCCAGAAGGATTCTGCAATCTGTGTAACCATAACAAAGAGTGATGATCGGTGATAACCGTAAAATGAGAACCTTCGACATAAGGTCTAAGCTTTTCAATAGCGAATAAAAGTGCTAACAACTCTTTCTCGGTGACCGAATAATGCCTTTCTGCCTTGGTTAACGATCGACTCAAGTAACAGATCACCTTCTCTCCCTCTGCACTATGTTGACTCAACACAGCGCCTAAACCGAAATCAGAGGCATCGGTCTGTATCACAAACTCTTTAGAAAAATCCGGACAGGACAGAATAGGGGCAGAAACCAGACAGTCCTTCAGCTGTTGAAAAGCTCGTTGACAATCTTTAGACCACACAAAGAAGAATTCTTCTTAGTAAGAAAAGTTAGAGGAACAGTAACTGTAGCAAAATTAGGAATAAAACGCCTGTACCAGCTAGCCATACCGATGAAACGACGAATGTCGGTCACCGTCTGAGGAGTGGGAATATTTAAGATAGCCGTAACTTTCTCGGGATCTACCAGTAATCCATCTTTATTGACGACATACCCCAAATAACGTAGCTCAGCAAGACAGAACTTACACTTGTCCGCGCGTATAGTCAAACCCGAAGAAAGAAGACGATCATAAATTTTAGCCAGGACTTCTAAATGCTGTTCAAACGTTGGCGTGGCGATGACGATGTCGTCCAGATATGCAAAGCAGAAAGGTTCCAAGTCTGCACCTAATACTCGATCAATTAAGCGCTGAAACGTTGCCGGAGAATTATGCAAACCAAAAGGCATGCGCGTAAATTGAAACAGACCGCGCGATGGCACAGTGAATGCTGTTATTTCCTTAGAATCTTCTGTAAGAGGGATCTGCCAATACGCCGACCGAATGTCTAGGGAAGATAAAAACGAGCATCTCGAAGTCGGTCTAAGATCGAAGTAAGATAAGGTAAAGGATATCCATCTTTCTGTGTCACCTCGTTAACCTTGCGGAAATCCACACAGAACCTGTAGCTCCCATCTTTTTCGGACTAGAACAATTGGGCTAGCCCATGGACTATTTGAACGCTCAACTACCCCTAACTCCAACATAGAGTCCAGTTCTTTATTAGCGATAGCTTGAAGAGTAGGAGACAGTGGGTAGTAGCGTTGTTTGATAGGATCGGCCGAAGTCACAATCCGATGTGCTACCAGTGAAGTACAACCGAGTACTGGAGGAATAGTATGATAAGTGGAGTCAAGAAAAGCTTGGAGGGTTAAACGCTGTGAAGAGGAAAGTTGAGAGTGAGCCACGACATGATTCAGGGTAGTAACATCCTGCTTAAGATCTCCGAAAGTCCAGTGACCGTCTCGGAAGTTTGGCACAAAGTTTAATGCGACCCAGAAGTCTATTCCCAAAATCAATTGTTGAGTCACTTCAGGTATTACTAACATTTGCAAGGTTTTAGTCCTATTCTCCACAGTAATTGGCAAGGTAATAGACCCCAAGATTTGACACTTTTCTCCATTAGCCAGGATACATGAAGAAAACTGACAAGGATTAGTTACCAAACCGAGAGGACGTAAAAGTTCCCATCCTTTTCCCCCCAAAATAGTTCTAGTCGCACCCGAGTCTAACAACCCTAAGAAAGTCTGACCAAAAATCTGTACCTGTAAATACGGTAGTTCCTCATCTTTGACGCTAGCAAAGATAAAATTTAATAATACACGGTGCTTGTCCGGTACACCTGGAAAAGGAGAAGAAGAAAATAGAGAAAAAGAATCCGAGGTTGAAGCAAAATAAGAATCCACGTCTCGGTCCGTTGATTCAGTTATTAGTTTTCCGACTGCTTACACTTGAGACAATTCCGACGGATCACCCCGTGTTTCCCACAACCATAACAATGTAAGACCTGAGGTTGAGGACAGTTAGGAGATCGATGTCCTTCTTGGTTACAATTCCAACACCTGAGCGTCGACACTCTTGGAATAGTGGTTCTAGGAGTAGAGGAAACGGTACCCTGCGTCGGAAGAACACGTGCATCAGACGAAGAGCTACGATCAGATATGTATGCCAACGAAGGTTCCAGCAACTTGGTATGCTTCCTCGACGGAGGTGGTTTATAGTTATCCATCGACCATTTATTCCATTCAAGTTGTTTTCCTAAAGAGATTAAATGAGGTAGATTATCCACCGAAGCCAGAGCTAGCGCAGACTGATAAAAAGGAGTTAAGTTACGTTTGATGATTTTTAGTTGTTGTGAGTCCGAAAGAGGTTCATCTAACTTTTGAAACAAACTCTGCATAATTGCAACATACACCCCTATCGTCTCATCTCCCCCCATCGTCCTAGCCTTAATCTCTGTTAATAATCTTTCGTCATAATCCGGTGGTAAAACTCCGATTTCAACAAAGCCACCAAATCTCTCCACGAATGAATACGCGTCCGGTTTACACGAAATACTAATAAAGCCTTCCCCGATAATATCTCCGGAGCGGAAGCCAATAGTTGTTGAGCTGAGACCCCTCTAGCTGTAGCCAACTCTTTTACCCGAACCAAAAGTCAGAAACGGACAGTGAGCCATCTCCCGAGAACACCAGATTCCATTTAGAAAGTGAGACCCTCTTATATGTAGATACATTAGGGTTTGGAGCCATTGCAACAGCTGAATTTAAATCAGTCTCCGAATCAGAGGACGAAAGTAATGGAGGATCTTCTTCTCGAACTGTACTCGAAGCTTTCGGACTCGAATTAAGCAAGGGTAAACTAAAAGAAACACGTCTAAACTTTTTTATTTTCGCCTCAAAATCTCGTTTAAGGACACTTAGTCATAATGCGAGTTGACGTTTACTCTGTTGTTCCTCTTCTTCTACAGGAGTACTCAAAAGACAACGTCGTTCGGTATGCAAATAAAGAGAACTAACCCGTTTAAATGCATTCGTAGTTAAATCGCCCTCAAAAGTGAGTAAAGCCTCACCCAATTCTTGAATCGCAAGTTCGATAGCGGCCTGATCGTCTGAGAAGATTGACGCCGCCGTTACAAGAGGTAAAGATTTATTCGCCTCCAATTGTAATGCGCTACGGACCGTCTTACGTAAGGACTCAACGTTTACATTCGTATCAAAGTTTCGAGAGGATAGTTCAAACAAAAGCTCCTTCTTGTGTAAACGATTTACCTCTAGTTTCCAAACCTCCATTGTATACATTAACCGAAATGAAAGAACAATTTAAAGTAAGACTAATTAAAGCCGAAACCAAATTTACGAAGTAATTGCAAAACAGAGTAGTCACGCCGTCCTAAAGGCACTAGGAAACACGCAACCAACTCCCAAGAAAGAAAAATAAAGAAAAGGAGAGAAATCTCTAGCTGTGAAACACACGAAAAAAAATCAGGGCCCCACGTTGGGCGCCACAAAAACTTGTTACGAGCTTATCTGTAGGTGACAAAGAAAAAGAAAACAAAAAAATACTTACACACAAAACACAGAGTCGAGTCGCAGGAATCACCCGTTGCTCAGAATTCGGTAGATTGGGGTGGGTGATGATTTGAGAATAGTAAAGATTCCTAGACTCGAATAGATCGGCGCCACCTTATCTTGAAAAGTCCAAGATTTATCTTGGTCGATAAGGATACCAAGGGACCAAAACAAACGAACTCGTAAACTTAGATCACAAATGTATATTCACAGCCAATAGAAATTTAGATATATAAATGAGTTTCAACCATGAGATAACAACCCTTTACAATAACAAACACTAAGATATCTTACGCAGTAAAAAAAAAATTAGTACACAATAGTGGTTCGAAGTCGCACGCGCAGAGTAATTAACTACTAAAATAGTAAAATCGTACGCCTGAACGGGCTGCAGCGGTGGAGTGAAGATTTCGACCGATTTTATTTCTCACATAAAGAAAAGACAAATTTGTGATATCGCGAAAATATCAAGCGTTCGTGTTTCGATAATCATAACCTTTAGCATGCGCCGCAGTAAATTAATTGATCACAGCGTAATATTTATGTCTAAACATCATAAAGACAAATTATTTCAACCGCGCTTTTACTGGATTTGAAACTACAAACAACTCACTAACCACCACGTCTCTAATTATAGATAACAAATCGTACTTGATTTAAGTCGATTACTAACCCGGTCCTGATCTTAAATGTTCGAAAACGCTTCAATTAAATTTTACAGTAAATCTTAACTAAACTGCGAGCACAAAAAAGACGTAGGATCCTGTATCTTTTCCTTACAACACCCGTCAGAACTACAATTTTAATTTAATTAAAGGAAACTAGTTTTTGTAGATCACCGCTATTAAGCGCAAAAAAAGAAAGGGCAAGTAACCGCTCATACGTATCTCACGAGTAAAATATCAGTTAAAAAAAATGATTAAAGAGACTTATCTTGTGGTTTTCCAGTTAAGTTGTTGATAAGTACTTTAAATTTCCAATTCTTGTTGTTGACGGAAAAATTATCGTGTGCGCCGACCAGCTCTAATCATATCGAGTAACGACACCTGCCTGGGGAAATTCCCGCGCTTCTGGACGCCGTCGAGTTTATTTCATCGCCAGGAAAAGTATGATGATAGAACCAAACCAGAAGAACAAAACGACGAACACTGGTGTCTTCTTTAATGTAGATAAAGATAATTGTAGTTTTAAATGTGGGGTTTCCTTTAGTTATACGCAAAGCGTATTTTTAAACATCTTTTTAAGAAAGAAACCACTGCCCGTCGTTTATTATTAAAGCACGTTAGATGCTAACGTAAAATATGACCGTTTGTACGGCGTGGCCTTAACACGTCGAAAATCAATTTCCCCTACAGTGAAAGTTATTCGCCGGAAATTTTAGCGCGTACACGGAGACAAAATCTAGGTTCTAAACGTCGAGAGAGTCACGAATGAGTTAGATACCCAAAAAGAGCCGCTCGAAAGCGGATTGACAATTCGAGTAGCCGTAGCCAAGCAAAAGAAAGTAACCGGAATCACCAACAAAACGAAGGTATTGGTGGATAAGTCGCTACCAAGCGTATAGCCCAATAAAAGGCAGAAAACCACCAAACCTCTGAGGTATAATCAAGCAATGACCAACCCAACTGCCAAAGAAAAGAGAAGGGTTGAGACAAAATACAGGAAAAAGAGTTTCTGTCTCCAAAAACCAAGGATCACAAGAACCCGGAAAACCCAGAACTAAAACCAACAAAAAAAAAACTAATCATAATTAGATGCAGTCTTTCAGCTACACTATCACGCCGACAAAACCAGTATAATGAGTAGTGAGGTGAATAAGACCCATGCCCAACGTTTGATGCGTCAACAGTCGGCCTAAAACAAAATCCCCAGAATAACCCAACAAAACAAAAAAAAAAGAATGGTATTGCTACCCATACAAAAAAAGTCGGGGAAACATCCCTAACCAAAACATAATTGCCGTAATGATTACCTCCTAAAAGTGTTCGGCCAAATATACAGTCAAGCCAAAACAAAACCCCTGGTCACACCAAGGGAAGAAAAGAAACAAACTACATAGTAATCTTCCCAATAGTGTACCAGCCAACTAACGAAATTAGTGAAACGAGAAAAAAAAAATTATGGAGGTCTATCAAATAGTAGATGCTGACGAAAAAGTCGACTCATGGTCGTATTATCCATTTAAGGACAGAAAATCTCCAGTCATCTTACGCATCAGTACATCAAACAGAGGTTGCATCGACCCCACCACCCTGGAATTGGTTCATGAAACACGAAAACTAACAAGTAAGTAGCGGCCATAGCGGTATAGTAGAAAAAGTTTTCAAGAGAATTAGGTGAACAGAAAAGTAGGTCAGCAACGCGAAGCAATCCGAAATTACGTCTAATCCACTTTTCGTCTTTTCCGTCGTCTAGGGTAAGACAATGAGATATTGGTATTCCTAGCATGTGCATCCACAGGGATATCGGAATCGTCAGAATCAACATACGCTGGCTTTAAATCCTTTGCGTGCCACACACCCAATAAACCCCCCTGAGAATCTTCTAATTCATACGTCCATGGAGATACCTTAGTCTTAATACGAAAAGGTCCTAGAAATTTAGGTGCTAACTTGGCATTAAAAGCGTCAGCAGCGGATGAAAGCACAAAATTTCGCTTCCACACCCGATCTCCTATGCCATAAGACACATGACGTTTACGAAGGTTATAACGAGCTTGTTGTTTCGTATAGGCTTTTGTTAGCTTTTGGAGAATAGTTTTACGTATCTCCTCGTATAATTTAGGATTAGGAGCCGGTGCCTCGGTCGCCTTGGAGGAATCCCCTAACGAGAGAAATTGACTAAAAACATTGCCAGAAACCACATGTTTGCGACCAAATAAAGCATAGTACGGGGTACACTGAATGACCTCATGTTTCGCCGTCCTGATGGCGCAACCTACTTTCGCAAGATTTACATCCCAGAGTTGATGATTGGACTTAGTATATCTGTACCTGTAAATACGGTAGTTCCTCATCTTTGACGCTAGCAAAGATAAAATTTAGTAATACACGGTGCTTGTCCGGTACACCTGGAAAAGGAGAAGAAGAAAATAGAGAAAAAAAATCCGAGGTTGAAGCAAAATAAGAATCCACGTCTCGGTCCGTTGATTCAGTTATTAGTTTTCCGACTGCTTACACTTGAAACAATTCCGACGGATCACCCCGTGTTTCCCACAACCATAACAGTGTAAGACCTGAGGTTGAGGACAGTTAGGAGATCGATGTCCTTCTTGGTTACAATTCCAACACCTGAACGTCGACACTCTTGGAATAGTGGTTCTAGGAGTAGAGGAAACGGTACCCTGCGTCGGAAGAACACGTGCATCAGACGAAGAGCTACGATCGGATATGTATGCCAACGAAGGTTCCAGCAACTTGGTAGGCTTCCTCGACGGAGGTGGTTTATAGTTATCCATCGACCATTTATTCCATTCAAGTTGTTTTCCTAAAGAGATTAAATGAGGTAGATTATCCACCGAAGCCAGAGCTAGCGCAGACTGATAAAAAGGAGTTAAGTTACGTTTGATGATTTTTAGTTGTTGTGAGTCCGAAAGAGGTTCATCTAACTTTTGAAACAAACTCTGCATAATTGCAACATACACCCCTATCGTCTCATCTCCCCATCGTCCTAGCCTTAATCTCTGTTAATAATCTTTCGTCATAATCCGGTGGTAAAACTCCGATTTCAACAAAGCCACCAAATCTCTCCACAAATGAATACGCGTCCGGTTTACACGAAATACTAATAAAGCCTTCCCCGATAATATCTCCGGGCGGAAGCCAATAGTTGTTGAGCTGAGACCCCTCTAGCTGTAGCCAACTCTTCTACCCGAACCAAAAAGTCAGAAACGGACAGTGAGCCATCTCCCGAGAACACCAGATTCCATTTAGAAAGTGAGACCGTCTTATATGTAGATACATTAGGGTTTGGAGCCATTGCAACAGCTGAATTTAAATCAGTCTCCGAATCAGAGGACGAAAGTAATGGAGGATCTTCTTCTCGAACTGTACTCGAAGCTTTCAGACTCGAATTAAGCAAGGATAAACTAAAAGAAACACGTCTAAACTTTTTTATTTTCGCCTCAAAATCTCGTTTAAGGACACTTAGTCTTAATGCGAGTTGACGTTTACTCTGTTGTTCCTCTTCTTCTACAGGAGTACTCAAAAGACAACGTCGTTCGGTATGCAAATAAAGAGAACTAACCCGTTTAAATGCATTCGTAGTTAAATCGCCCTCAAAAGTGAGTAAAGCCTCACCCAATTCTTGAATCGCAAGTTTGATAGCGGCCTGATCGTCTGAGAAGATTGACGCCGCCGTTACAAGAGGTAAAGATTTGTTCGCCTCCAATTGTAATGCGCTACGGACCGTCTTACGTAAGGACTCAACGTTTACATTCGTATCAAAGTTTCGAGAGGATAGTTCAAACAAAAGCTCCTTCTTGTGTAAACGATTTACCTTTAGTTTCCAAACCTCCATTGTATACATTAACCGAAATGAAAGAACAATTTAAAGTAAGACTAATTAAAGCCGAAACCAAATTTACGAAGTAATTGCAAAACAGAGTAGTCACGCCGTCCTAAAGGCACTAGGAAACACGCAACCAACTCCCAAGAAAGAAAAATAAAGAAAAGGAGAGAAACTCTAGCTGTGAAACACACGAAAAATCAGGGCCCCACGTTGGGCGCCACAAAAACTTGTTACGAGCTTATCTGTAGGTGACAAAGAAAAAGAAAACAAAAAAAATACTTACACACAAAACACAGAGTCGAGTCGCAGGAATCACCCGTTGCTCAGAATTCGGTAGATTGGGGTGGGTGATGATTTGAGAATAGTAAAGATTCCTAGACTCGAATAGATCGGCGCCACCTTATCTTGAAAAGTCCAAGATTTATCTTCGTCGATAAGGATACCAAGGGACCAAAACAAACGAACTCGTAAACTTAGATCACAAATGTATATTCACAGCCAATAGAAATTTAGATATATAAATGAGTTTCAACCATGAGATAACAACCCTTTACAATAACAAACACTAAGATATCTTACGCAGTAAAAAAATGAGTACACAATAGTGGTTCGAAGTCGCACGCGCAGAGTAATTAACTACTAAAATAGTAAAATCGTACGCCTGAACGGGCTGCAGCGGTGGAGTGAAGATTTCGAGCGATTTTATTTCTCACATAAAGAAAAGACAAATTTGTGATATCGCGAAAATATCAAGCGGTCGTGTTTCGATAATCATAACCTTCAGCATGCGCCGCAGTAAATTAATTGATTACAGCGTAATATTTATGTCTAAACATCATAAAGACAAATTATTTCAACCGCGCTTTTACTGGATTTGAAACTACAAACAACTCACTAACCACCACGTCTCTAATTATAGATAACAAATCGTACTTGATTTAAGTCGATTACTAACCCGGTCCTGATCTTAAATGTTCGAAAACGCTTCAATTAAATTTTACAGTAAATCTTAACTAAACTGCGAGCACAAAAAAGACGTAGGATCCTGTATCTTTTCCTTACAACACCCGTCAGAACTACAATTTTAATTTAATTAAAGGAAACTAGTTTTTGTAGATCACCGCTATTAAGCGCAAAAAGAAAGGGCAAGTAACCGCTCATACGTATCTCACGAGTAAAATATCAGTTAAAAAAATGATTAAAGAGACTTATCTTGTGGTTTTCCAGTTAAGTTGTTGATAAGTACTTTAAATTTCCAATTCTTGTTGTTGACGGAAAAATTATCGTGTGCGCCGACCAGCTCTAATCATATCGACTAACGACACCTGCCTGGGGAAATTCCCGCGCTTCTGGACGCCGTCGAGTTTATTTCATCGCCAGGAAAAGTATGATGATAGAACCAAACCAGAAGAACAAAACGACGAACACTGGTGTCTTCTTTAATGTAGATAAAGATAATTGTAGTTTTAAATGTGGGGTTTCCTTTAGTTATACGCAAAGCGTATTTTTAAACATCTTTTAAGAAAGAAACCACTGCCCGTCGTTTATTATTAAAGCACGTTAGATGCTAACGTAAAATATGACCGTTTGTACGGCGTGGCCTTAACACGTCGAAAATCAATTTCCCCCTACAGTGAAAGTTATTCGCCGGAAATTTTAGCGCGTACGCGAAGACTTTTACAATTGTTTAAACAGAACCGTAACAAAGCATAAACAAGCGTTTACCGCAGAACTCCACATCGTCCAAATAAACAAAAATTAAATTGCGTTTAAGAAAAAAATGAATCAAACAAAAAGCTAAACGTTTTGGTAAAATTGATATTGTTACAACAATTATTGTCACGTGATTGTAATATCTCAATAATGATTTATCAGATCAAAAATAGTTTAAACAAAAGTTATGTATAATTAAATTATAAACAACTTTTATTTGAAACAAAAACGTGTAAAATGAATATTTTTCTAAATATTTTAAAAATTCTAATAAATTAATAGCCTTTTTGGCTACATTATATATGTCCAAAATCTAAACAGTTCTGTGAAATTATAAATAAAATCCATGTACAAAGTTTCATAATAATCGGACGGATGGTTTTTTTTTGATATCTTGTTTACATACGTACGGACGGCCGGTAGTCGGACATAATTTTTTTCTCTTTCGTAGTAACTCTAACTCGTCGGAAAAAAGGAAGTGCTAAAGTTTTTGGTTTGGAAACCCTCGCATAATTCCCCATCTTATTTCATAAGATGTGAAATAATAATTCAACCCTGAGATAAAAGCAATTTATGTGCAATTTTTTGTGGCAAGAAATTTTAAGTTTCAAAAACAAAAAGTAACATTTGTACCCAGACCACGAACGCTATCATTTTGTTTCCTTTGAACCTGAATACGCTTTGAGCATAAAATTAAAATTAGTGTTCTAGAAGCTACAAAACACTTCCTGTTAATTATCGAAATATTCATATAGTTCGGATTTGCTTTCGTCGTAATACGACTCGAGTTCGTCAAAGAATTCAGATTTGCAATCCTCAATAATTTCTTTCGTGGTGTCGTTTATTTTACTGCTTGTAGCTGCATCAATAACCTTTTAACAAAAACGTTGTTAATTATCTGGAACTGGCTTAATTACTCTCACCTTTTTATAAATTGATTTCGCCTTTAAAAGGTCTTTTAAAATAATACAGTAATACAATGCAAATCTTAACCCTGCGGTGATTCTTAATTTATTGTTTGTGCTTAAAGTACTGTTTGCACAGTTATATGCACAGTGGTAAGCGTAGTAACCCATTTTTTGATCAACTAACAAACGATTAAAGAAATTAGTTTATATTAACTCATTTGATTCATTTACCTTCGGTTACTTCAGATGGGAGCGTTTGCGACATTATTCTAAAGCAATCGCCTTGCATGGTAGTATAACAAATACGAGCTTCGTAGATGGAGGTGTAAGGAAGAAGATGGTTTTGAATGAGAGTCTGAAAGGTCACTTTATTGAGAATGCAATTTACTAGTTGAGGACTTGTCCTTAATCTCGCCAATTGAAAACACGTATGATCTTTTTGAGTTTTAACGACTTGGGTGTGAGAAGAAGGGCTCACATTTCACGATTACAAAACTGCTGTATGAAAATTTGCTTATTCGTCTTCTTGTTTGTGCAACCAGCGTTTTTTTTTTCTAAGTGGGTAATGTTAATAGTATCCGTTAAAAAAAGAAAATATATTAGCAGGGACAGAAACAAACAAAGATTTGCCTCCAAAAATACAATAATTTACAAACTAGTCTACAGTGACTTTTATTACTTCAGCTGTCGAATTTGTTCTATGGACGCCTTGACGTTTCCTAATGTAACAAGAAAAATCAGTTTGAATACTGTGTGAAGATTGAGTAACATTTTTTTTTTAAATTGAACTACAAAACTTGAAATTTATTGACCCTCAAAATTTGAATAGTTACTCATTAGTATTATAAGCAGAAAATGGTCTAAATTTGGGATTCTGTTCAAACCTCGTTTGAAAATGCAGGTAGCTTAAAATGAAAAAAGTCTAACATGCTTTTGAGCAGCTTTACATGCTAGTATAATAGTTTGCTGGATATCGGAGAGATTAAAGTTAAGTCTTCTCTTCAAGTATTGTTGTTTTTTACTTTTTTTATCAAAATTTTGGAAAAACGTCTAAGATAATAACAAGTGTTCAAGTAAAACACTGGACTTGGAATTATTTTTGACATTTGATCCTTTCTTTAACAAAATAGTCAGATGACACAAAGTTTTGGTTAGAACTCCAATTATATAGCGCACATATTTTTCCTAATTTTGTTTAGTTTATCCAACACAGCTCTGCCATTTTGTGCCAAACCAAACAAAAAATTCACTTCTGTTCACTATTAGGTTATATTTATATCACTTATAATACAAAGTTTCTTTCCGCCTCGGGTTAATTTTTTGTGCCAATTGTATATTTACACTGCAAAAATAATTAAATCGATTCATGCCATAGCTTGCCTAGTCCAGTTTTTTATTTGAACATGTTTATGAGAGAAACAAAACGTACGCGAACACAATTAATTAAATAATTTATTAAATTTAAATTTACTGGCGATAACACCGTTTCAATTACCTCTGTGAGTATACAAATTGTTTGTATTTCTTTTTTTAATTTTGAGATTGACTCCTTAAGTATTTCTCGATTAGGTTTTGAGGTTAGGTGACAATGGTAGCCTGTCATCATATTTTCTAGAGATGCTCTACATTGCTTTATTCTATATTTAAATATATTGTAGAAGATAAGTCGTTCAGACGGACTTAAACGTTTTTTATTCTGTATGTAACAGAAAATATTTATTCTTGCTTCCTCTAATCGCAAATTTTCTAAATCCTGTTTAGCTGTTAAAAAAAAATATGACGTTGAACCTTTGGTTTTTTGCATTTTCTAAAATTTCAAAGAAAAAGTGATTTATTATCTAATATGTTACTAACTTACCATATTGTGTTACTGAATTTACATGTTAATCTAGCCGAAATCTTTTAAAACACCCGCGCATGACTAAAAATTAAATGATTGATTATCTAGCTTACATTTAAGTATGAAATTGCGTTATGATAGACGTCAAGTACATTGTTGTCAAATGCATTATTTAAAATCTGTCGGTTTGAATTTTACAAATGTATTATGTTTCAGCTGAAGAAAAAACTTTTCATTCAAGAAAGTGCCTTTATTTCAATTTTGTTAGTGTAAATGCGCATTAAAACTAAATTAAATTATACTGCTATGCATAAACGAACGATTAAGTATTTGTGTACTTACTAGTAAATTCTTCCTTATAGTCACTCGCAATAATTTAAATGTTGATATTCTGTCCCTTTTTGGAGTCAAAATATCCCTTCCGGCTAGCTTTAAGGTTCTTAAATAAAAATCTGATTGGGTATGAACATTTCTTAAATTTATTAAGATCCAGAAATTATCTTCTGTCTTTCTCTATTACAAAAATCGGGTACAATGAACTTTACACATTATGTAGGTCACGGATATTACTCGTGTAAAACGTTTCTAAGTTAAGGTTGTTCTCTCAGGGAGCTATAAAGTTTATGTAAATTTATCTCGCTTATTTTTAGAAAATTTATCCTGATTTTGCACAAAAATATAGCTAACATTATTATTTATGTCTTGCAGGAACTATTTTTTTTTTATTTTCGTTTTTGTTGTATTTAATTTAATTAAAACGTAAAATAATAGAAAAATGGATTTCCTTATAAGCCCAAATTTCGACTCCTGCGCGACATAGATAATAATTTTCTGACAAACCTACTTTTTTTTAAATTTTTACTTAAAAATCAATGAGAAAAATTAACATTAAGTAAACGATAAATACTGAAAACTCTTGTGAAATGAATGTACTCGAGGGCGAATTTTTCTGAGCCCAACAGGCCAGACTTGGAAGCCGATTAATATTAAAAGATAAATAATATATTGTTGAATTGTTGACGTCAATTTTTTTTTGTACATGACGTGCATTTTAAACAGTTTTAGAAACAGAAAAAACAACAAATAGCTATTTATGTAACAAGAAATAAAAATAGTGAACCGCCTACTAGAAATCTGAAATTGTCCCGAGTGATAGAACAGCTTTAACTTACGGGGTTACTTTTTCGTTTATGGTCAACCAATTGCGTTTGCGCGAAGATTATTATTTGACATGCACCGAATGAAAACATTCGCGAAATGTTAACGTTAAAATTTTGTGAATTTTACGCTTAAATGTAGTTAACAATTATGTCAAGGATTACAATGACGTTATTTCGTGATACAATAAATGATTATCTAAGTGTAACCTTGGTAAGTTGTCTTCTTCTCGTATTCTAACTCTGTTTTTTTTGCGCTGATGTTTGTTTTTTCCAGATCTGCGGCGTTGACTTCTTACTTCTCTGAAGATGCTGTCGGCCTTTGATGTTGATGCGATTTCTTTGACTCGTATTTGCACTCACAAATAACACTTTGGTAAGTTACCTTCAATTTTTTTTATTACAAAATTATTTGTATTTATTTCATTTAATTGCTTCTTTATTCTTTCAGCTGGCCTGATTTATTTATTTATTAGTTTATTAGTTGCATAACTATTGATGCACTTGATTTATTCTTCCAATTAATTTTCGGGCAACACTTCGTCGTTTATAGCTGATCTGGTTGTAATTTTATTTTAGATTAACTTGATTATTTTTTTTGTTTAATTTGGAGCGTCGAGCTACATTACTTCGACCGCATAATTTTATCAACTCTCTCGAAATTTTGGCGTCGGTTTTATTTGTAACCTTTCCAATGGCAACTTTGATAATCTCTCATCCTATTTAAATTGTTCTCGCGTCGGGCGCCCTCCTTGTCAATTTTTCAAACAAATTTTTTATAATTTTTCTTTAGTGTAGAGTTCCGGACTTAAAAATTACATAATAATAAAAAAAATATGTATAATTACCCTGAAAGGTAGATGACAATTAAACCGGTAGTTTTTTTTTTTCGCTTTTGCTCTCGAAATATATCGGAAAGAATTCTCCGCCTTAAATTTTTTTTGTTTGAACTAATTAAATAAGGGCGATGCAGGGACACTTGTGTGTGAATTTTGTAACGTGTCACTAGAGGTATGTACAATATATGTTTAGATTAATTTTGGGGATGTTTTATTTTGAACCAGATTTAAGTTTGCCCTTTTGCACATTTTTAGTTTTACCTTTTACGATTGTTTAAACCACAATTATAGAAAAATTAACTAATTAAGAACCGCTAATTTTCTAAAAATTTATTGGGAAGAGAATTGTCTCGCGCGTATTTTCTTTTTGTAAAACGCCTTCATGAAGCGTTCGTCACCGATTTATCAAACGTTTTCTTTTATTACGGTTTAATTTAAAGTGAGTTCATATATATTGCTATGGGAAACAATAGATAAAATATAAGTTAACAATGTTTAGTTCAGATTGTAAAATAACCACTGTCGCGGAGGCATAAATTTGGGCGTTTTCAGTCTATTTTTAGAACATATAAAGGGGATTTTTTCTAACAATGCAACAAGATGTAGAACGCTACTAAATTATTATTTGTTTTAAATCGTTTGTTTTAAGGGTCGTTTACATCTATTTGAACTGAATTAACGTACGTAAAACTAAGAATTGGCAAATGTTTAGCACCATTCCGCTAACACTTGTGTATACGAAATTGTTGTCTCAACTTCAACTTAAGAAGTTACTAGACAGTTTATTATGTTTGTGTGCAGTTTTACCATGAATGATTGTAAAGTAATGTTCAATGAGAACTTCTTAAGCTAACTTAGTAAATGTAAGCGGAAAGCTCGTGTATTCGTGCGTTGATTCTTTTTTTTTGTGTCTGCATTGATTTAGTTTAACTGGATGTGAACGATACCTTACTCATGAATTCGTTTATACTTAACTTTTACAAGTTGGGGAACGTTTTTGAATGAAGGCTCTTATCGATGTTGTTTTTTTGATATATTGATTTAGTTCAAATCGGATGGGTGTATTTTAAGCCACCTGGTAACGACCGTTGGTTGACTTAATTGTCCTACCTGGTTTGTTGCAAGTGGAGTAGCTTGTACACCTCCACCATAGAAGTATTTGATATTTTCGATTTAACAATCTTTGGAGAGTGTTCGTCAGAAAGGGAGCGGTTCAAGCCGCCTGGCAACAACCGTTGGTTGACTATGTCCTAGCTGGTTTGATGCAAGTGGAGTAGCTTATCTCTTTTTGTAAGCAGCCTATGCAGGAATTAAATATTAAATGTTATTGTGGTTTGCATGTGAGTTTTATTTTAATATATTGGTTTATAATACATTATATATACACATAAGTGAACCAGTTCTCATTCAATCCTAATCTATCCAAACTTTGTAGAGAAATTAAAAATAATCACAACGTAGGATCCTTTTCCATTTTATGTATTTGACGATCACAACTTTCTTTTTGTTAAGGCCAAATTTTATTAACTTTATTTTTGGAGTGAGTTACTGACTTCTAATTTATGTACTACGACATGGGTTAGTTGTCACCTCTGATAGTCGTGACTTGCTTTGAAATTTTGTCATGCATGTATCACTACATTATTCTTCTTCTTATTATATTCAAAATTTCCGCCTTGTTTCCCTCATCATTTCCATATACGGTTTTTATGTCTTTAAATGTTTCATTCTTAAATTATATGCAAATTTCTATTTCACCTTAACCCTATTTTTTCATTTGCTGTTAAATTTGAATTTTAATTCGGCGCAACTTTTTTCCTTTGAATTAACGCATGGAATTAATTGTCTTTATGCTTTATCAAATTATTTTAATATTTATTCGGGTTTCCAATATTAATCTCTTACGAAATTACAGGTTCAACTTTATGCCTTCACGGGATTGAATGTTTTTACATTTTATGGCTGGATAACGTTCAACTTATTAAATTGTCTAGTCCACTACACTTTTATCACAACCACAATGTTTTTATAGGCTGGGGATTATTCATTTGGTTTTTCACTACCTGATTTACATTTGTCGAGACTTACTTCCGATCATTGGTAAGTATCTCTGCTTATGTCTAATTTTACAAGAGTTTAATTTCAGATGTGACCAGGACATACTTTCTGGATCCTACTTTACTTCACCTTATCCTACTTTGTGAAAATTTTAACAAAATAAAAGAATTTTTTAAAATTCTAGCCTTTGGGTGTATTTAATCATAGCAATACTTTTGTACGGAACTAAAGTTAAGTTGGTAATTTGATTGTTTTTCATGAGATGTTGAAATATCCTAAAAAAACACAAGTTTTAGTTGTATTTTACATATTTATTTTTATTAACGTAATCAAAAGTTAATTGTTTTAACTAATAGTTCAACAAGTTACTAGCACAGGCACATAATCGTTGTTGTCCAGAAATTAACGGCGGTTAAAATAATAAAAGTGAGATCAATCAAAAGTTATATAAAACGTGGAAGAAAAAAATGAATTACGTGTGGGAACGCAAAGCAAAGAAAGAACAATCAATAATACCAGTTTCAGCCTTAAAATTAAACGGTTTAAATTTTGTAGTGTGGAAGTTTTAGACCACCGTGATGTTGAAAAGGAAAGAGTTGTTCAATATTGTCACTAGCGATAAAAAGAAACCCGATCAAAATGATAAGAAGTAATACAAAGATGATGCGAAGGCTTAAGAAATCATAGTATCAAAACGGAGGAGTCAGAATTAACATACAGTTTATCCGGCTAGTCATCAGCTCAAATGTGATCGAAACTGAAGGCGATTCATGACAAGGAATCCGAAGTAAGTGTTCATTTGTTTCAACAAAGATTCTTTTTAGCAGAATTTAAGCCTGATGGAAGTGTGTCAAAGTTTATCTTTGAGCTGGAGGAGATACGAATGAAGTTAAAACATGCCGGAGGAGAATTAAACGAAAGTATGGTTATGACTAAAATTATTATGTCGCTACCGAACTACTATAAGCTTTTTATTTCTGCATGGGAATCGGTGCCAGTTGCCGATAGAAATTTGAAAACATTAACTTCAAGATTCTTTACCTTCCTATTACCCTCAGTACTACAGCGCACCAATTGTCTTTTGGGTCGAATTGACCCATTTGAATTAAAACACGTTTGCAAGCATATTTATAACTTTATTCTAAATTAAACTTAAATTAAACTAATAATGTTTACATATTTGTAAATGCGTATAGTAAAAATTTACAACATAAATGATTAAAGACAATTATTACACAAGCTTACAGTATGATCCTTGCATATGTAAGACGTACATTTATAACACTTAGTAGTTGTTTTTCTATCTTTTGCGTTACCACACGGTTTACATCTTCCTCTTTTATTTTTTCGGCATGTGTCGGTTTCCTGATGTACTTGTTGTTCGAGTGCAGTTTGTTTTGACTGAATTTCTTTTACTACTTGTGAGCTCTGAACCGCTCTAGGAACCCGTTGTCTTGTATCGATAAATGATGTTACAAGTTGTTAACCAAGTTCTACTAGAAATAGCCTTCGTTTGTGCAATTTTTTCGCATTCCAATCAGGATTAATTGTTCTCCATAAAACGTAAGCATTATAAGCACTTATATCGAGTATGTTATAAAAATAATAACCGCCCAACGAGCAGTCATCCTTTTACACGAGTACGCAGCAACAAGTTTATCTAGTTTATCGACTGCCCTTTTGTTTTATTATAGTCCATAATTATGTCAGGTTTTTTATGGGCTTCCTTAGAAATAGAATTGTCATGATGCATAGTACTCAAAAGAAGAACTACTTTATTTTTTTGGAAAATAGGAAACCATTGTCGTGTTTTCAGTAAAAATAAACTTTGATGTCAGAGCTGGTACCGATTTTGTCACAACAAAAACTTTAGGTATTTCCGGTTTGTTCTTCCTCAAAGTACCAAGAAGAGTCATTTTTCTTTTTAGTAAAAGTTGTCCCAGTTCGTATGAAGTAAAAAGTTATCGCAGGTTATATTATGACCTCGTAACCCGTACGTCAAATCCATCAATACCCTTGTTCCTTGGTTTTTCTCAGGTTTTTCGCCAGCAAGTTTTCCAGTATATACTTGGATGTTCCACACATAACTAGTATTGCTGTCACAAGCTACCCAAAACTTGATACCGTATCTCGAAGGTTTGCTAGGCATATACTGCCTAAAGGGCAACGCCCTCGAAACGCAACTAATTGTTCGTCTATTGTTACGTTCTCGTCAGAATTGAATAAATTTGGCAAATTTTCTACCCACATGTCCCATAATTCTCTAATAGCTGCTAGTTTATCTCTTGCACGCCTTTCTTCTCTATCAGATTTATTGTCAAAGCGTAAAACTCGTGAAATTGAATTAAATTTTTTCAAAGACATTGTAGCTCTAAATATTGCACGCCCAGTTTTTTCATTCCATAGACTGGAAGTAGCTTCTCCATTAGATTTATACACCCCAGCAAGCAACAGTAAACCAATATAAGCTTGCAAATCAATGGAAGTCAGTTGTGCCCACTCTTTGCCATAAACTTTTTTTCCTTCCAAGTTCGTCATCTTGAGCACAATATTTTCAATGCCACTTGAGAATACTAATTCAAAACTTGATTTTATAGAGCTTATTCTTCTTTTGGAATATGTAGTTGGTCCTGGAGACAACTTGATTATATTTTCACTGGCAAATCTCTTGTTTCTCTGCGGGGGTGTGCTACTCCAAGTAATAATACCATTTTTAGAAACAAATTGATCTTTTTCTTCTTTTGATGTATTGTTTTGATTTTCACATTCACTTTCAGATGAATTTTCACTGTCTGAAGTAGGTTCGTAAATGTTATCTTCCTGTTCTGAAACTGTTTCTTCTAAATCAGAAAAATTTGCAAGTTCTTCTAACTCTTCATCACACAAAAATTTTTAGCCATAATAAAAAGCTTCGTACTTTCCAAACAAAAACTAATGGAACTAATGACGAATTTTGAATTACTAATGTATATATACGTTTATAGAAATCTAAGAAAAAGAGATGAAACTAAGTATGCAATCATATCTATTGTAACTATCTAAATACTGATTATACGATTAGGTCGTAAGAACTAATTACCATAGTAAACGAATCCTTTGTCATAAATACTTCAAGAACTTAGTTGTTCTTTAGATTTTACTAATGACATTGCTAATGGGTAGGGTATGTGTATAGACAAAATATTACCCGAATTTTAATAATAAAAATCTAATTCTTTTGAGCATTGAATCAAAATAACTGTATAAACAATGTCCAACATTGTAAGGAGATTAAACAAATACTTCAAGTTTGCTTTTGTTTAGATTTTACTAATGGGTCTGAATGACCCTCAAGGTAATTGTTGTGTATAGACAAAATATTTAAGAAATTTGAATAGTGAAAACGAAATCCTTTTAACAATAGACGCATAATTACCTCATAAACAATGTCTAACATTGACAAGTAGATTAAAATATAATTTAAAAAGTAACGTACAAACAAAATTAAATTTTGGGTCAAAAAGACCCTAAGGTAATAGGAAGGTTAATAGAAGAGAAAAGGTAAAGATTGACCGAAAACGTAACAGCATTAAGGGCAGCAAGCAGAAGCCAAGGTACAAACGAAAATTTACTTAACTTTGTTGAAAGTAAAGTAAAATCAGAGAGAAAGGAAAGTCAAACATGTTATTTCTGTGATTTGTTAAAGAATTGTTAGTTTAAAAAAAATAAAAACAAGGATAGCAACGCAAGTCGCAATTCAAAGAATGCAAATGTATTAATTGGTACTGTTTCTACATTAAATGAAAATGAATGGTGAATAGATACAGGCGCAAGTGAGCACATGTGTGGGACTGAAAAGCTGTTTACAGAATTAAATAGAAAAACCACCGCAACACGAGTAAGAATTGGAGATGGAAAGGTATTAAACACATGTGGAATAGGATCGGTTGCACTAGAAGCTTGGAATTAAAGAATAACAATATTAAATACTTAGACAACACGTCTGCGCTGAATGTTTAGTTGGTAATCAACACCAAATATTATTTAAAGAAAATAAATCTAGAGCAACACAACCATGCATGTTAATACACGCCGATGTTTGTGGTCCTTTTGAGGAAAGTTCTCTTGGTGGAGCTAGAAACTTCTTATTATGAAAAGATGATTTTACAAGTTACCGTCAAGTGTATTTTTTGAAGTATAAATTTCAAGTTCTGAAAGAATTTATTTCAAGTGCAGATAATATAACTGCAAACAAGATCAAGTGTATTCGGACCGATAATGGTTTAGAATCTGAAAATAAGGATATAGAAAAAATGTTAGAAGCGAAGGGAATTGAACATTAAAGGTCAGTAAATTTCACACCACAGCAGAATGGAAGAGGAAAAACTTTGGTATGGAAAGGATGCAAACTTAAATTTGTTTTAAGAATTTGGAAGTAGAGTTTCAGTATGTATTCCAAAAGTTAAAAGACAAAAATTAGACTTCAAAAATAAAATAGAAATTCTCGTAGGTTACCGTGACACATCTCAAGCATACAGAGTTTATTGTCCTGAAACCGAAACAGTAAAAATTCTTTGTGATGTTGTATTTTTAGAAACAAAATTGCGAAACAGGAAAAATATAAGAGATAACCTTAGAAACAGAAAATGAAACTCTTGAAGAAAAAACTCGAGCAGAGGTCGACAATGAATTGAGTAGTTTTGATGAAGACTGTAAAGAAGACAAACCAGAACAACATTATATTCTAAGGAATCGACAAAATTTAAAGTTCCAGCTAGACTACCAGAATGCAGTGTTTGTAATGTTTGGTGATACGTTAACGTCGGAAGAGGTAATTAAAGCAGCCGATAAAGAAGAGTGGAAAAAGGCAATCAATAAAGAATTGAAAGTGTTACAAGAAAATGATAAGTAGATTGTCGTTCAAAAGGTAAATTGTAAAATCATTGACTCGAAGTGGGTGTTTAAAATTAAAATAATCAAATCAAAAGAGAATTTAAAGCAAGGCTAGTTGCGAGAAGTTTCCAACAGAAACATATGTTTGATTTAGGTGAGATTTATGCACCTGTAGCTAAAACTTTTCGCTTAATCTTGGCTTTAGCGAATAAGTTTAAGTTAGAAATCTTTCAAATGGATGTAACTGCAGCTTTTCTTTATGGTAATATTGATGAGACGGTATATATGTACATATGTACAAACCTAAAGGTTTTGATACGGAGATAATAATCATTTATTAAAATTGAACAAATCTTTGTGTGGGTTGAAAACGGCGCCCAAATACTAGAAGATAAAGTTTAATGCAGTAATGTTAGACTTGGGACTTGAAAGAATCAAAAATAATTATTGTCTCTATTTTCAAACCACAGAAACCGATCAACCCTATGTTTTATTTATATGTAGATGATTTGTTGTTAGTGAGATATAATATTAACAAAATCAATGCCATAAAACAGGGTATGAAGAAGAAATTTAAGATGAAAGATTTAGGAAGGATTGGAAATTTTTTGGGAATAAATGTAAATTATAATGTAGACAAAGGGGTTACTGAAATTAATTAAACAGATTGTCTTAAATGTGTATTGACAAGATTTGAAGTGACACATTGTAACGGTGTAAAGATACCATTAAAAGTTAAGTTAGATAAGTTAAGATTAGAAAATGAAAACAAAAATTTGAAACTGACTGTAGACGATAATAAATTCATTAATGTACACTCATGAAATTTAAAACTTGGACACCACAATGTCTGTAAACAAATGTTTGAACATTGTAAAGCGGGCTTAAGGGTATCATTTACAATTCTAACAGCAGGTAGTCTCAGCAGGGGTTATCTTATAGAAGGACTGTAGAATGAATCATTACACTAAGCACGTTTTAGAAAATAGGTAATTTACGTTGCTTACTTAATTTTTTTCTTTAAAGAATATATTTGAAGGTATCGCTAATTAAACACCATAGCTCGATTAATTATCGAATCAAAATTTTGTTTAGGAAATGTTTACAAAATAAAATTAGAAATAATTTTGATTTAAAAAACGTCTACAACAATAACTTTTAAATTAAATCTAAACATGGTTATTTGGGTTGACTGATTATTACTTATTTTTAAATAAATCTAACCTACTAATTATTGTAAGTTATTAAAAAAATCATTAAACTCTCTATTCATAATATTTAGTCCTTACAAAATGTATATTTTATGACGTTTCATTTTTTTCTGTAGTTAATATAAAAGTGAAAATAAAAACTAAGGCAATTCTTATTGTCAACGTATATATTTAGTTTTTGACAAGAATTTATTACATAATTATAATTAAGATACCAAGTTATAGTTTAAAATTAAATGAAAACTTTTTTTTTAAATAAAGGTATTACTATATAAATAAATATAAGAAATCAATAATGGGTGTGACCTCCATTATTATTGATACATTCTTGGAGGCGTCTGCTCATTGACGCTATCAAGGTATCAATATAATTAATATTAATCGTTTCCCATGCGGTATCAATGGCTGCAATTAGTGCATTACGGTTTACTGGTATAAAATTTGGCCCTTGTTGTCTTCGGATAACAGCAAGTATTCGAGCCCAAACATTTTCGATAATGTTAAAATCTGGGCTTTTTGCTGGCCAGGGTAACAGCTCCAAGTTATTTGCTTGTATCCAGTTGCGCACAACCTGCGAAGTATAGGGTCATCATATCCCGATAGTTAATTATCGAATGTTCCAAGAAAATATGTGTAAATAGTAAATGGAATCTACTAACGTAACGTTAAGTCGTTAATTATAGTTACATAACTCTCCTTTCATAAGATATAGTTCATATTAATATGCTTATTGTAAAGCTTCGTACACACCTGAACAACAAACCGAGGAACAAACAGAACAACGAACCGAACGGCAATCGGAACATTAATTTGGACGGTGCTACGTACGAATTTTAGAACAGATTCGCAAGTCCTGATTGTTCCACGAACGGTTTGCGGCGTTCCCGCAACTTGTCGGTTTTTCTCCGACATCAAAGAAAATGCGCGCGAATGCGTTTGCAGGTTTGGACGAATCTAAACAAAACGGCGAACAAACTTATGCGGGAGAATTAAATTATTTATTTTTGTCCTCCCTTTTGTGGGTTTGTTGTGTTTTAGGTAATATTATGGAGTTGACAGAAAAAAAATGTTTTAAATTAATCAGTGTTTAAGAATGCAAGAAAAAATGATGTCCCTATTAGCATCATTTGGGCGGGAAATTTCAAAATAAAAAAAAAAGAAGTAAATTATAATTTTTACTCTTCTTTGTGCGTAAAAATTTGGTTGGCACTATCTTCTTGTTTTCCGCAATTTTGTCTTCTCAATAATAAATATATATGAACTGAAAACTACTGAAAATAATTATGGAAACAGCACAAACGTTCCGTTTGTTGTTCGGATTGTGGAAATCATAAAAGATCGTTTGTCGTTCTGTTTGACTTTCGGTTTGTTGTTCAGGTGTGTACGAAGCTTTACAACTTAAACAACAATTTTTTGGCGAATAAAGATTAGTTTGTGATGTAATATTAGAAACACAAATTTATATCATATCAAATTTATGACAACTTAAAAGGCGCAATTGCAGTGTAAATATTTATAATTAGATATTTTCAAAAAGTCCTCTATTGTAATCTTAATACTTAAAAGAAAATCCTGTCCATTAGCATTATAAGGAAATGGCTTTTACTTTATGAATAAGTTTCAATAACAATAGAATATCCTTGCTTGTTTAATTTACTTCCTTTGAGTCATATTGCTCTAAGGGTTGTTACATTGGTCATTAGAAGTATGTAATAAATAAACAATTACCTACTGTTTGAGAAGGGGTAGTGTGAACCAATAAATAAAGTAAGAAATGTAAATTCCATTTTAGTTTAAAATTTCAAGTGTTGTGAAAATGCCACCTCATCTCGGTGCTGATTTGAAAGCGCGGATTGTTTCGGAATTAGCGGCGGGCCGTAGCGTGCGTGAAATTTCACGTATGTTAGATATACCAAAAAGCACCGTAGGGCATTACCGAGTAAAATGGAATCTTGAACACACTTTGGAAAGAGCCATCGGAAGTGGTAGACCTAAAGTATCTACACGTGCTCAAGATCTCGAGTTGTTTCATTACGTAACAGAACAACCATTTGCTACATACTCCAGGGCTATAGCAGATACACATTTTCCCGGATGCCGTATAACTGCACAAAAAGATTAAAGGAGATGGGAATAAAGAAGTATAATGCTGCTGCGAAAGAAGTTCTCAGTGACGAAAATATGAGACGTCGTCTGGAATTTGCAAGGCGATATGTGAACGAACCTTTGGAATTTTGGAATCGAGTGATTTTTAGCGACGAAAAAACGTTCAATAGCCGCAACGATGGACCACTAAAAGTTTTTAGAATGGAAGGAACTCGTTACGAAAATAATCACATATGTCCTAAAAACGAAGTGGTTATTTTTCTGTGAATGTGTGGGGTTGGGTTAGCGCGCGGGGTCCAGGAGTTTGTTGGGCTATCGATGGACGTCTTGATTCTGCTGCGTATTTAGATATTTTGGAAACTATTATGAAACCTTCAGTCGAAGTGTTTTATCCAGACGAAGATTATATTTTCCAACAAGTAAGTATTCTTATTTCACTATACTTTCTCCAAAAATAGTTCGGAATCTGTTGAATTAACATTTTCATAATGTATTTTTGTTGTTAAAGGACAACGCCCTATTCATACTTCGCGGGTTGTGCGCAATTGGATACGAGAAAATAACTTGGAGCTGTTACCCTGGCCAGCAAAAGCCCAGATTTTAACATTATCGAAAATGTTTGGGCTCGAATACTTGCTGTTATCCGAAGACAACAAGGGCCAAATTTTATACCAGTAAACCGTAATGCACTAATTGCAGCCATTGATACCGCATGGGAAACGATTAATATTAATTATATTGATACCTTGATAGCGTCAATGAGCAGACGCCTCCAAGAATGTATCAATAATAATGGAGGTCACACCCATTATTGATTTCTTATATTTATTTATATAGTAATACCTTTATTTAAAAAAAAGTTTTTCATTTAATTTTAAACTATAACTTGGTATCTTAATTATAATTATGTAATAAATTCTTGTCAAAAAACTAAATATATACGTTGACAATAAGAATTGCCTTAGTTTTTATTTTCACTTTTATATTAACTACAGAAAAAATGAAACGTCATAAAATATACATTTTGTAAGGACTAAATATTATGAATAGAGAGTTTAATGATTTTTTTAATAACTTACAATAATTAGTAGGTTAGATTTATTTAAAAATAAGTAATAATCAGTCAACCCAAATAACCATGTTTAGTTTTTGATTTAATTTAAAAGTTATTGCTTGTAGACGTTTTTTAAATCAAAATTATTTCTAATTTTATTTTGTAAACATTTCCTAAACAAAATTTTGATTCGATAATTAATCGAGCTATGGTGTTTAATTAGCGATACCTTCAAATATATTCTTTAAAGAAAAAATTAAGTAAGCAACGTAAATTACCTATTTTCTAAAACGTGCTTAGTGTAATGATTCATTCTACAGTCCTTCTATAAGATAACCCCTGCTGAGACTACCTGCTGTTAGAATTGTAAATGATACCCTTAAGCCCGCTTCACAATGTGCAAACTTTTGTTTACAGAATTTGTGGTGTCTAAGTTTTAAATTTCATGAGTGTTCGCCGTGTTAGCCTAGAATTGTGGCATTTATTGAAAAGGGTTGAGTCGGGTGAACCTAATATCATAGTTGGTTATGTAGACGTCAATTGGGGTGGAGATTTGGATGCTCTCAAATCAACCACTGGTTACGTTTTTAAACTGTTTAATTGTGCAATTTCTTGATCAACTAGGGTCCAAACCACAGTGGCTTTATCTTCAACGGAAGCCGAGTATATGGCATTAAGTCGGCGATCTGTGAAGGAATATGGCTACACAATTTAGTGATAGAACGGAAAGTTTTTAATAACGATTGCCAAATAATTGTGTTGGAGGATAACCAATCTGCAATACGTGTTGCCATAAATCTAGAGTTACTCAAACGTTTAAAACACATTGACATCAGACAACATTTTATAAAAGAGAAAGTTGAATCGGAAGAAGTCAAAATTAAATACATAAATACGTGTGACCAGATTGGTGATCTAAAATTATGTAAAATTAAGGGAGGGTTTGAACCTTAAATAATTTATATTTAATAAGGGAGGGTGCCCATCATTTAAATATTTCAATATCTGTTACTGAAGTCATTACTTTTGGTATTTAATTTCAATATTGTTAGTGTAAACTGCGCATTAAAACTAAATTAAATTATACTTTTGTACGGAACTAAAGTTAAGTTGGTAATTAGAATGTTTTTCATGATATACCAAATAACCCTAAAGAAACACAAGTTTAAGTTGTATTTTTCACACTTATTCTCATTAAAGTAATCAAAAGTATTGTTTTATCTAATAGTTTAACAAATTTATTATTAGTGATGAATTATTTTCTTTTATAAAATTTATTTTTACAATATCATAATAAATATTAACATTTTTACTTATAACTCAACGTAGACTAATGCTAGTTAAAGTTTTACTAAATCTAAATTATAATGCATCTAATTGTTTGTAAGTCACCCTTGTCTCTACACTTTCTTCCATGATAATGTCACAAACTTTCTTTCTGTGGTAACGTTGCATCAACAAACAGAAAAAGATTTATTTAGATTTTCTTGATGTTATAACTATATTAAAAAATTAGTTTGGTTCATCTCTCTGTGGTAATTCGGACATTTTGTTTTGAACAAAAAGTTTAATGAAGTTCAATCAATAATTTCATTAAATCTTTCAAGAGAATTTTAGGTTTAATTAATCATTTTACTTTGTCTTTTCTTGTATTGTTAGGAACAAAAAAATATTCCATTTTCAAAAAGTAAAAAAAAACTACTACTTAGTAGTAAAGCAACATAAGAGACCACCTTTGTGAATCTTCTGTTTTCACCAAAATTTAATGTCATTCAGTGTTTTACCATTGATTATAAAGTTAATCAATAGTTTTACGTAAAATTTAATGACTTGATTCATAAATATTACATTGTTTAAGTACTATCAACAAAGTAGCCACTAAAGTTGTGCTCTATAAATTCTTATTAAACAAAGTCACGTTTACTTTTTTGATACACCTTGTGAACTACCTACTTTTCAAACAGACATCTTCGAATATTATTAATGCTATTTTAGAAGTCGGTATTGCCTTTGTTTAAGAGAATAGTTAACCATTCTCTACGTTTAACTGCAGTAAAAAATTTACAGGCTGTAGAAACTCTAAACGGAAACGCTTCACTAACTCGCTAAAATAATTTGTCCAAATAAAAAATACTTACCTTTAAAACACAACTTAAAGGTAGAAGTGTTCCTTCATTATCTTGCTCTCATTGCAATCAATTAACGAACAAATTGTTTTAAAAGCTTTTTAAGTAGTTATTAGTATAAAACTGGATATTTAGCACTATATGGTAACAAAGCATTGCTAAGACGACCACCAACTTTTAGAATTCTGTTGCCATCTATAAATAGCAAATTTTTTTTTTAAATTTCGGAACAAGGTTGCTCCTTAGAAATATTAGCAAATTCAGAATAACAGCATTCAAGCTAGACTTATTTAGCTAAACAGAAAAGCACATTATGAAGCTCTTGCTGAGTCAAAGAACCAGATGTCCTATTCTTCCGCGACAACTGTGCAATGTCTTCGACATAATATCGTCTTAACTACCCAGCGGATCTTTTCTGGCGCTTGAATTGTAACGATGAATTTTTCAGTGGCATTTTACTAATTTATATTAGCTTTTTTTGTTCAATTATCGACGTGTAGAGTGTACCGTTCCGTGCGTAAATACGCGCGCCTCACAGTTCTTAGGTTGCGTCTCCTTTTGCTAACCGCGCCTATAAAACAATGAGGCACGGGCCGTTTTAGGCATTAAGTTTTAACTCCTAGTAGTTTTTCAATTCCGAAGTAAACATACAGATAAGTTCTAATAATTTAATTTCTTTACTAGAGATACAGCTCTGGAGGTTTCCTCCTCCATCCGTACGTCGTCTTCAGCGTGACGCGTTTTGCACATTGAGGACGTCGTCCACCGTAGTCCAGGTAGATATTTACTTGACCTCACGGTTCTGTCGGTACGTCGTCTTCAGCGTGAGTCGTTTCGCAGGTTGAGGACGCTCTTCAATTTTGACTTGTATTAATGTGACCCGTTTCTCACGTTAATCCAACTCTACCTACTGATATCCAAACTCTTTCTCTACGTTGTCCATTGCACAACCCTGTCCGTTCCTACCCTCACCTTACACTGAACCGCTTGAGGTTTGTCTAGTAGAGCTTTGGGGTGTAAGCTAGAGGGACTAGTTTGACTGCGCTGCTTGTTTTCGAGTATTGACTTTATTTTTTTTGTTGTTATTTACAAACAAAGAATGTTTTTTGCTTTCTGCGACGACTTTCAGCCTTGGAGTACCGTTTCTTCACTGTAGCTACCCGAGTGAAAAGAACGGCCATTTTCAAAGAGTAAACTCTTTAAAATCTGGCGCCCGAGATTTGCCTGAATCGTTTTATTTACAGTTATCCACCGCACCAAAAAACAGCGTCACAGAGTGAACGACCTTAAAATGTTATTTTTGCAGGATGAATTAAGAAAACTCACCTAATGAGTTAAGATATTGGAATCGT